>JAUTXW010002811.1:825000-1103512 GCA_030620095.1 Kuschelorhynchus macadamiae
ATAAATGAAATAGTTATTTGTTTTGATTGTCTTATAAGTAAGTAAAACATTCTAGCTTGATGTATTAGTTTTTTAAAGCTCTCAATAAAAAAAAATTTATGATTTAAAATAATTTATTGTTCAAGTAATTACAAGCTGAAATATAGTTTCCAATGCTGCTAATTTCTGATGATATGTAAGGTGGTGCCATTTTTTTACAAGGAACCAAAGGACTTGATTCAGCTTGAAATACCTAAAAATAGAAACACAAAATGTAATATAAGAAAAACTACTCTTCTAAGAATCGCCTGCAAAGTATAGAAATTATCTCAACAAAGTTTTATTAACACAAACTTCACTATTATTATTTTTATATCTATTACTATTATTTTCCTTAAAAGGGGACAAGGTGCTACTTCAAAAACTTATACAGTTTAAACCCATAATAAACTTGATTGTCCCCTTAGCTGACTGAAATAATATTGTACTCTTGCATTATTATAAAATTGCATGACCATTTCAACTTTTTGATAAACATTAAAGGTCAATCCTCAAGAAGCAATTACTCGTTTAATTATGTAGTATTATTCTAGTTGTAATGATATTTTAAAAATCATGCTGAACAAAGCTTATATGAATTGGGAAGAGGATACCTTAAAGGACCATAAACCCTATGTAAAACGATTTTCAGTGAAATTCGCTAAATTTTTTATATTTTGTAGTTCTATCTATTAAAAAAAAAACCTGAAGCTGCACCTTGTATGATTTTCGGACATCCTGTATAAATTAAAAAATTCATTGAAATTGACAATGGCAAATAAAGCAAGGTTAACTGATTAAAGTGCACAAAAATAAGATTACTTAATATGAAAAGTATATTTATTTAAAAAAAATCATATTTTTATGAATAATAATTAAATTTTTGGTCGATTTATTTGCCATACTATCAAATATACTTAAGATTATTATCTAGAAAAGTATATTTTACCCAACCCAAAAGAGCCAAAACTCATCCCAATCAAATCTTGTTAGTATGAGTTTAAAACTAATATTGTATACATTCGTCAAGCCAGCTATTGTTGCTGGCTCCTTATTGCTAGCTACAAGGAGCTGGCTTGACGTATATATATTTTTTCTATTTGAGTCTTAAGCTTCCTAAAAGTTCAGAGGTTTATATTTTTGAAACGGCTAGTATCATTTTATATTTCCCTGATATTTTCTATGCAAGATCTCAAGCATTATATAAACTACTATAAAACAATTAGTGAATTTCACTGAAGCATGTTTTCCATAAAGGTTCTGAGTTGTTCTTTTCGGTTACCACCTCCCAATTCGAATTCTGCCTTTTTCATCGGCCCTGTTTAGCATGATTTTTAAATTATCATTACACTTATAACATGACACATACTACACGCGAGCTCTACCTTAATTAATTATTACAAGGGGTAATTAATATTAAGTAAGTTGCACATTTTTCAATTTTAAAATTAGATATATCAAAAATTCCCGAAGACTTTTACATACAATAGAGTGTTATCATGCAAATCTAATAAGGTATAGGTACAATATATCTATGAATATAATTCCTATCTCAAAGTAGATACAAGTTATAGGTAGCATTTTTTAACACTTCTATAGCTGTGCCATTGGCTTTATCTCGTATGTAAGTATGTAAATGGCTCTGCCTAATTTTTAACATATTTGTCCTGTATTTAAAGCAGAACCTATTTACAATTAAACAAAAACATTTCATTAAAGTAGTGAACATAATGAAGTTATTAAGTCCATGCAATAGTTATTTCTTAAAATATAATATTGAGGTATGAAACTCTAAAACAAATTGAGCCAAATATTAATTAAAAACTATACATACAAAACTGCAAAAACCAGAAATCACACTACATATATTTTGGCATCTCTGTATCCTTGGCAAAACAGAAAGACATCTTATAGGGTCCGTTGGACCATGCCGCATGCCGTAGACACTTCCGACACATTAAAGCAATCAGAAATAATACTTACAAAGTTAAATATCTTTCACAATTATGAAGTAGGTTCTAATGGGAATTCAGCTAATGCTGATCAATGGTTCGTCGTCTTATTGACCAAGCATGTGAAAGGTAGATGAAAATACTATATCATCTACTAGGCATCATTTCCATATCATTCCCTTCTTTTCAGTGCCGCAAAGCTGTAACTAAAAATATTGCTCACATAAGTACAAATATATTGTGCAACATGATACTGATTATTTCTCTTGTAGTACTTCTAACGATAAACTAAGATTAATTGACCTTGCTTCTCAACATCGAAAATGTATGTATAACATAAAAAATAAATAAGTTCATGCCTACCTAAAAAATTTACATATAGATATCATTCATTATAACCCTAATTGAATCAGGAATTGGCCTTATTGCTCTTCAGTATTTTCATAAATAGAAAATGTTCTTCCTTGTATTAAGTACTGATATACTACTGCAATTAATGTCCAACTTAGCAGTTTTTCAATATACAATTCTTCTGTTTCTTTAGTGTGATTAATATACATTTTCGCTTTATGTATTGAGAACTAAAACAAAAACAAAGACAAATTCTCGACAGGAGTTAGGTTAGTATTTAGTATTGGATATTTGGAATAATCGATACACAAAAAATAAGATAGTATGGCATATTATACACATTACTGTACTTTTACTAAACTGTCCATAATTTCCCGTTTCATTAAAAAAGTACATATTCATATTAATATAAATTATGTACCTACAATATATGTTACAAAAAAAGGCCCTCACCTTCATACCTATTGTCTAAAACAATTAACAATTATACAACCCATTAGTGAATTCTATTTTAATAGTTTACAAAACGTAACGCAAGTACCTGTTGTAAAACGAATAGGGATATCCTCAGCGAAAGGAAAAAATTAATTTTGTACTGCCGTATCACCGTTTCTCTAAAACATATGTTATGTGTTAAGTGTTTGTCTGGTTGCATACTTGGTACTGTGATGGCATTGAATTCAGAAGTATAAACAGGCTTTTTTTACAAAATAAAATATCTAATAGAAATAGAGGTGTTAACCAGATCGTTTACAAATAAATAGCTTACACAATATTTAAAGATTATTTTTATAACTTTGTTAGACATTCCTATAAAAGGTTAATCAACAGTAGTAAATTACGAGCACAGCGTTAATTTTTTTCGTCATATTTACCTACTACAAAATGAGCCAAATCAGGAAATACTTACTGAATTTGGATAGATAATATATATATTTTTGAATAAAATATATAGGTTTCGCAATAAGTTTACATAGTTTTTAAGCAGATTAGCTTACCTTGTTTAACTTGTTGCACCTCTTACGAGTTTCGAAACTTTTTTGCTGCTTTGGATGTTCCGTGTTTTTATAATTTTCTTGAATATATTGGCATCTGTCGATTATATATACTATATATTATAGTATAGCACTCAAGTAACAGGTATCGAAAAGTATTTTATATTCCAACAAATCAAATTACATGGCAATTTAAAATTAAATATCTATTATCACGAAAGTGAACTGACAGATTCAGAAAATGGCGACTTTTCGTAGTAGGTTGGTCTTTTTCGAATCAAGATCGGAAAATCCGAATATAATGCCCGTGCGACACCCGAATGCGTTAACATTCGTTAAGTTAGCGAACGCTGTCTCCCAAAATCGCACTCCAGATCTGTCATGTTATTGCATACTTTAAATATGTTTATAGACCTGTACCCAAAATTGGAAATACATGCAGTTGTAGATGGAGCTATTTGACATGAACAATGAAAATAAACATTAACAATCTTTTTAAATACATAAACGTAATAGTTATAATACCTTATTAATTATTAACATTAGTCGCCGTCATATTTCAAGTGCATTACCACCAACCGAGGAATAGTTTCCAAATACCTTTGTACCCAGCTACTCCAGGAAAATTGAATATTTGTCGCAGGAGAGTCCTTGTATGTATCTAGTTTAGAGAGCGAGTTAATGCTGTGGCTATAAATTTAACTACGCTCAATGTGTTCACCATAGACTTATATGGGTATAGAGAGCTACTTGTTTCAGAACACATAAATCCAATCATTGACGTTCAATTGAGGATTGTTTCGAAATGATGTATATAACTAATAGTCCATCGAAAATGTAAAAATGAAAAATTATTATTAAGCATAATAAGGTATTAGATTAAAACTGAAGGCATGAGTTAACTTTGAATATCAGATCCTGAAAATTCATACTAAAAATAAGACTAAAACGCTTACAATTTCTCAAAAGTTAACTTTCAGAGCATGCCGAGACTTGTCGGTGTAGATATTTACAAAAATTACTTCATTTGAAGCTTTTTAGTAGCATTATATTGGAGTAACTTTTTAAGACCTAAATACATAAAATAAATTCTTAATAATAATCCTATAATAACTAACCTCGCAGAATAAAACTAAAATTCCAAAGTTGATAAAATAAAATCAATAAAAACCGAAACTCTTGATAAACCTTTCTAAACAGGATAATTTTACATGGCGTCAATGTTCCCGATCGACCCCATAAAAGCAAAATCAACAGAAACGATTCAATATAAAGTTCAAAACGAAACCCGTTGGATTTTGTCGCGAGTCTTCGAGTAGTTGAGCTAATAATGTTGCCATCTTATTTATTTTAATAATTGTTCCCCGATTTACCTTCAAGATACTTAAGGACAATTGGATATTTCTCACAGCCGTGTGGCGGCACTTGAATAATTTAATTACTGTTTGTTTCATTTATATTAAAAAACAATAGTAAGAAGTGATAGGACATCTGTGGGTGGGTATCAAGTGAGAGCCGGGGGGGCTTTATTTTAAAATATCACCCATGAAAGTTATCGGCAAAAAAATTGGGACACGAAAACTCAAATTGCCCGTTTGAAAAAATATCACATCTCAGCTTGGCAGCGTTGCAGAATGAATCATTTAAGCCCAGTTAAAGTTTATTGAAAGCTTGTAATTTCTCCTCCGCCTCCCTTATTTGAAAATATGACAGACGCAATATAAATTTCGTAGACGCCGTTTTCGTTTGTTTTTTTGTCACCAACAAAATAGTGGATTTTACGCCATCTAATGGAATAAGTGAATAGAATGGGCATTTTTATACAATTTTTTTGTTTCTCTGAGAAAAGTTTATGTTCACCCGATGTTAACGCGGTCAATAAAACATTATTTTCAGCATGTTCCATAATGGATGTATGTTTCTGATAGTCATATTGTTTTTAAAGATATTATAAAGTGAAGATAAAAGTAGTAGCAACATTAGAGTAGCTTCTCTAGAAATGGAAGTTACAATGTTTTTATCAAAAAACTTGATAAAAATATGTTTGAAGAAAGCATAGTAGATGCAAGACCCATGCAGGAAGTTTTTTATTATGAATATCAATTAAGGGTAACAATTAAGCCATTTTCACTATACCTATAGAATACCTGTTTAGAAGTTAAAAAATGCAACAAACAATAAGAGTAATCTGTGAAACTAATTTAATACAATGAGTAATGGTTAATCCTTTGGGACGTGTTTGTGAAGTTAACACGTCACAGTTAACTTATGATTAATTTTTATATGTACTAATGTAGGTTTAATATTAGGGCTTATAAAAATATAAAGTGTGAATATTAATTTTAAGGTCTATGCTTGATATATTTTAAATATAACTTTAGTACGCATAAAACCTTTGGTTTAAGAAAAATTAATTTACAGAGCATAGGGTATATTGAATAAGAGAATAAATATTAACATATCATAAATGCTCTTTCATTTTACTATTAAAATAATTAATATGTATTATAATCCTACATATTTCAAAATTCATAGACTTCAACATTATTAAAAACTTTATTATACATGTTTGCAATGACAAAACAATTAATATATTTCCATATGCACTACCGACCAGCTGTATATTTGTTACAAAAAAAAACATTAAATTGTTATCATTGATTGAAAATGGGTAGACCCATCTTATTTAGGATTGTGCAACAAAATATCTTTTTGTTGAAACATTTTTCGAAAGTTTTTTCTTTGCGCCATTACATCATCTATAATATTTTTTTACTTCCCTCGTAATTACGTAATGTGATATGAAAAAATCACCGTCTCAGGTTTTTACAGATATTCAAGTTTTATCGATCCTAGATGTTAAAAAAACATATTTTCTGAATTTGGTCGTTTTATGGCTCTGTCGGTCAGTGTATCTATCGGCTCGACGCAGAGCCAAAAAACTACAATGATTTAAAATTTTATGGAAGAACTAAGTGTAATATAGATATGAACTGGTAAAATTGTGGTATGAATTCAAGATGGGGGATAGTATAGCGGCCAAATAAAGTGTTCGTAATCGTGAAAAAATCACCTTTCCAGCATAATACAGATTTTCACGTTTTAGACCCCCTAGATGTCCAAAAACAAATTTTATTATTTTTTTTTATTTATTTAAAATATTGGTACGAATTCAATATGGAGAAACAAAATGGCACCTATATAAATATTTGTAAAGCCTGTATATATATGTTACTAAATGAATATGTGCGGAACTAAATTAGGTCACTCCTTATGAACGGAAATATTTCAATTAAATTTAGTTTCTAAATACACTTATTAATATATCTAAATTAAAAGTAAAATAACATACCATATTTAAATAAACTCGATATACATGTAATACAAAGAAGCGCATTAAATTTGATATAAAAATATCAATTAGTAATATACAAAAATAATACAAGTCAGAAGTTGTACTCTATACATGTATATGCATCCCTTCAATTATTTATTTATTTCCAAGGTTGAACTGTTGTTTTTATAAAAGCTTTAGTTTGAAAAATATTTTTTTAAGGTAAAAAGAAGTTTTTAAATACTGTGGTTATTGTTGTTGTGTATTCACGGTCGTTTGGATAGTTGCAGTGGCTTTTGTTGAATCTTCTCACAAACTTCAACAAACAACGAATAAATGATTCTATATTTTCTATAGAAAACATTTATTTCTTATTGATAAATACATAAACATAAAGTTAAGATTTAAAGACAGCTTTTATGTTTAAAAAAAATTAAAGCAATATTTATCATTAAAGTTACGAAGTAAATTCAATGTTCTTGATCTAGATAGTCTCCCGTTTTTTAGAAGAACTCCTGTAAGCAAGTTTGGCTTCAATCCTGTAGATCATATTTGTTGGTAACTTAGAAAAAGTTCACTACAAATAAGACGGCTCTCGATGTGTCCGTTCGGGCTAAAAGCGGTCAAAAATCCATTACTATTGAACATAAAATTTTACAGTTTTTTGCATAAATTGAATAAATTAGTATTAAGATAATGTATCTTTTAGCATGTTCTTTATTTTTTCTATCTATTATATTATCTATTATATAGAGTGTATAAAAATATTTATTCAAACATGAAATTTTTGGACCGGCTTCAAAAACAAATAATGATTTTATTGTCTAGTGTTAGTTCACAGTCTAAGGGCTTGTTGAAAGTCTTAAAAGTAAAAAATAAAATTTTGGGTCAAAATTTGACATACTACTTAAACAGTGCTTACCAAAAATCAGCACTATATGGGAATGTTCTGTATTAAATAAGTTATGAAAAATTTGGCCAGGACAATCATCTCTGCTTGTCTAAAGACTAAAAATTTGACAAATAAACTTTGATACGTGACATCCGATATACGTCAAATATGATATTATTTTTTTAAAAGTGCCAAAATTGAGGTTTATGTTGATTATTTCTAAAAATTCTGGATCAAAATAAATTTCACATTTTTATTGCAACTTTTTCTCCTCTACAAGATGACGTAATTAGATTTTTGATCCAAAGTTTCGTTACTTTGCAACCATTAACAATTTGCATTGATGGTGTTTCTTTTTTAGTTCAAAACGTTCGATAAGTGTGAACTGTGATATATAGCTAAAATCGTAATAAAATTATTTGACAGAAGAAAAATATGACATGGTATCCATTTAAAAAAGCATAAGTTTATGCCATACATCAAAAATGACAGCTGTTACATAAAATCACTTTGTGTCATTTTATTTAGAATAAAATTATGTAAAACTGATGTGTGAAAGCTATTTTTCTAAAATTATTCGTTACGGAGCTAAGAGTGATTTAAACAGTTAAGAAATATCAGTTTTTGTTTCACAGCTGTCTAATTGTAGATAGAAGACAGAATAATATTGAATATTGGTATTTAATGCTTTCCAAGCAGAATATTTAAGGAGTGAAATAGTACTATTTGAGATGCTCAATTATTAAAAAATTGTATACATATCGATCTAATTATTTTTGAGTGAATATGTGGGACCATTTGGGAATCTAAATAGTATCTTTTGAACTTTCAAGTAAAACATCAGGTTTTCCGATTTTTGACCGCTTTTAGTCCGAATGGAATCACTTTGCGGCGGTCGGTCCATTTTTCATCAAAACCGCACATCACATTACTAGCTATTAAGTAGTCAATAATACATGCTACATAGCCCAGCTATCATTAAAAACTAATTTTTCTTCTAAGGGAAGACAAAAATGTCGGTAATTTACTGTCCTATTATAAATTATAAATCCCAAATTTTCTAGCTGACTAAAAAAACTTGCTTTTCAGCGCGGCCAAATAGAGGTGTGATGGTTTTATGTCTCTTAATTGAAGGGTTTTAAAACAAGCCAAACCTGGAATTTGGAATATCGCGGCTGCAATTTTTTCACCCATAATTTATCCGCCATCTGTCAAAAATACATCCAATAAAAATAATTTCTTAAAAGTGTTCGTTTTATAATATTGATTGTTGTAAACTTTGAAATGTTTGATGTTTCCTTATAAAAGAACATTTTATAAGATAACTGTATTGAAAGAAGACACTATTTTCACTACTTGGTGTGCCGAACAATACAATCGAAAATTGCGTAGACGCGATTTAAAATTGCGCCTGTGACATTCAAATATGCCGGTCGGTAAAGTAATTTAAAAATCCCAGTAACCTGACTCTGGCATGGGAGCGCCGCTAGGTCTATAATCGCAACTTCTAATTACCCGTTTCTCAACATATAGTTAAGCGTTCTAGATAGGTTTGTTTTTATTTGCAATGTCCAAAAAATCGGTTTCATTGAAGAAACATTTTTATTTTTATTAGAACACAATTTCTTTGTAATAAATGTTGCAGTTTCCAATTTTTTTATAGCACCGCAGCTATAAATTCAATCGCCCAAAGCAATTCGTGGCAAAAGGTGAAAGAAAAGTAATCTACGTCGGTGGTATCTTTTGCAGATAAATAAAAATATATTGCCGTTAAATGGCAAGATATACGCTTGAAAGGCTAATGCTAGGTTCTTTAAAAACTTAGTTCATGAAAAATGGCCGTAGCTGAACGTCTCAGCTGGGAAAAGAGGAAAATTAGATCCTTTAAAATTTAATAGAAGCCATTTCTTTTCCGTTCTATCATCGCGAATTTAAATTAAATCTGAGATTAAGTGATCCTGGAAAATTGTGCGTTGGACATTAAGTTTCAATATCCGAAAAACTTAAAAGGCAAGGGAGAGAGGAAGGAAACCCCTTTTATATAATTTTAGATTACCTTCCTTAATATTATATTTTTTGAAGCGCTATAAAAAAAATTGTTAATGTGTATTTTTAAAAGTAATAAAGAGAACTAGAGCTACAAACAAAAAATCTATTACTTTTTATTAAATAGGTGCTACTTGTAAATGTTTTAATAACTGTCAAATTGTTTACTAAGAATGTATGGTATTTCATCGGCATTTTCAAAACAATTTTAGTTAGTAATCATAGATCTTACACGGAAAACTTATCTAAGAAATTTAAAATAACGTTCAATCTATCTTTTTACTAACGTGTCATAAGTTCGTCTTCTGTTTACAAAACCTGCACTGTGTTATGTCTACTTACAGTATTGCATTTCACCATTTTTTCAGGGATATAGCACATACGAGTATTTTAAATTGCATTAGTTAAAAAATATTCGCTTTACTAAAAATTTGTAAAAAAATTACCTAGCCTTTTAGTTTGCTTTTGTGGAAGATTGAAGTTTTTTGCTGTGTAACCCGGGAAACTTACGTTTACATAATATGAATTAGGCAAAGTCCGAAATATACTTCTATCCTTTTTGTTGTGTCATGAATATTGGTTAATAGTGATATTGAACTTCAAAATATGATTCAATCTTGTAAATGAAATATGCCAATATGTACACTTACTCCAGGAAGCACTAACCAAAGTGCTGATGGATTAGAGTCTAGTATTAGAAGCACTGAATTGGCAAACAAATGCAACTGAATATCTGATACTGTTTCTGAAAAGATCACGACATTTAGTATGTATGAAAGTGAAACACTGCAAATGCAAAAGCTCTATGATGAATGTTTATGTAATAATTAGCCTTTGAAGAACAGAACAGTCTAGTATTGAAAGCAGTGAAATGATAAGCAAATGCAACTCATTATCTGATTCTGGATCTGCAAAGTTCAAGACATATAATATGGATGAAAAAGAAACAACGATGTTAACAAATACTAGTAGTGCTGAAGAAGGTTTCGAATCAACAAATCTAGATTTCCCTTCTATGCAGAAAAAAATATAACTACAAATTGACAAACGTTTATGGGGGCTCACATAATCATATTAGATATTGTAAGTGTTATAATTGAAAATACTAAATATGGTTGTTATGAAATGAGTACTAGGCAAAGAAATATTAAGCCGATATATTTAAAAATACAAATTCTAGTTCGCAGACATGCTTTTGTAATAATCTATGATGTTTCCAATAAAAAATTAATGCTTTGGGAGATTGACAGTTGGAACTCCGAATCTACCAAAAAGAAAACTCGCTACACGAAAGTAACACTAACGAAAGTGCTGATGGATTAGACTCTGGTGTTGGAAGCACACAACTTAAATCAATATTTACAGTTTTTTTCCAGTTAGTTTCCATTACTTATTAGCTTTTTGGTCGACTTATGTGTGATTTCATAAATATGTTTGTCTTTTGCAATATACATATCTACGGATAATTTTACGGTATATTTTATTAAAATATCGCTTATACATTTTATTAAATTAATACATAATGGATATTAACAAAGAGGCAAATCTAAATATTTTTTGTCAAATATATTTATTAAGTCAAGGTAATTTATTTTTGAGTTATATAACACATACAACATACATACATACAAACATATACCTACAAATTAATTTGTATTATTATTATACATTTAATTAACATAAAACACATTGGTTTCTGACACCCTTTGTATATGTGACAAAAACAAATTCAGACCTAGAATATAAATTCGACATAAGGCAGATTGATATTCGAATTAAAAAGCGTTGTTGTATCCAAGTATCAAACTTGAAGAGGACAAAGTGATAATAGAGTTTTGAGGGGGACATGGTATTTTTGATTAAATTTCGATTTGTATGTTGGACTCGAACCTTTAAGTCTAAACACCAAAATACTTCACCCTCTTTTAATCCGGCGTTAAGCTAACTAGGTTCGCAATCTATGTACAAAGCATAATATTATATTTTGTTTTATCTTACCTCTATAAGGCTATTATATAAGCATCAGTAAAACGCATTTCTACAGGTACAAAAAGCAAAGCTAATGGTCATATTTAGTTCAGTTCTGCATATTATTTTAGTGCATGCTTTTCCTTCAGTACTTATAAGTTTTTTTCAATTAATTAGTAATAAACTAAATGCTTATAACTATTTTTATTTAAATAACTGTTTTTTTTAATAAGGGCTGTGAAGAGGGAAAAAAGACGATATAAAAGTATGCCCTGAAATTCGTGTTGAACTCACTCTTTGGTTAGGTTGTAGTTTCGACTTTCACTTTAATATATTTAATTCATTCCTGTTTTAAAATCAACCAAACTTATTTTCTTGTCTGTTTTTAATTAATTTCAAAAATTCGTAATAGGAGTTCCGAAAAATGTGTTCAGAGTTTTAGGACTTTTAGTTCTCGTCTATCCTTGTATAGACTTAAACCAATAGTTCTGGTTTCTTTGCTAAATCGGAATACATTCAGGCAATACTATAAGACGAAATATGTTTAAGGCATTTCTAATATCCTCCCCCTAAGCGAACATCCCTCTCGCCTGCAGCATTCTGTCCCTTACTATCTAATTAATAGGGAGTTGGTTTGAGATTAGATTGGAAGAGCCCAACTCCTCGCTTTCGGGAATAACAGAGTTGAATGTAATAAATGTTTTTTTTTTAGATGCAGAATAAATTTGTCACATATTTAGCACTAGTTTATAGTTTATATAAGTTTAGAATAATCCAGATATTCCGACTACTTATAACACTTAATTGATAACAACACTTAACAATAAATCATTCAATTTCAATTTAAAAAGTTTTACAAACATATATGGAATGTATGTATATTATAATTATATACCAATAACTTCGATTTTTTATTAAGTTCTTCTGTAAAAAATAATAATGTGTTTAGTGAAAACATGAAAGCAAAAAAGAACAGGCCGCAATAACAACATATGGTAAAGCACATCTGGGTAGGGAAAAACACCACGGGTATTTTAAGACGGTGAAATATTCTATTGGGGTCTACTTTTATCTAAAAACAATTTAACTTTACATAGATTGGTATTTGGATTGATGTCTAGTTTTTTAGTTTATTTAGAGCTTGGAAAAAATATTTTAATAATGTTAGGATGCATGATTTTCAGATTAAAAAACGCTAAAAGAATTTTCTATGTCTTGAAGTCAATTATTTCATATATATATCTATTGTTTACTAGATTAATTGCATTTATTATAAAATTACAGTATGTTCTGTCGGTGGTTTCTTTTACTATTTGGGCAATATGATATATTTTAGCATACATTTTTTCAATAACTGCTACATAAAGAAAATCTTGCTTCAAATTTGTTTGTTTGTAAGCTTTTTTTGTTACTTTGTATATCTGTAATAAGATATTCACATCCTTCGCCATTGGATTCATCAATATCTATCGTAAAAAATTTTAAAATTGTACCTAGGCCATTTATTAGTCCTCTTTTTGTTCTTTTACTGCTAATAACTATTTCCTCTAATTTATTTTAAACTCGGTTGACACTTAAATTCATTACCTGTAAATAAGTAATTACCTCAGCTTTATATTTTGTATATGTCCGTCATAGTGATTTTATATTTACTATCTAATTTGTTAGTAATAATTGGATCATTGTCATCATAGTAAATCAGTGAATGGGTGTAATCTCTTTTGCATAGCCTAATTTTATGGGTATTAAATCGGAATTACCATCAAATCAACGTAACGTGATCTGTCCTTGGCTGCTGAAGACGTAGGTCAAAGCACTGAAATATAATTTAGTACCGAGTCATCAAACATTAGCGGCGCTATGGAATTAAAACGTACGTCTGTGTGCAAACTTATTAATCGGTCATCAAAAATTCGTGAAGAAAAGTTATACTTCCTCGGGTCGTATATGCGGTTGCATTTTAGCCTGTTGAAAGCATTGCTGAAGTTCATGATCATGTAGTTGTTGGACAAATTCTGTTAAAATGTTATATCGGTAATAATACTTAAATTGAAGAAAAACAGATACTGCAAGATACTGCTATCCAAATCTCGATTTTATAAGGATAAAGTGGAGACTCGACAAATATGTGGATTATTAGTGTTCCACAATCTCATATTTTGAGAATTCATGCAACCCGAAAGATGAAACCAAGCGCCAGCAGAACAAATATTAAGTTTAGGAGGCCATCATCATTCATTAAATTACTCGCATCTCTCTGGCTGCACGAAAGACGTTTGGGGTGTCTTAAAAATGAATTAATATGATTATATCTTATATAGGTGCCTATTTAGGTTTTTCTTGATTATAGTTTGGCATTTTTCATAAGAAAGTTTAATTTATTGAACCAAATTGAACCAAACTCTTCAAACGTTTTGTAGGCTCTGCGGGATTACCGCTAAGTTGGGAAAGTGATCGTGGAAATCTTGCAGACATAAACGTTGGTTTGTGCGCTGCAGTAAAAACATTGTCCAATGATTTTAAAATGATCCCTTAGTGACCTCTTTAAGTAATATTTCACTTGCATGTTGATTGAGAATACCAACATGACAACTAGCCCAACAAACTTTAACAGAATTGTTTTCAAGGATGTAGTGACTATTGTTTTTCATACAGGTCTACACTACCTACATTTTTGTGTGGAATATGACCTTTTTTTTTCTTTTTCATTTTTGTTAAACATTTTCGTCGTCTCAACCCCATATGTATAATTTTAATATTAAATACCAATATGTATAATTTTAATAGTAAAAAATTGGCAAATTTTCTTTACCCGAAACTTGCCTCGTTATGATTTTTTTTTAATTCAATTCAATAAGAACATTTTTTTACATTGATTTTTTACACATTTTATTTAGCCAAATCCGTACCACAAATTTACTAGTTTATCTCTACATTACACTTTATGCTCTCACAAAATTTGAAATAAATCTAATAAGTAGTTCTTCAGGCTGATTTTTGCATATTTTGTTAAGCCGCAATCATGTATTATTATGTAACACTTGATTTTTGTGCAAAAATTGAGACAAATTGGGTAATTATTATCTAAGTAATAATTCTTTTAACGTTTCACCATCCATTTTGTTCCGTCATATCGAATTTTTCAAATTAATTGGGTAAGTAGTATTTTAACTATACTGCGAACTGACAGACAGACAGACCGACTGAATTAAGACAATATGGAATTTAGGGACGCTTAAACGTAAAAATTTTTAAAAACCTGTGAAGATGATTTTTTCAAAATTACAATTCATTTATTTTTGCCGCCATTTTGTTCCGCCATCTTAAATTCTTACCACAATTTTACCATTTCATATCCGTATATAACACTTAACTCTTGCACACAATTTAAAATCAATCTAATCTATACTCTATACTAATATATAAAAGACTTAATTGGCTGAATCACTCATCACGCTCCAGCTCAAACCGCTTGAGGTAAAAGGCTGAATTTCGGAAACAGGTTGATTTTAGGCGGTAGAGGTTCGATAAGAAGGGAATTTTCAAAACTCAAATTCTCACTCCTTAAATATTACAATATTTTTTATTTAAAAAACTGTCAGTTTTTCCGAAAAGCGCTTGAACACGTGTTTTATTTATTTTTGTACATATTTTAAGATTCTTTAAAAATTCATACAGGGTGTTCAAAGGGGTGAAACCACCACTTAAATATTACAAAATTATTTTATTTAAAAACGGGTTAATTTTTCAAAAAACGCTTGAACACCTGTTTTTTAATTAATTTTTTACGTATTTTAGGATTTTTGGAAAATTCATACATGTTTCCAAAGTGGTAAAACCATCCCTTAAATATATAATATATTTTATTTAAAAAAACCGTTAATGATTCGGAAAACGCTTAAACATAATATGCTTTATATTATATTTTTTTTATATATTTTAAAAATTTTCAAATAACCAAACAGGGAGTCCAAGTGGCTGAAACCACCCCTTTAATATTATATTTTTTATTTAAAAAATGTTTAGTTATTCGGAAAAATACTTGAACAAGTGCTTTTTATTTTATTTTATTACATGATTTAAAATTTTTTATAAATTTATACAGGGTTTATGAAAAAATCGGGTCATTAGCTAATTTTTGCAATCTTTCTCAAACCTTTTGCCGTAGAAAGCTGAGCTTGTGCAAACAGCTTGATTTTAGAGTGCAGAGATTCGATATGAAGGGATTCTTTGAAACTCAGTTTCCGAACTACCCTTTAAATGGTTATAGTGGACTCGAAAGTTGTCAAAATGAAACCGCTTTTTGGTTTAAAGAACGAGCTATATTAACTCCACAAAATAGCACAGCAGCTATTTTGTGAAATAAATCTAGCTTTATTGGAAACAATTACTGCTCCACAATTAACATACTACTCAATAGATATAGTTATAGACCAAGAAAATGCGGTTAATTATCCTGTCGAATTCCTACACGCTCTAAACTCTTCAGGAATCCCTCCTCATGAGTTAACTTTAAAAGTGTAATGGAACTCGGCTACAGAATAAGACATTACAAAACAATGTAATAGAGTCTACTATTATTTCTAGTCCTGGTCTGGAAGAAAGAGTGTTTGTACCACGTATCCCCTTAATTCCGTCCGACTATCACTTTCAGTTTAAACATGTACAATATCCTTTAAAGCTTTGTTTCGCTTTGACAATTAACAAAGCTCAAGGGCAGTCCTTAAGTAGAGCTGGAGTAGACTTGGGCTACGATTGTTTTTCCCATGGTCAACTCTACGTCGCATGCTCTCTAGAGCAAGTTCGCGTAGTAGCTTGGTTATTTTACAGCCAGAGAATGCAACAACATACGTGGTTTATAAAGAGGTACTCAAAGGAGGCGATTTAAGTGCTTCTTTACATCAACTTCATTATAGTCATATACGCGAACGAAGTCGCGGATACCCGCTAGTAAGTAATATAATTCTCGATTTTTGTGAAATTCAGGTAAATTGTGTCGATCTTGGAGGATAATCAAAGTAAAGCATCGTCGCACGGGTGACCACCCGGGAAGACCGTGCTCTATCTAGAAACGGGCTGCTAACACTAGGTAGTAGTTGTTGTACATACAATAACGACTGTGGCCGTACTACTAGGTTCTTTGTAAAGAACCGTGAAATGCAAATTCATGTTTCGGTATTTGCAAAATGTCGACTGAAACTCCAACTCTGCGCCCTGCACTAAAGAGCATGGGTCACCAAAAAAAGGCAGCGACATTTTAATGTAAGGGGGGCATTATTCTTAGGCCTCAGGCCCTCGCGGTATGTTCAAACATTAAAAAAAAGTTAACATTTCTTTAGGTTACCATTTTGAAGTAGTTTTTTTTAGTTATGCCGCAAACGGACAGACGTACAGAGAGACAGACCGACCTGATTAAGAAAACAACACACCTCAAAAAAGTGAAGATCCGCAAGAAACTAGAAAGGTGATTTTTTCACAATAATATTGTGATTAGAAATATTAAATAGTTCACCCGCTAATTTAGTAAAAGTAAGTGAAATTCTAACCTAGGTTTGGATATAACGTACAAAGTCTTTTTTTACTTCAACGAAATTTTACTAGCTTTTACAAAAGTATTAGGTCAAATTAAGTTAAAAGGCTTTTTCCGCGAAGTTTCAAGAAATTCAATAGGCATTATATCGCAATCAATTTCCTTGACGACTGAAAGCACTTATTTGTTATCAGCTAATGACCCTTAAACTTTGTCGGGTCTTTTCTGCCTATTTAGATTATGTCAATTTTTGTTTGAAAAGACGATATAAAAGGATAATATAGATCTTTAAAGTAGTATTATTAGCTG
The DNA here is from genome assembly GCA_030620095.1 of Kuschelorhynchus macadamiae. Lineage (NCBI taxonomy): Eukaryota > Metazoa > Arthropoda > Insecta > Coleoptera > Curculionidae > Kuschelorhynchus > Kuschelorhynchus macadamiae. The sequence goes on from JAUTXW010002811.1 coordinate 842,396, forward strand.
CCGTATAAAAAACTTTTAGGTCGGAAAAGGAGGAAAAATAAAAGAAATAATAACAAAATGTAAGCCAAAAACATTAAATATAATAGTAGAATAAGTTTGTTGTCGACTTCACCGACTAAAAATTTCAAAATGGGTCCACTGCATACGTAACATCGTTTTATAATAAGATAATGATACTTTTCATCCTGATAGAATAGTGAACGCATATAGTTTTCATCGCGGAAACAGTTCAAAATAGCGCCATTTTCAATAAGCTTGATATGGGACGGACCACTCCGGTAACACCCTGAATATTTGTCAGACCAACGCAGAGTAATAGATGTACATACATAAAAACATACATAGGGCCGAATTGATAACCCCCTTCTTCTTTGAAATCGGTAATGATCATACGCTTGCAAACATTCAAAATGATACCACAACATTAATATTTGTTTATACAAATTTTGCGACCCCCGTTCACTCTCTTAGAAGATGAATTTTCAAATATAATGAAAGAAGTGTTATTTCATTTCTCTTGAAGGCAATATTTACAAAGTATCATGATAGTAACTTAGTTTTTTCTTCATGCAAATTTTTTCGCCCTTTTTCACCTCTTTACGGATGGAATTTTGCAAAAATCTCTTCTTAGTGCACCTCTAACTTACTCAAGTAATATTTTCTCAAAATTTCAAATATCTAGGTCCAGCGGTTTAGGCTCTGCATTGTCAGTCAGTGACGGTACTGTTATATAAGTAGAGAAAACAGTAGCCTAGTTTGTTTAACAGTCACACTTTAAATACGTTTTTTTAAGTACTTTAAGTTAGTAACAAATTTATGTAACAAAAACAAGTTGACATACCCTGGTTAAAAGTAATGTTAGTGGAATTATCTCTACATATTCGGCAAACAAATAAAAATTTTAAATTTCTTTAATATGTTCTGGTCTTAGATCTAGTGGTACTTGTTTGAAAATTTGTCATTATATTTTTAATATTAATGCTAAATTTTGATCTGCTATTATAGGGTTCAAAACAGAGTTTTAGGGCATTCTTAAAATGCAAAATTAAACAAAAAAATGTCTTGTATTTAATGTCGTATACTACTACGTAAGACAAAAATAGAGACGTTAATTAAACTTTATTTCTCTTAATAAATAAATAAATAAATAAATAAATGCTTTATTGTCAAAAAAAAATTTTACAATTTTGTGGACAAAGCTGTTGTAAAAAAATAGTTTACAAACATAAAATTAGCAAACAAAACAAGACAAAAACACATCATAAATATTATAGAAAAATAATATTTAAATCAGGAATTTAGAATATTAATATTATAGAATCCTAAAAGAAGTACATTAGAAATGTACTTTGTCAGTCGTACTATGTTATAAACATTTTCATAAATATAATGTAAAAAAATAAAAAAGCAAAGTAAAAAATAAAAAAGTACGAAACAATTAAAAAAATACATATACAAAGTTCGGTAAAAATGGTTGGTAATGGCAACTATCACACTAGGGGTTCATAAGGATAAAATTATATGTTGTAAAACTCGTTCACGGTGTAGAAGGCTCTTTCCAGTAAGAATGATTTCAAAGCCTTGCGAAATGAAGTCAGAGATATTATGGATTTGATGTTAAATGGCAGGTGATTATGCATTTTTTTTGCATTGTAGATTACTGATCTTTTAATTAACTCTGAGTGTGGGGTTGGAAGATAGAGATCGTGCTCAGTATTTCTGAGAGGGTAGTTGTGAGAAGGTCTCTCTAATAGAGCAGGTTCGTGCTTACGAATTAAGCAAACCGATTCCAAAATGAATAAGCAAGGAAGGGTTAGTATTTTATATCTTTTAAAGAAATCTCGGCAGTGAGTTCTACTGTTAAGTCTCAGTAGGTAACGAACAGCTCTTTTTTGTAGTATAAAAATTGATCAAATTGAGTCGCACAACATGTACCCCAGAATGGAATAGCATATCTGAGGTGCGACTCAAAAAGAGCAAAATAAACAGTTCTAGAGGTAGAAAAGCTAAGCTCCTCGGAAACAGATCTTAACGCAAAGCAAGCAGAACCTAACTTCCTCGATAAAGCATCGATATGTGGATCCCATTTTAAAGAATCATCTACAAGAAGCCCTAGAAATTTTACAGAGTTTACGACATCAATAGTGGTGCCATTAAGGTCAAAGGGTTGCAGCGTGTTTTTATAAGACAAGACTTTCGTTTTAGAGATGTTCAAACATAGGAGATTAGAATCGCACCAGGATTTAATGGTGATTAGGTCATTAGATACAATCCTATGTAGGTCCGTGACATCTGGGTGGCTCCACGTAAAGCTGGTATCGTCCGCAAAGAGACATATTTTTCCACTAATGTTTAAATTAGCCATGTCGTTTATGAACAGAAGAAACAAGATAGGGCCTAGTACCGAGCCTTGAGGCACTCCATATTCCATTGGCCTACAAGAAGACATCCTGTTGTCAACTTTCACAACTTGATTTCTGTTGCTAAGATATGACTTAAACCAATTGAGAGGAGCCCCTCTAAATCCATAGTACTGCAGTTTGTTAGTTAATATATTATGATTCACACAATCGAAAGCTTTGGAAAAATCACAGAAAATTGTTGCCGTAGCGTGATGGTTGTTTAGGCTGGAGTAAACTCTATTAAGAAGGGAAAACATGGCATCGCTTGTGCATTTGTTACTTAGAAATCCAAATTGATGTTTTGTAAGTATTTCATATCTAGACAGAAATGATAAAAGCCTTTTTTTAACCAGTCTTTCGATGATCTTAGATAGCGTAGGGAGAAGTGCAATTGGGCGATAGTTCGAAGCTTCTTCTGAAACACCTCCTTTGTGAAGAGGTATGATTATTGCAGTTTTAAGGCAGCTTGGAAAAGTACCATTTTGGAAAGACATATTTATCAAAGCAGTCAGATGCTCTAGTGTGCATTCCGGCAGACTTGAATACATTTTTAAAGTAAGCCCATCAGTTCCCGAAGAAGATTTATTTTTGATATCATTAATTGTACTACGAAGTTCTGATAAAACTACTGGTGAAAAGAAGAAACTGTGCAGGTTTACCCTATGATTAGAGAGATATGAAATTGGGTCATTAGATTGAGATACGGATTTAGTCAAATCTTTGGCTACATTTACAAAATAATTGTTTAGGTCCTCAGGAGAGGTAAGGATAGTGCTGGATAAAGGAGTTTTGTTTCTTAAATCATTTACGATAGACCAGGTTTCTTTAGCTACATTTTTGGCGTTAGAAAGTCTATTATTGTAATAAATATCTTTGGCGGCTTTAATAGTTTTATGATAAATTTTTCTGTATGATTTTACATAATTATGAAAAAAGACACTGTCCGAAAATTTCTTTAAATGAGATAGTGACCGCATGTTCTTAGAAGATATACGTAAACCTTTAGTGGACCAGGGTTTACTTCTTTTATTTTTGATAGGCCTAAGAGGAAAAGATTCAGAAGCTATATTAGTTAGAGTTTTTATAAAACGAGAAAATTCAGTGTCGACATCATAAGTGTGAGAGTCCCAGTCAGTTATTTGACATAGGTGTTTGAAATTAATGAAATTTCTAACCGAAAATATACGGCCTACTTGTCTAGAGGAATTTTTGGCTTTGGATGTAATTGAAAATTTTGTGAAAATTGCTTCATGATCGGAGAAACCTGGACTTAAGACATTACATTCGACGGAGCTAGGATCGAAAGAAGACACAACGTAATCTATAGTACTGGCACTTGTCTTAGTAATTCTGGTTGGTGAGTTGACGTGCATGGCAATTCCTAATGACTCAAAGATGGACTGAAGACATTCCTGAGCAGCACACACACTGGAAAAGTCAATATTGAAATCGCCACATAAGATTAATTTGCTTTTTACAGGAAGGGACTCGAGCAAACTTAGAAGGTTATGGCAGAATAATTGCACATCAGCATCAGGTGTTCTATAAATACAAATAATATAAAGGTCATAAGTATTGTGATAAACGATAGAAAATTCAAATACTTTTTCAGATAATAAATGATTATACTTTGATATTTCGGAAAAATCGTTGTTTGAAGACATTATCATGGTGCCTCCATGAGTTAAATTAGTTCTATTAAATCTGGCAATTGTGGTATAGTTTTTAATAAAAACAGGTTGATTGATATTTAGCCAGTGCTCAGTGATGGCAATGACTTCTGGAAAATTTAGCTCTTCTAACAAAAGATATAATTCGTCTGTTTTATGTCTTAAGGACTGAATATTAAGAAAAAAAAGATTAAAATTGCTATTGGTCAATTTTTTAGAGGGTGCTAGATCCTCTTTTCGCGTCATATTGACTAAAAATTTTTACTTTTTGATGGTGAACCACTAGAATAATATTTACCAGTACCTTCACGAATTTTTTGGAGCCGTAAAATTTTTTCCGAGGAGTAGAAAGATCTATACGCTGCAAGGTCTGAGTCCACTTCAGATGAACCAATCCCATAGGCATCGTGGAAGCGATAATACAGCTTGCGCAGGGATTCCTTGTCACTGGGAAGGCCTTCTGAAGCTAGCAATAATTTAATGCTAGTACTTGTATGCCCCTCAAAACACACACTAGATGGCTGGTCGTGTAGATAAGCAAGAAATAGCCTTAAGGTCTTTAGTAAGGAAGGATCCCTTAATCTGGCTAATATATAGCGACCATTTGCTTTATCCGAATCTTGGGACAGCCGCACTCTTGGTGGAGTCATTGGATCAAACTGCAAAAAATCATCTTTCTTTGCAGTTTTCTCCATGCTTAATTTAGAGCCCTCCAGTGCCAATGACCTACAAGCTGCTATGGCCTCCCTGTCAGAGCCAATTATGACTGACTTATCCTCTTCAGGCACAAATGTCACTGGTGATTCCAATAATTGAGGCTTTGGTGGAGACAGCCCCCGGCTCTTTGGGATATCTATATTGACATCTTGATGACTAGAAGATGAGACATTATGGGCTGTGGAAGTGGGCGGCGTTTGGATAAGGGTTGGTGAAACTGAATCATAGGTAGGATCAATTATAGTACCAGGTGGCCATAGACTAGCGTTCTTAAGGTGAATTAAGTGATCTTTATTTTGCACCCCAATTTTAAAATCGGAGTGCAAAGTGTCTGCATTCTTAAGCATAGGAAAACAACGCACAAAATTCGTGGTTCCTAATTTTTCTTTGATGTAGTGTACAAGCTGATTGGATTTATACGTGGACGGAATTATGGATACCACTACATAATGCCATTTCTCTATAATGGGTGTTTTGTTGGGCTGGAAGGAAACAGCTAACACCTAAGAGTTACTAATAAGAACAGTTAAATGTAACAAGTTCTGGTTACACATAAATTTAATTTAGTTAGTAAGACCTATTCTTTACTAAGGTCTCTATCCTTACAAATTTGCATTCACAAAGGAAGTATAATTAATTGCAATATAACCTTAATAGTAGGTAAAATGTCTAAAAGTATAAAAACAAGATAAGGCGTTGGCAATATCACCTTTTACCCTTGTCTTGACACAGTTCTAGGAGAAGTAGGTTTTTTTGTGGTAAACAGTTCTGTAGATACATCAATTTTGTGACTGTGGTATTTTGCAAAGAGTGATTGGGTAGATGAGTATTATTGATGGTTTTGTGAAAACCCTGAGAAAAAGCATGGAATCACACAAAACAATTACCCCGCTGGCCATCTCCCGACTTTGTTGACTCAGGACTTTCTTTGAAACAATGCATGCAAGAGCAATGATCAATTTTTGCCAAACAATGATTGTGACTTTAGGTATTGGCTAGCAAGCCTCCTGTAGGGTAAAAATACCCAATTACTACATTATTACTCGAAACGAAAGTGAGAAGATTGTCAGCATTTTTAAGCAATTAAAAATAGTCCTAACACTGGAACCTGTGGTGGAAGATGGATCACACTACAAAAGTTCTAACTACGCTACACCACAACTTGTTACGTTCTGGACGAGCGTTTCGCTAACCAAGTAAGCGTCATCAGCAGATGATATAAACTAAAGTAACTTATCGTAACAGAGACTATTTATAGGTAAATGTGGTCACACTTGGTTGCGCCCGACTGCACCGTTGTCAAGTAACCAATAGAGGGGACTATAAGGAATAGGCCCTCTGTCTTTATTTAGTGCTTTCTTACCACATTTAACTATTTCTATACTCTCAAATGCATCCAATAATCTATTATTAGACGACTCATTTTTGATCAACTTAAGATTATTTATTCCTATTTGGTTATTGTTTTCTAAAGCATGTTGGGCAACGCTTGACTTTTCTGTTCTTCCGTATCTTAAATGCGCCATGTGTTCTTTAAAACGAATATTTATGGAGCGTTTAGTTTGCCCAACATATTTTAAATCACAGTCATTTCAGCTAATTTCATAGATGCCACTCCTCTCCTTCAAGTCGACTTTGTCTTTAGGTTTTCCAAGGAGATTTTTCAAACTGTTCTCTGTTTTGTAGGCTACTCTAAAACCTACGTTTTTAAATACTTTTTCTAGACCTCTCGTATATCTGGGATCATATGGGATTACTATGAACTTATTGGGAGCCTCAGGTGCTTGAAGAGTAGTAGCATCTTTTAACATTTTCTTATGCTTATGTCTATTTACTAATTTATGAACAAAATTATCATTATATCTATTATTTCTAGCTATATTTTTAATCCGATTCATTTCATTGTTAAAACGTTCTTTACTTAATGGAAAATTGACTAACCTGTGAATTAAGAAATGAAATGCTGCCATTTTGTGTTGACGGCAATGAAATGAGTTGGATGTTATATACCTATCAGTATTAGTAAATTTCCTATAAATATCAAATTCTAATTTACCGTTATTTCTAATAACTAACGTGTCGAGAAAATGTAATTGCCCATTGTTCGTCTTTTCGTACGTAAAATTAATGGAAGGATATTTATTGTTTAATGTTTCTAAGAAAGTGTCCAAATTTTCTGTTTTAATATCAAAAATAGCAAATATATCGTCTACGTATCTATACCACACCCTTGAAAAATAAATAAATTCTTTTTTAAACTGGGTTTCTAATCTACCCATAAACAAATTTGCAAGGAACGGAGGTAAGCAATTGCCCATCGCAGTTCCCTCAAGTTGTTTATAATATTTATTGTTGAACTGAAAAAAATTTTGATTCATACATAATTTTGTGAGAAGTAAATATTCATCAATAATTTCTTTCTTCAAATTATTGATTTCAAGTAGTTCCTTTAGGTACTCTAAAGCTAGTGGTATGGGTACACTAGGAAACAATGAGCTTACATCAAACGATATTAAAATTTCACCTTCTTTTAAGTGAACATTCTTAATTTTATCTAAGAATTCTAACGAGTTAGTAACCTCAAAGTTATCGTACGAGATATTTAATTTGCTGAATACTTCTACTAACCATTTTGAAATATTGTACGTTGGTGATCCAACAGCTGAAACAATAGGTTTCATGGAATTCCCAGGTTTATGGATTTTGGGAAGGCAATACAGTTTAGATAACTCTGGGTTACTATGTGTTAGTTTAAATTTTAGTTTATCGGACACAAGGTTTTTATACTGTTTTAAGGTATTTTTTACTTCTGTTATCATTTTTGATAACGGGTTTTTCTCAATTAAATCGTAGGGACCTGTTTGAATCAAATGGTCTACTCTTTCGAGATAATCTGTTTTTTCTAGTATAACAACCTTATTTCCTTTGTCAGCTTTTAAATAAAAACATTCTTTTTTCTTCAGTTTCTGGATAACTTCAGTATTTTCACGAGAAACATATTTTGATATGTTGTTAACAAAGTTTTTTGAGATTTGATTTCTGCAAGCCTCTCTAATGAATCCGTTAGTTGAGTCTGGCACGTATTGAATAGAACTTTCGATATTCGCTATAATAGTTGGTAAACTATTTTTTACTGGAGGCTCTGCAAAATTCAAACCTTTAATCATAAGGTCGATTTCTCTATTATCAAAGGACTGCGAAGAAAGGTTTTCTACAATGTTCTTGACTTCCGAAGAAATTTGTTTTTGCAGTTTCAACTTTGTCAGTTTGATTTTAAGTGAACACATTTTCTTTAAAAATTTGGCCACGAACATTTTTCTTTGGAAATCTAACCATTGTTCAGATTCTAGTCTAGGTCTAGAAAAAGTATTTAAAAACGTAGGTTTTAAAGATAAAGTCGACTTGAAGGAGATGAGTGGCATCTATGAAATTAGCTGTAATGACTGCGATCTAAAATATGTTGGGCAAACTAAATGCTCCATAAACATTCGTTTTAAAGAACACATGACACATTTAAGATACGGAAGAACAGAAAAGTCAATCGTATCCCAACATGCTTTAGAAAGCAATAACCAAATAGGAATAAATAATCTTAAGTTGATAAAAATGTGTCTAATAATAGATTATTGGATGCATTTGAGAGTATAGAAATAGTTAATTGTGGTAAGAAAGCACTAAATAAAGACAAAGGGCCTATTCCCTATAGTTCCCTCTATTATTTACTTGACAACGGTGGACTCGAGCGCAACCAAGTGTGACCACATTTACATTTACCTATAAATAGTCTCGGTTAGGATAAGTTACTTTAGTTTATATCATCTGCTGATGATGCTAACTTGGTTAGTGAAACGCGCGTCCAGAACGTACAAGTTGTGGTGTAGTGTGGTTAGAACTCTTGTATTTTGATTAATTAAAAATACTTATACAATAAAAAGCATTTTAATAAGGTAACAAAAAATTACATCCTTAGTTCCACTCTTAACAGAATTAAGTCTGGAGCAATAAAATAAAGGACATATAAAATATATCAAAGATTTATTTCTGACCCTTAAAATATGCAGAACCTAAAAATATGTGGAACTTACAGAAATAAATTAAAAAATATATATATATATATATATATATATATATATATATATATATATATATATATATATATATATATATATATATATATATATATATATATATATATATATATATATAAAACTCCGACTGATTTACAAATAAGCTGGGTGGCGGTATGTCAAACTCAGTTCTAAGGGCTTTTTGTTCTGGGGGACTTGAAATAATTTTTACAAGTATTAATACTCAATTTTTTTTAACAAATATATTTTTTAAATTATTATTAAAAAAATATTTTTATCCCACTAAATATCTTTAAATATTTTAGTGAAGAATTTTATAAAAAGTATCAATAACATTTCTTCTAAAGACTCGGATTAGTATTAAATTATTGAAAACATTTGAGATTTTTAAGAGACAGGGCATTGCAATAATAGACTATCGTATGCCAAACAATAATTGTGGTTTGATTCTCAAAAAATTATTCAAATAAAACATTTAAAATTATTTTACAGCGTAAGGATAAAGATTCGTGTATTAGAACTATTTTAATAGTCAAACCTGCATCTTATTTTTCAGAATTTTTAAGTTACCTTTTGCAAATGATCCTCAAATTGAATTTTAAGCACTTTTTTCAGATAAAATTTTTATTATATATATATATATATATATATATATATATATAATATTTTAAATCAACATCCGTTTTAAATGATTTACGAACAATAACCTAACTCAAATCAGATTACAGGGGTAAATTATAGGGCAAACAAAGAAACCTAATTAAAAATATAACGGCAAACAAAAGTTGAAAATAGGAAACCCTAACCGGCAATTTATAAAACTGTATAAAGTGCAATTGCAACTCTCACAGATTTTTTCACAGCTATAAACGCTTTTCTAGCCGCTTTATTCGCCTCTTAAATTCAGTCTCGTATTTATGCTAGGCGGGTGGTTTTGCATTTGAATGTTTCCCCTTTGTTGGAGTTTGGAATAAAATGTTAACAAGCTTTTAGACAAAGCCTTTTTCAAGAAAGAATATACCATAAATATTTTTTAATAGAATTTGTTGTGTTTGCTACATTCGATTTCTATCACACTTCTTCTTTCTAGTTACTTTAACGCGTATGAGTCGTTTTAAATTTGTGTAATGCTAATGCTATTTACGTATGTCTCAAAAATTAAGATAAATCTGCTTTTTTAACATGACATTTGCTCAAATCAACCTGTTTGAGTGCTATGTTCTACAAGATTGAGAGCGACAAATATGCTGTATTAATAACATTTATATTTAGTAATATTATTCTTTTTTATATCAAAGTAATAACGCAATCATCATATTAAAAGTCCCCGATAAATATGATTATTTTTATTTTGAATGATGAGTTGATTTGGTCATAAAATGCACATCGTTTTGATTTTTGCTTGTCTTGTGCCGATACTACACCTCGCAGTTTTATCCTTTTTTTTGGAGTTATGCAGTTTTTGTAGGTGCTTTACTGTCCGAGTTCTAATTCCTATTATATTGTTATATAAACTATGTCTATTAAATTTTCAACGCAAACGTTTTTAAACTAGGGTCCAACGTCCCTCCACTATAACTTGGTTAACGACCATTTAATCCTTCAAATCTAGATTTAAATCAAATTTAAAAATCGGTAAACTCCTTTACCCGGAACGTCCCTCGTTATGAATTATTACTTTTATTGGGAAGAGTGGACTGTGATCCATGTTACTTCAGTACATAGTCACAGTATATATGTGTTACATATATTGTCTCTTCATTTTTATTGCGCGCTATTTTGTTCCATCATATTAGATTCCTACCAATATGTTTACCATTTCCTTTCTACCTATGCCACTTGACTTTTGGGCATAATTTAAAATAAATTCAATAAGTATCCCATATTCGCGTTTAGTTTTTCTGCAAAATTCAAAATCAATTAAACAAGATTTTTTATGCCGATTTTTTATAAATTTTATTTGGCCGTCATTTTGTTTCGTCATATTAAATTGAAATCCATTTTACCAGTCTTTCCTACCCCGCTCGTCCGCAGATATCCCAGATATTAAGTTTCTGAATGGTTTTCATTAACGATCCTCTTGTTGTTATGATAGAATGGTGTGTTATTTGGGATTAGGAACCAGTAAAAAAATAAAAGCCCTTTTTTAAAATGCCGAGGTTTTGCCAATTTACTGTTGCATCCTCAGGATACATAGAATTTTATACCCTGCATAAAACCCATATTAGTCTTTACCTACTCCATTGGTCCGCAGATATTTCCTAACCCCAAATAATACACCACTCTAACATCACAACAAGAAGAACGTTAACGAAAACCATTTAGAAATTTAATATCTGGGAAATATCTGCGAACCAACGGAGTAGGTAACGACTGATAATATGGGTATCATGCATGATATAAAATTTATGAATCCTAAGGATGTAGCAATAAAGTTGCGAAACGTCGACAATAAAAAAAAAGTCGTTTGTTTTTTTTACTGGATCCTAATACACACACAATAATACACCACTCTAACATAAAAACGAGAGGATCGTTAACAAAAACCATTTAGAAACTAAATATTTGGGAAATATCTGCGGTCCAACGTAGTAGGTAAAGAGTGAAAATATGTGTTTCATGCAGGATATAGAATCTATAAGCTATGGTAAAGAGTGAAAATATGTGTTTCATGCAGGATATACAATCATAAAAATAAGCTATGTGTCCTGAAGATGTAAAACTGATAATATAATAAAGTGTGCTGAAGAAACGTCGACTATTTAAAAATGGTCCTTTGTTTTTTTTTCTGGATCCTAACCCTAAATGATACACCACTCTAACATAACAATGAAAGGATTGTTAACGAAAACCATTTAGAAACTTAATATCTGCGTAGTATATGCGGAACAACGTAGTAAAAGTACTGATAATATGGGCTTCATGCAGGATATAAGATCTATATGTGTCCTGCTCCTGATTATTAAGTTGCGAAACGTAGACAGTTTAAAAAGATTCTTGTTTTTTTTACTGGATCTTAACCCCAAATAATACACCATTCTAACAAAGATTTTTTAACATTGTTCCGCCATATTGGATTTTTACCAAAGCATGACCAGGTCATCCCCATATGACCCTTAATTTTTGGTCAACATTTGAAGTCAATCGGAAAAGTAGTATTTAAACTATGTCGCGAACTGACACACAGACCGACAGACGGATCGACGGAATTGATAAAACACGTTTTTTGGCATCTAGGGACTTTTTATTTGGCCGCCATTTTCTTCGGCCACCTAGAATTAGTACCACAATTTTACTAGTTGTTCCCTATACCACAATTAGTTATGACACACAATTTGAAATCAAACTATTAAGCAGTTTTTCAGGGTAAATTTTAAAATATTTAATTAAGCCGCCATTTTGTTCCGCCATCTTGGATTCGTACCAACATATTACCAGTTGGTTTCCATTAAATACTTTATGTTTTTTACAAAATTTGAGATAAATTGGATCAGTAGTTTTTTAATAATATTTTCTTAAGATTTTACTAAGGCGCCATTTTGTTTCTTCAAATTGGATATTTACCAAAATATTACCTGGTCATCCCCATATGACCCTTAATTTTTGACCAAAATTTGAGGTAAATTGGGTAAGTAGTTTTTAAGTTTTGCCGCGAACTGACAGACAGACCGACAGACGGAATTGATAAAATAATTTTTTAGCGACGCGCTAAAACGACCTAGAACGTAAAGATTTGTAAAATCTGAGAGGGTGACTTTTTCACGATTACAAACATTTTATTTGGCCGCCATTTTGTTCGGCCATCTTGAATTAGTACCACTATTTTACTAGTTGATCTCTATACCATAATTAGTTATGGCTCATAATTTGAAACCAAAACCAATTAGCAGTTTTTTCAGGCTGAATTTTTAAATATTTTATTATGCCGCCATCTTGGATTCGTACTAAAATTTTACCACTTTATTTCAACATAATACTTGATGTTTTTGCAGAATTTGAGATAAATTGGATGTGTAGTTTTTTAATAATATTTTTTTTAACACTTCACTAGGCTGCCGTTTTGTTTCATTACATTGGACTTTTTACCAAAATGTTACCAGGTCTTCCCTATAGGACCCTTAATTTTTGACCAAAATACGAAGTCAATTGGATAAGTAGTTGTTTAGCTATGCCGCGAACAGACAGACAGACAGACAGACAGACAGACCGACGGAATTGAGAAAACATGTTTTTCGTCAACTAGAGACCCTAAAACGTGAAGATCTGAAAAAATCTCGGAGAGTGATTTTTTCACGTTTACAATACTTCCCTTTTATGAGGGAAGTAAAAATTAATAAACACGTTTTCTTACTATGTTTAAAAAATTATTATTGGACTATTATTAAAATATGCACCCAATAGTATTACGAAAATAAGGGTTTCTATATTATTTAGGTAAAAACTTAGACATATTCTGTAGTGTTATTTGTAAACAATACGCATACGTTATTTTATTTAAATAGGAATTATTGGTTAAAATATAATTTTTAGCCGATGCTAAGTTGATTAGGTATTTTAGGTTTATTTTAGCGTATATGTAATAACATAGTTTTTTTTTGTTTCATTCCAAATACACAAAACAAGTCTACAGTCCAACAGGCAGCGTTTATCATATTTATTTTTCTCAAACGAATTTATTTTTCTGATCAGCATTTATTTTAATTATATTATTCACAATTTTTCAACACTGATTTTTCGGAAAAATATCTTATAATACCAAATTGAGAAAATTAAATATATCTCACAACACATGTTTAAATGTGTAAAATTTACGCAATCTCGCTGAACCCAAAAAAAAAATGGATATATTCATGGGTAACCTATTTAAATCTGAAATTGAGTATCTTAGTTATATTGTAGTATATAGTAATTAGTATCTTTCTAACTAATGCAAAGGTTATGTAGAAACCAAGGAATCTATTGGGATAGAGTGTTTAAGCAAGACTTATTCTATAAGAGCAACATATATATGGCTTTATTTAAAACAGGAATAAATAATTTTACTTTTTCTAATTGTAATTTATCGCCTTCTTTTTCAAATTCTGAAATGTTTTTGCGAACTCCCTTTTTTAAATTAGAACTCTCTAAATTTAAAAAGGATTATACAGAGTTTGTTACATTTTCGAATCCTTTTATCTAGTTAGTACATACTAATTCTTCTTTGTGTGGTACTGAAAATTTTATCTGTTTAATTTCGCTGTTAGAAGGCCAACCGTTATTAATAGTAAGAGATTTAGCTCTAACGTTTGCGTTCTCAATGGCATTGGCTAGCTTTAGAAAAACTGCAAAAATTTAAATTTCAAAAATTGAAACATAGTTCTACTAGTGTTTTGACGCAAAAACAATTGTCCGAAAAAAATTGCTTTGCTTACAATTCTGTAAATTTTTTCTTCGAACTTTAGGGTTAATAAAAAAATAAAAGACCTTTTAAAATCATCATCACATGTTTCATTCGTCGCGCATTATATAATTATTTCAAATTTTTGAGTAAAAAGTCCTTTAGTTGCTTTAATTTGTATGCAAGTTTACACTTGTTTTCTAATTGTTTAGGTAATTTATACGACTTTAAAACTTGTCAATCTTTGTCAACTTGTAACACTTGTCAAGGACATCATTCATTGTTCAACTTTTCTAAAACCTAAAAAAAATCACCAAATATTTTACAAATTTACCACTAGTTCAAATTATTGCTACCATCTGATCTTAATCGAATAATGGTGTCTAATAAATCGTAAGACTTACAACCCGGGTGAACGGGTTTTGCGTTCTGCTGCATTTATTCATGATACTGATAATCGAGGAATGACTCAAACTTTTAGATCTATTTTGGATTCCGGAAGTATGATGTCATTTATTTGATTTATTATAGCTGCAACTGGTTTATAGTATAATTACATGTGTCGTATTTATTTGATAAACAATGACCAGCACGCCACCAGTTCGATAATTTGCTTGCTATTGGTTAAGTGACCGAAAAATGTTTGAATAGCTAACTAAAAATTTTGAAGAGTTGTATATATACATTGCTTTATTTTGAATATTTTATTTTACTGAAATACTTGTATCTATTTAACTTTAGTATTTTTTTTATATTCGTTTTCTTCCGTATAAAAATTAACCCGTTACTGGTGACGTGTCGGCAATATTACATAGTTTAGTGCTGCATTAGCTCATGATTCTCAATCTTAGCAATTTCTGCAACTTTGTTATATTTTAAGATATCAAAAAAATCCAAAGAACAAATTGTATAGCTAGTTACCAAATTTTATTAAACATTTAAAAAATATAAAAAAAATTCAATTGTCAAATATATAAATATAGTTTTTCTTTTTTTTAATGAGACACTTGTAAAATTTACTTTTAATAGATTGGTCTCGTTATCCGGGTTATACCTTTATCATTAAAATGAAAGAATGAAGAACTTGGAGAACTTCGCCAAAAGTGACATGAAAAAGAGAAACATGATCATGGTCACACACATTGATTATGCAGATTTTTTCGCTTATTTCTAGGATATGGGTATCAAACCCGGTACATTTAGAATCGGGAAAAAGAGACCTATTCATTGAAAATAAAACTCACAGGGTATCTCATTTAAGTAAATGCAAGTTATTTTTATATGTCCGACAAGTGACAATTTTCTTATAGTTTTCTAATGTTACAAAAACTTTACAATTTAGCCGTACAATTTGTTTTTCAAATCACTTTGATTTGTTTTAGCGTATTAAAATATGAGCAAGTTGAAATGACCATAATGTACCTGTCGTTTCCGCTTTTTTTGAAATACTTCTGAAAACACGCGTTAGAATTAAATATATCTCCCCTTCTTCTCGATGCTTTTACTCTTGGCAAGTAAAAATGCTGAAATTGCGAACAATAAAACAACTCAATTTGTTAGTTAATAAATATAGTAGATAAGTTACAAATAATGTGTTTTTAATGTGTGCAAGTGATATTAAAATAAAACGGTTATGAGCAATTTACAATTATTTTAAGTTATAAAAGGGATACTCAAACAATAAAATGTATTAATTTTGATTTTAGTTTACTCACCAAAATTCCTTGTGACTATACTTATGTTTGTCCTGGTTGCTTGGTTCTGCAAGGTGAAGCTAAATGGAACCAAATACTTATTGCATGCGAAACATGGTACACGTGTTGCAATCGTGGAGTACCTTTTACAATTTATGACCGAATACTCAGTTTTGAGGCAGAAAATTCTAAAAGATTTCTTAGAAACCTGTGCTGATTTTTGTTAAACATATTTTAAATTTGAAAATTATTTAAATCTTCACTCTATGAAGTGCCTTACCTTTCACTATTATAGTCTGGCCTGTAAAGGAAGAAGAATCCATTGTAGTCGAAATTCCAAAATAATAAATATTTTAAGCTAAATAATTAAAATCTTTAAAATTAACCTAAAGGAATATATAAAATTTATTATTATGGCCGATATTAGATCCCTGTATTTTGTCAAAACTTTTTCAAACAGGATTAAGTCTCTTACGTGGTTAACTAGCCGAAAATTAGAACTAATATAATGATTATGTTTACCAAGAATTTGTAAAAATAAAAGAATGAATTTAACTCAAAAACTAACAAAAAGGGTAAACAATCCTTTTCACGTTTTGTCCTCTCCATTTTTACTGAAACAAGTAACATCGTTATCTACCTGTAAGTTTAGAAATGTATATAACTTCTATTGCATTTATTTTGGAATGATAAAAATAATATTTTAAGTATTAGTTTTGTTTTCTAGATTTTATTGTTATAATAGCCATATTTATCAAAATTGGTATTTGATATTTGGAAGTAAGTTACTGACTTTGCACCCTGTGGGCCATTGATCAAAAATGTAAATTAAAATAAGAGAAAGTTAAACCTTACACAAAGCCTATTTTCTTACTTTTGAAAGAAGTCTGTTGGTTTCAATGAAGAAACTTAGATTATCGCTCTATACATATCTACAGAGGTGGGAATCCAGCTCATTTAAGTGTTTCGGTTCATCAGATCTCGATTAGTGTGATGATTCAAATCGTTGACCCGGAACACGGGTCATGTATGCAATGCGCTACGAAACGTCAAAGAGTGGTGCTCTGTGTGAACTTTTTGGTGAATTATTAATCGTCGGGCTCATCAGGCTGTACTAAAATAATAGGAAACAAGGTCAAGGTTAGATTTGGAGTCATGTAGGAACTACTTTTGTCTAGTTCGCAGCATTAGTTTCGTCTTATCTTGTATTTGGTCTTGCTCCCAGTTAGATATTATATTTTTTAAATTTATTACTTATTAACTAAATAAGTTTCTGTGGTTCTATAGGCAATTTATCCAGGCATTTACGTTTAGTATACACATGTAAATATTTTTTTAATTCCAGTTTTTTTTTCAGAAATTTACTTTACTACTCTTATTAGTGTATACAGAAAATAGCAGTATATGGAAGGAATTTGAACAAACTAATAGAAAATCAGAATGAAATGAACAGCCTACAGCAGCAAGTATATGGTCGAACCTATTCTGGGTAGGCAGGAAAATCCGCTCTTATGATGGAAGCAAAGCAAATATATGTAACCGCGGTTGTATATTTTGAAAAAAAGCGGTTTTGCGTTACTGTCACATTAGTGCTATGCGATAGAATCTTCCCAAAAGCGGGAAAAACCGCTTCTAAAGGAAGGAGTCGCCTAAAAAGTAAAACTGTTAGGAAAGTTGTCTTTTTAAATATAAATTTATAATTTCTTTTTAGAAAAACTTTATTTTTATGTATTTGACATTTTGTAGTTGGGTATATCCCTCAATTTATTTTTAGCCAGACTGTTTATTTTAAATATTGTTATTTTTATAATGTAATAATAGAACATACGTGGGTACCTAAAATACAAGTTAAGTGTCTTGTTAAATTACTCCTAATACAGCGAAAATAATAAATTGTGCCTTTCTAATAAAGAAAGACGGTCTTCTTCAAACTACTTAATTGAATTCTACAAAAATTCTAGATTTTTAATTATTACACATTTTAAAAAAATTTCGTACTCAAACTAGACCTGCTATTAAATCAACACTAATTATCTTTTTCTTAAAGAATAAGTTATCCAGAAAAATGCATGCACAGACGCTTCACTCGAATCAGTTCAGGTCCACAATTCATCAAACGACCCACGATCACTATGTGTCTTAGCTATGACTTTCAACCGATTTGTGATCCGGATCGCAAGTTGATTTGATTTGAATTGCATACGTCATTCTAAATACTCGGATCATTGATCCGGATCACTCGTGAACTACCCACCTATATATATCTAAAGCACCCGATGTATGTATGCATTTCTAAAAAAACTCACTATAGGCTTCCTTCAAAACTTTGTATTTGGAATGCCAGTTTTCTTTACAAAAAGTATGTTGAAAAGGGTGGATGCCTAATAGTATGACAATCACAAAATACACACAAACGTTCCCCAGGTTTTTAAGACTGAAATGAATGATAAATGTAAAGTCATGAATGTTTAACAAAGAATTTATAAAACATCGGAGAATAGGGAACAAAAACCTCGGTACCTACTTTGAGCCTTTGGCCTACACATAGAAGAAAAAAAATATGATAGGCCTGGGCTGTAAAGATAGATGACCTTCGTTAGTGCTACCAATAAGTTGTGAGTAAGTCCTGGAGAAGGCGATAATTTTCAATGGACAATTATTAGGGGAAAGGGTTTAGCCATATCACCTCGGTGCTACCTATTTTGACTAAGGCCCACTTATCGCGTTACAGGTATTATGATAGTACAAAATGTAGCTAGACAGACCTAATATTTCTGTTATAATTATTACTGTAATTTATATTAATATTATTATATCTCCATTTCCGGCCTGTACTTATCACCCATCAAGGATGTACCTGTCGTTGTATATTACAGTATAATTAATTTTTGAACTACCTGAATATTCATGGACAACATAATAAGTGGGATGACTTTCATCTCGCGCATATGCCAAAATAACTTTAATTTTTCTGCGCACATCTTCAACTTTTTACTCATTTTTGATATTACATTATGATATTCGAAATTGACAGTCAATTAAGTCAAAAGGGTCCCTCTACCCGAAAGAAGTTGTTTCTTGCAGTGTATCAGCAAGTACAGAAGTCGATACTTTTTTGCTTCTCTCGTAAAAAAGAAGTATTGTAATCGTGAAAAAATTTCTCTCCCAGGTTTTTACAAATCTCCACGTTTTTCCCTAGAAGCCAAAAAAACATAATTTCACAATTCTGTCGCTCTGTCGGTCTTTTCGCGGAATAGATAAAAACTACTTATACGATTGACTTAATTTTGATCACAAGTTAAGGGTTATGCAGTTGTCAGTTCGTGGCATAGTTAAAAAAACTATTTGCCAGACTGACTTCAAATTTTATTCACAAATTAAGGAATATATGGGAATGATCTGGTAATATTTTGGTAAAAATCCAATATGGTGAAACAGAATGCCGGCCTGGTGAACTACCTCAAATTTTGCACACCATGAAATCAAGTGCTGTATAGAAATTCACTAGTAACATTTTAATACAATGGCGGCCTAATAAAATATTAAATAAATCAGCCTGCAAAAGTTACTACTTACATTAATTTCAAGTTTTGTGCAAGCATTAAGTGGGTTATAGAGATAAATTAGTAAAACTGTGTAAAGTCAAGATGGAGAAACAAAGAAGAAGAAGAAAATTGTATTTAATTGACTTTAAATTTTGCACAAAAATTAAATGTAATACAGAGATAAACTGGTACGAATTCAAAATGACAGTACAAAACTCCTAAAATATTGATACAAATTAAAATGGTGAAACAAAATGGTGCCCAATAAAATATTTGAAAAGACAGTATATGTATATGTGTTAACAAATGACTACGAGCGGAACAAAATTGGGTTACACTTCATTACTCCTTATATGTGATCTGTTATGTTCGACTGTTTGATTATATGTATAGTTTTATACCAGTAGAATTTACAATGATTGTTATTCTCCTTTTCTAAATTAAGTCGAAATTTATTAAGGCAGAGTATGCATCTAGCGAAAATCTTACCTCTTACTTAACTCCTTATGAACTATACACCCGATGGCTGTCGATCTTCTTTATATTGCTACTATTAACATATGTAATACTATTATAATATTTCAGATTGCTGTCGAATTATACAAAAATGGCCACCAAGATAATAACGCAGATTCAGACAGTCAAAGCATACATTTAGACTGTAGGTCTAAGCCAGAAAAATCAGTCTTTCGAAGTATTTTTAATTCTAACTGTCTCCCTAATGTAGATCTTTTAGCAAGCTTTCGTGTAATATTCGAAAATGTTAGAAATTATTATTTTGCTTATATTAATATATTATTACTTGGTTACCCTAATTAAACCTCTGTCTTGCATACGATTTTTTTGACTTGCAAGCATTCCACCTAATTATAGGAGGGTTGAAACTATACGGAGCAAAATGAGGCGGAAAATGATGACAAAACCGTTTGATTTTTAAGGATTTGTTTTTGACAAAATTGGTTAGGATTTCTTTTAATTTATTCAAGGTATTTGTTATAATACAGCATATTATAATATTGTTAATGCGCATCGCGTTTAACGTAATATTAGCACAAATATTATATAGTTATATTGTTAGATGAAATCAAACAACGGTGTCTTTATTTCAACGTTTATTCAATATCTGCTCTAAAAAATCGTATTTATCGTTTATATTGTTGAGATTACATAGAGCTGATTCATCAGTAACATTCTCCGAAATAAAAATCAGCACCTATAGTCCATGACTAATACTGAAAAATATTATTAGCGACATATGCATGACGCTCGTCATGTACCTATAGTCTATAGTTTGCTAATATTTTTTCAGTTTGAGAACTAAGCGTTCCTTGTTCCTTTAGAGAGTTGTACTAGTATAGATATTAGATAAGACTAAAGCCCAGATAGAAGGCCAAATTGGTCTCTGAGGCCTGCGCAAGACTTCACCGCAAGTATCTATCCATCCTCTGGAATATCCCAACTAACTGACCAAGAGGCCAAAAGATAAAGAGAACAAAACCATTTTGATAAGATAAGTCGAACAAGAAACCATGAGGCAAAAAGAAAACCAGGAAGAAGAAAAAACAAAAAAAAAAGATTAATAGAAAGAACAACAACGGATTGAGAAGATTCTAATCGAACAAGAAAATAGGAGGCGATAGGAACTACATCAAATGCAGCACTGGATTCAGAATAGTATTGAAAACAAAAATGTCGTTTGCAAGAAGTCATCAGTAATGTCAAGGGAGAAATAGATCATGTCAAGGAACAAATCAAGAGAACCTAGACAAAGTAAGAGGTGATCCTGATGTAAAAGTAAAACAAGTTAAAGTGGAAGTAAAGCAGGTTGACAACAAATTATAAGATCTTGAAAAAGAAATAAACAAACTAAAATGCAATTACTCACTAGTCCGAAAACACTTTCTAGTGATAAAATCAAGCCACCAACATTTAATGGCTCAACTTCCTGGACTATGTACGTGCGGCAATTTGAAGCCAAAGCAACAAGCAATGGTTGAGAAGAAAAAGCTAGTTGTTTAATAGTCTCATTTAAGAGAACCAGTACTGAATTTGTTACAAAGCACTCTCGCTAGTCATCAACAAAGTTACACAGCATCGGAGCTTCGAGAAAAGGATGACCGAACAACAAACATCGTAGTAGCTGAAAATGTACGAATACCGGTGAGCACAGAAATAAATGTCAAGGGGAAACTGATTGCTGTGTTGGACTGGTGACAGCAAATCGGAAAAACTCTACTACGGACACACTGCGAACATCTTTTCCAATTCCAGTAAAATTAATAAAGGAGGTGTGACTGTGGCATTCGAACCAATCAAACAAATCTTATTCGCAAGAAGATCAAGCTAGGATATTTTACAATTTTGTTAGAAGTAGTGTCTTACAATGCTAAAGATTTTATGTTAAGTGTAACATATTTAAAACTGAACATGGTCAAATCAGATTCGATTAGACAACGGCTGTGAACGTTGCCTGCTGCAAAACGAGGAGTTGAAAACCCGTCAATAAACTGCTTTGAGATGGGTCATCAAAGAGTCAAATAGTTTACAGTCAGCCCCGATAGTTCTGTAACTACTCTAACCACTTTGACAGGATCCAAATGGTATTCCACTCAGGATTTAAAGAGGAGATATTGGCAAGTGAATTTTTATAAAGATTAAGAGAAAATTGCCTTTACCACCGGTGGCAGTTTGTACTCATTTAAAATAATGCCGTTTATTCTATTCAACGCTTACGGCACTTTTGAGAGACTTATGGAATATGTTTTAAGAGGTCTAACTTAGAAAACCTGTCTGGCGTATCCAGACGGTGTGACGATAACGGGTCAGTCATTCGAAGATCACTTAAACAACATCTAAGAAGTTTTTAGCAGTTTTAGGAATGCAAACATGAAACTCAGGCAAATTGAGGCAAATAACAGAAAGATCGAAATCATAAGAGATTGACCAATAACTATTAGCAAACATGAACTTCGAAGTTTTTTAGGATTAAGACCATCTTTTTGGGGGTTTGCAGAGAATTTCGCAAACATTTTAGCTCCACTACATAAATTATTTTGGACACAGATGCAAGTAATGTGGGAGCTCTAATGAACTGCGAATAAAATTGGAGCTGTTTTCTCGCACATCCAACAATCTTAAGAACATATAACATAGCCATGTATTATCAAAACCTGAATAAACTTATTGAGTCACAGTGTAAAAGTTAATTGCCATCGTGAAGGTCGTTGACCAAAGTCTTGATTAAACCAGATTACGCTGCATTAAAACGGCTTACAGAAATGACAAATCTAAACCTTCGTGTAAAAGACTGATTTCCAAAAGATAGATCCATAGAAAGATGAATTCACATAGAAATCAAAGTATTTACGATTACGCCTTACTACAAGTGGCCAGCAGAGGAATGACGAGCAGATCAGCTCGAAGACCCCGGTACTGGCCCAATTTCGTACGAAAAAGAAAGTACCAAAATTAGACTAGAATGGAGAAAAAATGCTGACAAAAACTTGCATTCAAGATGCTGTGGGCTTAATGAGATTTATTAGTCGTTGCGGATGGACCGTTGAAGCAAGTCTGAGAAAATACTGATGGAAAGACCACTAAAAGAAAACCAGTAGTTCCCAGAAAAATATTAAAAGAACAACATGGCGGATAATTCAACAAAACTATGAATAGAATTCGAAAACAATTCTACTGCACATATTCAGGCACCAGGAATAGATCTCGTGGACCAATAAAACAATATAACACCTGTTTACCATTCGAAAGTATAGCAAAAAACTTTGCCATGCCATTTTCTCCGCCGTAGAAACAAATAGCACGAAGAGTTTGCTCTCGCGAATCAGGAAGCTACAACAATCGCCCAAGTTTTAGTTGCAGAAGTCTTCAGTGGACATGGCATTTCACTGGAGCTTCATTCAAATAGATCAAGGACGAAATTTCGAATCAGTCATATTTAGAGCATTTTCTGATATTTTGGGGATACGAAAGACTAGAACAATACCTCTACATACTTAGATGATATAGTAAAACGATCAAACAAGGCTATAGAAGAACATATCTCCAAAATTGTTGCCCAAAATCAGCGCGACTGGGACTAATTAATTTTATTGGTTTACAGGACAACGGTTCATGATTCCACGGGTTAGACTACAGCCAGAATTATTTTTGGAATTACATTAGCCCCGTGCCTTAATGTTTGGATTGATTAAAGAAGGAAGAAAAGAAAACGAGATAACACGTGATCACATAAAATTATCTAGTGGTCGAATAAAGACCAGAATGACATCAGGGCCAACTCAGTTGGTTTTTATGAAAATGACTTGATTTAGTTGTCTCTTATCTCAACACTGGGAAGGACCATATCGATAAACCAAGATAATGACTTGGTTTAGCGGATACAGAAAAAATAGAAAAGTAAGATAAAGGTGGTACACTTAGAGGAGTCCAATGATGTCCGTGAGTGCCCTCTAAACCATTTTAGGAGTTCCTAATGTATATATAAGGAAAAATACTTTTTCGTTAAAACCACGCTGGCAAAATAAAACTGGATGAATAATACTTAGTTTTTTAGAATAGAAATTTTTAGAAGTTTTAGCAAAATGTCTGTCACTGATCAACCTTTGTTAGTTTGGAAATAAATTGTTCTACAAACTTTTTGAAATTACCACGATAAGGCCTTCTTGAGGTTCAAAATTTACGTATCTTGACTACCTTTGAAATAGAATTTTGTAAAATCGCTTCGAAAGGTCACAATTTAGGCACAATTAGATGAATTGTTATGTCCAGGAATAGGTCTTAACAGTCTCCTTCTGGTTCAAACAATATATATATATATATATATATATATATATATATATATATATATATATATATATATATATATATATATATATATATATATATATATATATATATATATATATATATATATATATATATATATATATATACATATGATATATGATATGATGCTACCATTTTTTATATTTATCAAATATTTGTGGTGGCTCCACCATAAATACAACATTTTCACCGGCTCTAGGATATGGTTGATTTGGTGGATGGTTAGGAAGTAGAGAGAAATGTCAAAACAAAGGCAAAGTTTATTATTTTTCCTTATCGCCGAGTTGTCTACAATTCTTAACAATGGAACTTATAAGTGTTGAACTTGAAGATCATTCAAATGGACAAAAATATATTCATATAATACATAATTAACTTCTAAAGAAATTCAGGAGATATCAACAAGTAAATTTATTAAATGTAATTTTATTTTTATTTGTTTTAGCACATAGAATTCATCATTTTATACCCAGAAAATTAAGAAATAAAATCGAATAAGGTAAAACAAACAGTATTCCACCATCCACCAAACTGTTTTTGAATTGCATGTTCGATGCAACACTGGTTAATTTTGAATAACGTCATCCCATCTCTGCTTCAATCCACCACACCAAACTGGTGAATATAAAAACGCAACCCTTCTAGATAATCCTCGATATAGGATGTCATTGTTTGTTTACTTCTAACTCACGGCCATGAACTCATGACTCATTTGTGTAGTTTTTGCACGACCGTCTGAAATATTTACCTTCGTTGAAAAATAGTACATTTTATTAACTTTGACCGAAATTTCCTTACATTAAATAGCCAAAACCCGCCAAGTACTCAGTTGGCTTATCTTCAGTGCGGTACTGGCCGGTCTCTCTTTGGTTGTTGGTACTTAATTGCTGGTGTGTTCTGTGAAACTACAAATGTTTACATAGGGATAATGAAGTGACAAATCGGCGCACGCGCATTAGAAATTCTTAATTATTCTTAAATCGGCAGCGCAGGGAACTTTTCAAATTCAATTGGGTTGATTTAAGTACCTTTCCATTAAATTTTTCTTGTTTGCATCCATAACACAAAAACTGAACTGCATTGTGTTTTGTGGCAAGTGATAATTTTTATTATATAGTTAGAAACACTTTGCTGCGAATATTTATTAACCTGTACTTCTTTCTTTAAACCAAAATTTATGGGCAAAACTAATTACTGAGATAAAAAGTAAGATTAGTGTGTTTGAAAAAAATAGTAAAATGCTTCTAAAAATATTAGATTGAAACTTAAATATAACACCAATGCTGATAAAAACAAACCCTAGATTTAAAAATATAAAATGTAAGGTGATGCTTATATTAATAGTCAGTAAGAACTATCTCGAATAAGAAAATGTAAAGAGACAGCATATGAATTAGACCCATAAAATTCGAAGTATTGATATTTCAAGTAAAAAACGTCATTTTGCAAGAATATGTATGGCTTTGGAGTGTTGGCAATATTTCCGAATAAATAGAATGCTAGTTTAATTAATAATTTTTTCTCACTTTATATTATATTGGCAAATATAATATGAAAATATGAGTAAATTCTTATTTGGTGAATTATGGATTCCAGGCCGTAATTTCTAACAATTACTGAGAATTTAAATTTATAGATTCCAAATTAAATGAGCAGGTAAATATTCACTTTTATAAAAAAAATCGGTAAAAATATTTTATTTAATGCCCTTAGTTTCAGTTCTAAATGAAGCCAGAATACTAAAGTGAAACTTGTAATAATTATACTTTATAAATTTTTAAGGTCATAAATTTCTAAAATTGATAGGATAAGGCTAGTCCCCGAGTTTGAAAAGGAATTTGCCTAAATGATCCTCAAGGATAAGGGTTTCCAAGGGATCGTTTAAAAGGCTCGATGCAGAGGCAGTGATGTATGATTGGAGCAGAAAATACACATCGGTGAGAGTGCATTTATATTCAACTTTGCGGGGAACCACGTCGCATTTAGATTAGAACTTTTCCGTGAACGTCTGAAAGGTAAAAGTGCTCCCCAGGACATTTTTAGGTTTAATGTATTCAGCGCTTTCTTTTATAGAATGTTGGCAGGTAGAGCGTCAATTTTCACGCAAGAACCAATTTAAAGAGGGATATGTGAATTATGGATCTGCTTTTTTTTGTAATGATTATATTATATAAAACTCAATAAAGAGGGATATTATATATAAGATAACTGAATATTTATCATAATTCACCTGATGTTAGCTTTATTAATGTTAAAAGTTATTTTCAAACGTGTTATGCTTTTTTTTTTCTGCAAATACATTTGTGGCGTACACTTAAATTAAAAAGCCACTCTTTATTTTTTTTACCTCACAAATTTAATTTTCAATAACATACAAATATTTTTCACAAAATAAATTAGTATAGTGCAAAAACATGTCAAACTTTTGTTTGACCTGTTTTTGTAGTAGATTTAGTTATTTTTATTTAATTAATAAAACTGCAATACTCTAACCTAAACGTTTAATTGCAACTGCTCTGTGTATTTCTTTTTCAAAATAACAATATCGAAAACATCGGGAGAAATATCATGAATGTCTGACATTATTCAGTCAGTGTTTCTTCAACGTATTAGAAAAACAATGTTGTTACTTGCCTCCTTTAACACTTTTAAATTAATTTAAAATTGTGCTAAAATTTGATAACTTCTTACTTATACCCATAATATGCTCTGTTTATTCTGTATGGATAAATGAACAATTTGGAGTGAAGTATGTCTACGCTAAATAAAGTGACTTTGTCCCCCAATGCATTTGTGACTAAAACAATTTCGCCTTGGAATTTGAAGATTTAGTACATTCAGGAACAATGTGTAACATAATTGTTGTGCTTTTAGAGGCACTAGTTAAACGTTTCTAGATCCGCACACAGCAATCTATTGCGAATAACTCTGCTAAAATTAGTTACAAGTTTTTTACATATTTAAAACACAAAGCCATTTTTTTCTCCCATTTCGTCGGTAGCTCCTATTTGACCAAATTAGATACTTTTTTAACGTAAAGCTCTTTACCTACAGACGTGTTATCACTATTTATTATTTTTATTTATTATAATTTTTGTATAAAACAGATATTAAATATATTTTTTAAGACGTTATCGTGCTGCATGCTTGCGTAAAGCCTGTGCAGAGTTGCATCCTCTATGAAGTGAATATTTTCCAAAATGGTTTAAAAAGTCCCTTCAAAAATATTCGTTTTAAATTATTATGGAATTGTAATTGTTAATTTATTAAGTTTGTCACTACTACCCTCAAAGAGACTAGAATATAAATTTGTAACATCTCAAAAGTGAATCGGGAAATAACGCTTAAGACCGTGCTCATTTCTTCTACAGATCCAGATGCGACACCGAGGTAAAAACAGAGAAGTTATTTTATCTATTCTTTCTATTATTACTGGTTTGGGTTTGGATTTAATCGGTTGTGTTTATATTGCTTTCAGGCGAAGAATGGCGGGAACAGTAGTACACCTACGTTTATCCTATTTGGTCTCTCGATTGGTTATGGAGGGAATTATTAGAAATTTCATTATTAATGTTTCGAGGGTTTAGCTTTATTACTAGGAGGTTATAGAATTATTATTAGTTGAATATGTGTCTAGCTTAATATTTAATAGTTGAAATATATCCTAATATAAACGCTGCTAAATATAATTATAATGGTTTCAAACAAATAAATGATGATTTCAAATTGTCTATATGATCCATACCACTACTTTTTATATAAAATTTTTCAAGTGAAATTTATAAACTATAGTTACCGCCGAATTTCGACGAGGTTTCAATCATTAATAACAATTCGTAATAGCATGAGCTCTTATCTGCCGGTGAAAAAAAAATAATAATAATACTTTCGGTTTTACTTTTACTACAAAGTTCTTAAAATTATTACAGATTCCAAAAAAAATATATTCATCATAAAATATGCACGTTTTTTATCGCTTTCCTAATATATTGTTTTGAAAGTTAATAAATGACGCATTTAAATATTTGAAACTCGCTGTAATACAACTTCAGATTTTTAAACGTGTTCAGATTATTTATTGAGTTTAGATTGACAAAAACCTTTTTTGGCTTTTTCGCAACTGAATAAAATTTTAAATATTTTTATTCAGTTGCGAAAAAGCCACAAAAGATTTTTGTTTGTCAATCATAACTTCAGATGCTACTAGATGGTGTGCTGAGGGCCGGTAAATCGTTTCAGAAAATTAACTATTTGCTGAAATAACTCCCGAAGGTTCACTTTTCTTACTACTTAACATTTTTTCCTTTCTTTTAACATGGCGTATTTATGCTGATCTTAACTAGGATTACGTAGTGATAGATGCCCTGTACCATCAAATGCAGATATAGTAGAAATGTTGATTTATTGAATTTATACTTTGACGTAAAATACGCCCCGTTCTTGAATTGTTGAAATACTGTTCACCAGATCGTGTAAGTCATAAACTATGAGTCTCTTCCCCAATGAACTTTTCTCTTAGTGATGAAATTGGTTATCGGAATTCGGTACTGAAAATATTTCCTGTCTGAATGCATATTTCAATGAAAACATGTTTTAATAATAGCCAAAAAAAAATGTACTGAGGACGTATGTCAGCAAGAATAGTAATTTTTACAGATCATTTTGCACTACCTTATTATTTACCTTATCCATCAATCATAAAACGTTCTTGTTATATTTTATTCAGTAATCTCTTTTTACTTCGTTTTACTTTAGTTATTCTTAACTAGCATTTAAAAAAAAATACATAATTTTCACACGCTTTTTATTAAACACGGAGATTTTCAAAATTATTTCTAAAGCAACGTTGTAAGTAAAAAAAATCAGTAAATTCGCCTTTACCCAAAACTTCCCTCCTACAATTTTTTTATTACGTACATAACATAGATTATATATACATATAATTATTTGGTTATAACTTTATAAACTGTAACTTATTTAATATTTTTAAGTTATTACCAAATATTCATAAAATATGTTAACTGTGAGTATAATATAAATGCCTAATAAAATGTTCAAATATTGGGTAAAATAGTAATACAAATAAATAATAAATTTAGGAAGTTTATTCAGAAATTGTATATATACATAAAAATATTGATGTTGATATGTCAGTAATTGGCGCAGTCTAGCTTATGCAGCTACTCTATTGAACCAAACAATTAGAAGAAATAATATAAATCTAAAATAAAGTATGAAGGAAAATAACGTATTTTTTTATTATATATCTTTAATATAGTTTTGGTCTATATATAAAGAGTTTCCTTCGTAATAAAATTTTCCTTTGATGATTATAATTTTAATAAACAAAACTACTAAAGTTCTGCAAATCGAAGATACTTTTCATTATTTTAAAATGAGGCACTTTTAAACTTAAAAATTCAAAGCGCATTTGTGTGGTATATATATTAGTAAATTCAGCAGTATTTGATTGTTGTTGGGTCCTTTTTTAGGGCTGTGTTCTAGTTATATTGTCAAGCACAGAATTATATGCATAAAATATTACTTTCAAATATCAAGTACAAGAATAATATCTCTTATATCTCAAATAAAATAAATGCTAAAAGACGATCAATATACCATACATAAAAAACAAGTAATTCTAAGATATTTTGCAATGGCCTAAATTACACATCTATTGTTTTAAAGTCAATACTCTGCAAACCGCAACTCGCCCAGAATTGTTTATAATATTGGCCGTTTTAATAACGATTAATAAAACAATTAACTAATTGCTCTACATAAGAGATAAACACGAAAATCGCTGACCAGCTGAGGTTTACTATAAAAAGATTTTAGAACCCTCGAGAGGGGAATTATTATTAAAAATGAGAATCAATTAGCGGAAGTACATGGCCAGTCGTCAATCCCGAGTTACACCCATGATTTGTTATTTGGTCTTATATCATTCTGTATCTCAACACTAGCCATAACAATAATTATTTATCTAACCTATATAATTTGTATCAAACGAAAGAAGCAAAAGGATGGTCAAAAAATGAAACCTTCAATAAAAGACAGTAATCAAGCAATTTTAAAAGAGAGAATTCAATTATCCCACGTAACTAAAGAAAATCATAATATGCGATACAGCCTTGAAGGCGTTAATAAAAGTTGGCTATCATTATCCCCAGGAGAAAAAGTACTTGCAGAAGTAGAATGCATAGAAATGAATTAGCACAATGCGTACTATTACGTAATTATAGGAATAATTATTTAAGATAAATTCTTACGTCCTAATTTATCTAGTTTTGTGTGCGGATTATGCCAAAATAATGAGAATAATTTGTAGTATACGGGTACCCAAATTCTAACGTAGGTAGGGGATAAGGCCTTACAATTCAGACAGAAAGGTTATAAATTAAATCCTACGTGTGACGTTTATGAATATATTGACATTTACCTTTCTTTCTCTATCCCCCTTTTTTGGTGTCAGTCAGTTAGTGTATGTGATTCTGTATGGCCTAATTTCTACACAGTTCTACTTATTTTCCTCAGAATATGAAGTAAGGCATGTTTTATACGCCTATTTAAATTCATCTTAACTTGCCCACTTTTTCGAGAAAAAAGAAAAAAAAAAACTGACGAGACCAAATATATTTAAAAATATGATGAAAACAAATGAAGTTTTTTACCTCGAGGTGGACCCCCAATCTACTTTTTACCTTGTTATTTAAGCCTGACCCATAGCGCAACTAAAAAAAAAAAAAAAAAAAAAAGGGCCTCAGGATAAATATCATTGTAAATAAAAAGAAGGGTCATCAAAAAGAAAATATATGACGAATAACATACTTGCAAATGAAAGAATGATTCTCGATATTATTTATTTTAATTTTATGGGCAAGGACGTAAACATTAAAAAAAAAAAAAAAAAAAAAAAATAATAATAATAATAATGGCCGCATAATAATAGTAAAATCGATAGCATTTCGTATTTACACTAGTTAATTTTTAAACCAAGATTCAAAGTCATTCTCTAAGGTACTAAATACCTGAGACTATACCGTATTCACTAATATTTTCTAATTATTCGGTTTAGAAATAGTATTTTTTATATATAAATATATTTAATTTTATGAAAGATATTAGCATATATAGGAGCACATACTCACACTTTGTTTTTTTTTTCATGCATTGTGAAACCTGCCGACTGCCACTAACCAAATACAACAAACTGGAACAAATGGAAAGCCCAAATTGTCGATGCTGGAGGGAAGTAGCAGCACCAGGGTCTATGCTTGATGCAGATCGTCTCCGTATTTTAAGGGATATCAGGGAGCTCATGGCACTTAGAGGCAACCTAGACTTTTGTCAACCAATCCCATACACGAATCAAAAACTATCACTTCACAAGCATTCCTAACAGATAAAAGCAACAAGTGGCACTCACGAGGCAAAACTAGCGTACAACAGAGCCCATGGTTTGTGTAAAGCCACACTCACGAACTACAACCGTCGTAGAACGTAGACATAAGGAAGGCAGAAAAATGGACGTTAGGTGTAAAACATTCACAACGGCAATCAAGAAAATCAATCGCGTGCCTAAGCTCAAGCTTCATCCTGAATCTGATATGGTCACTTGAGGTTATGTCCCACGTGTTGTTATACATCAAAAACACAAAGATGAATTTCAGTTTTGTTGTTCTTTTTACAATAGTAAAACAGACTTAAGTGCAGTGGCAATAAGGTTAAATTTATTTTATAACAAACATTTTTATTGTATGTGTTAATATTATTTTACAGTTTTAATTCTATACAACTATATTAAACCTACTTACCGAAATATTATTTACTTGGGAACTTAAACATTTTATGATCGCTGGAGCCCAGCTTTTTGTAAACCAGGGGAAATGTCAAGCACAGAATTATATGCATAAAATATTACTTTCAAATATCAAGTACAAGAATAATATCTCTTATATCTCAAATAAAATAAATGCTAAAAGACGATCAATATACCATACATAAAAAACAAGTAATTCTAAGATATTTTGCAATGGCCTAAATTACACATCTATTGTTTTAAAGTCAATACTCTGCAAACCGCAAATCGCCCAGAATTGTTTATAATATTGGCCGTTTTAATAACGATTAATAAAACAATTAACTAATTGCTCTACATAAGAGATAAACACGAAAATCGCTGACCAGCTGAGGTTTACTATAAAAAGATTTTAGAATCCTCGAGAGGGCAATTATTATTAAAAATGAGAATCAATTAGCGAGTCAGTAAAATCGGTCAACGAGAATCAAAAAGTGAACTAGTGATTTGGTCAGAATGTTTTTATTGAAAGTGCTGTTCCCCTGGTCAATGGGCCAATTAATGTAAGTTATATATTTTTCTCTTAAAGTGAAAATCGTAGAAATCATACTTTTAAAAACGACCATCTGTAAATATGTAAATAAAAAGTTAGGTGTTTTTTAAATATATATTTTATTTAGTTAGATCCATACGTCCCTAGTCATACCCTATATCGAGACCATGACAATATCCTCAACCAATTTTTAAAACAAAAAATGCTTATTAACAGTTTTAAATTTTATATTTAAACTAGATTCATATTTTACATTTTTGTACGATTTTTATAAAAAGAAATCAGACAATTAAACTTTGTTTTCATTTAAAAAAATATTTTAGTAGGAAGATGCTCATCTTAAATACTATCCACAAATCTAAAATATCTTCCAACAACCAATGTAGTCATACGATATAGTATAACATTGGGACTGGCAATCTTCTAGCCAAATATTATTCGACTTGTTAAAAGCTTTTATTTCTCCTAAACACAGAACTTTAACACCTAAATTAAATGTCTAATGCTTGTGAGTGGTTCTATAACTATTTATCAGACAAAAAAACATTTCGAACTAACTTACAGAAATACCTTAACGTTCTGCCCTTGATCTACTTCCTTTTATGTCATATATATTTCACTTTATCCTCAAATCAAATTGAAGGATATATAAAGCGAACAAACTTTAATCGTTAGAAACACAGTCCAAAAATAAACTATTTATTAGTGGGTTAAAAACACGGTATATAAACTTACCATAATAAAAAATAACTCTCTTTTTAAAAATACTTTTTGGTCTCAATTGTATTTTAATTTTAGAACCCATAAAACATTTGAGTGCAATATTTGATCAAACTATTCTGATAAACTTGCTAACCACATAGGTAAAATAGATTCTTTCAAAGTAAGAATATTAAACGCAGAATCAAAATTTTAATAGTATCGGTTATCATTTTCTATCTGCGATATAGCTATAGCAAATTTTAATACTAAACCCAATATATTTTAATTTATATGTGAAAATTCTATGTTTGAGATAACCAAAATCCTTTGACAAGTCAAGGAAATGCTAGAACAATATCGATCCAAAATTTTAAATAAATCGTGAAAAAGATAAGGAAGTAATGTTGTACTAAAATGTGTTTTCTAGAACTACATTGATTATTAAAAAAAATGTGAGATTTGTTAATAATAATCAAACTAAGCATATTATTAATAAGAATAGTTTTCAATATCGGAATTAAAAATTAATTATCGACGTAAAAACTAAGTAAAAAGCAAAGTATTGTTTCGAAATGACAATTTCTCTTTAAGTTATCAAGATGAATATTTTTTTGAAAAATATTTGAGGGTAAAAATGTTCATTTAAAACGTCATTTAATCCATTTAACTCCATCAAAAAATCTCTTAAAATGGCACCCAGCAACAATAAAGAAATATTTAATTTATGCATACGTAACTTACCCGAAGTTTTGTTTTTTTTAAATAACTCTCAAGTTTACCTCATTATGTCAAGATAAATGATTTTAAAATACTATGCATTTTTAGTCAACACATTTATATAGCTTTCACGTTGTGGTAGCAAAATATTAGGATTCATTAAAAATTTATCTAAATGTGGAAGTTACAACTAATTAATTAATCAGGATCCCGTCATAACAACTTTGCTCTCTATTACAATAGTACATGTTAACAAACTAAATGCGTTTCACAAATTTCGCTGTTAATTATAGTTTTTGCCATTGAGCTCCCCATATTGCTAGTTTCACAAATGCTTTTTAGCTAATTTGTTTTATGTCAATATTAAACCAAACTGTTAGATGAATTTGTTCAGCCACCGTGAGTTAGTTTTAATTAAGTATAAAGTTTCCATGCAAAATTATAACAGGAATGCACTGTTTACTGTGTTAAAAATAATAAATATATCTTTCAAAAGATTTCCTATTTTTTTCCACAATTGAAATTTTTTGTCCGGTCGGATATTAGCTTCATACATGTTTTTAACTACAAACCTATATAAAGTTATTTCTTTGAAATCGATAAACCTAAAATAATATCAAGTAACCCTTGAATAACCGTGAAATTCAGGTAGGTAAAGTATAATTTACAATAAAGTATTTATGCTGTACGAACGAAAACTGTATATTTAACCTAGAAAAATCATCCATCCAGAACCAGCACCGTGTCTATTCCTGCAAAAATGGTGTCGGTGAATCCAGCGCTCCCCTAGAATAGATTTCCTGACTGATAAATAAAGCAGGACAAAAAGAGAGTAAACAAGTGATATAGATATCCCCTCCCTATCGTGCAGGATGCAAACAATAGTCGATAAAACCTGAATTATAACTAAATTAATTAAGGTCTATAAAACCTTAAAATATTGCCATAAATGAATTCCAAAATTCAAATTTTAACAGTTTAACAGCTGTAATTTTTAAATTTTAAATATATATTACAGAAATACTGTCCCGTACATAAGACTTAAAAAAACTGAACTAAAAATTAACGTTGACATCGGTCAAAAGTTTTTTATACCGAAAATATATCAGATTTTAAAATTACCCTAAAATTATTTTGTTACAGCTATCAGATTTGAATTTTCTTGTTAATTTCCAAGGATCCTGTCAACTACTAAATAACCTCAAATCGATATTGTAAACCAATTAAAAGCTACATTAGAATCAGTTCTGATGTTGTTTAATTATATTTTTCAATAAAAAAGTTTTTATCTATCACCAAAAACATTAAATCGACAGCTTAAACAATTTAAAAGTGTCAGTAGAAGAAAATTTTAGCAACTCCAAATTGAATTTTTTTAAAGTCCTTCAAATTTCAAATCGATATTTTATACCGTGCAAATTTCCAGGAAAATAGCAGCTTTCAATCCAGGTAAATTAAAGAATTATAAACCGTTTCCTATACCTTTCTTATACTCATAAGTTTTTGTTTGTGACCTTTGATCAAAAACTGCTCGCCAACAGATCGGGACACTTAATTTTTAGCATAATATTCAATCTGCTTTTTTTTTGTTACGAGAGAAGATATTAAGTTGCGATTTGTAGGCGTTTCTTGCAAATTTTGTTGGTTATTAACTAGTTTAGATGTAAAGCTTACTTCAGGTAAGAACTCTTCTATACCGGGTGTAAAAAACTGTTCTCAAAATAAAAAACAACAATTTTTATTTTCTGTTCGTTCTACTAATACAATCCTTAGTAACATTGTAAAAAACAATTTCGCAGATTTTCCGAAATTTTGAAAATTTTTCGAAACTCACATTTCTTGAAAATCTTATTTTTTTACATATCAAGCTGTAGTTTTTTAACAGCCAACCTAACACATATTTTTAAAAAATAGGATCTCATTGATACATCATTTTCCTAGTTTTTTAGAGCCTTCAGTGTACATGAAGTACACAGGGTGTTCAGAAATTATTCTTATATTAGTGTCACAGGAAAACTAAAAATTATTCCAGTACATTTTAACGTCTAACGATGCAACATTTTTTCAAAGCGATTTTTTATTTTTTTATCTGGCTATAAAAATTTTTAAAAAATGAAGTGTTTATTTTGGAGACAAAAATGCCAATTCATAATTTTCTTAATTCACCCACCATGCTTCAAAATTCATGAAATTAACTTTTAAAGATTTTTTATGAATAAATTTACTTTCCCAAAATTAAAATGCAAAGAAATGGATTTAAATGTACAGATTGCTCCAAAAATTAACCTACCAAAACTATTTTTTAAAAAGTGTAATGTATGAAAATTTTATACCAGATTTACATACTGAACCTTGGTAGATAATGAAAATATAGTTTTTTTGTTATAAAGGGTGGCCCCATTTGACCAACATTTTAGTACTATACAAGGTGTAAATTAATTCAGGGTAAAAACTTTGAGAAATGAGTTTTTTATTTTATTCTTTAACTACAAAAATAACCAATAAAACGAGGTGTTTCTATGGAAGCCATAATGCCGATACATAATTTTCTAAACTCATCTACCATGATTTAAAATTCGCAAACCAAAAAAATGAGGTCTTTCTATGGGAGCCAAAATGCCGATACATAATTTTCTAAATTCATCTACCATGATTTAAAATTGGCAAACGCAACTTTTAAAGATTTCATGAATACATATTCTTTTCCAAAATTACACTACAAAAATGGTACAAATTGTGCCAAAAATTAACATTAGTCCAAATAGTCCAAACCATTCTTTAAAAAGTGTTTTTATTGGGACTCAAAATACCAATAAATAATTTTCTTAACTCACCCATTAATGAAAATATAAGTTCTTTTATTATACAGGATATTTTGAAAGTTATGGCCGCGTTTGGCAAAAAGTACTACAATACACGGTGTAAAAATTCAAGTTAAGAACTTGCTCCACTGTGTGGACTTCCAACAAAAGAGAAACCGTTCCCAAATTTTTCAGCAAAAGGAATTTTTTTTTATCTATCTTTTATGTCTCTTATCAAAACTACCAAATTAGCCTTTCCATTCGCTATAATAAGCCCCCATACCCTTACACCACCCCCTTCCAATACTACTCCCGCTTCCACATTCTTCCCTATATACTTTTCATTCCCTCCCCTTTATACTAAAATTCGTTTATCACCTAAATACAAATCGAACTTACATTCATAAGTAAGCAAACACCTACTCCATTC
Organism: Kuschelorhynchus macadamiae; assembly: GCA_030620095.1. Taxonomy (NCBI): domain Eukaryota; kingdom Metazoa; phylum Arthropoda; class Insecta; order Coleoptera; family Curculionidae; genus Kuschelorhynchus; species Kuschelorhynchus macadamiae. The sequence goes on from JAUTXW010002811.1 coordinate 879,735, forward strand.
CGCTATGCTCCGTATGCTCCTGAGCCCGCTTCTTCTTTGAATCTCGGTGCAGAGGAAGCAACAGAGCTCTTCTTTTCGCATGTAGGCCGCACTCACGCAGTCTTCTGTGGACAGTTGATGTGTAAATTGCTACACCTAGAGCTGCCCATAATCCACGATTTATTTGGGTATGGTTAAGTGTCGGCGATAGCCTCTCGTATCGACTTATCGAACAGTTTTCACTCTGGCTGGACAACTCCGTCTCCTATAACGGTAAGCTGCCGATCCATATATCTCATGTCATCATAGAAATCGCGTCTTTGTTAGCATACAGATATTTATTGTTTAGGGTTCTTTAAATGTAACTGCTAGATATAAAAAATGAAAAAAGCAAATTTTTTTGCAGAATTTAAAGTGAATGTTTTTATAACAAGAAAAGATAGTTGCGGTTTTTAAAGATTTCTTGCAAATTTTGTTAATAATTACCCCGTTTAAACGTAGATCTTATGTTAGATACGACCTCTTTTATACCAGGTGTAAAATAAGTAAATGCATTTTTTTTTTAATTTTAAATGATTTATCAACTTTAATTTACGCCCAAAATGCAAAATATCCTTAAAAAGAATCTACAAAACAGAATTTGACTTTGTTGTGGAAATGGCCAGTGAATGAATTGGTCTCAACGTGGAAAAAATAAAACCTTGCAGATTTTCCTAAAACTTGTGTCCTATTATTACAGTTAGTCATATATTAAATTGGATTTAAAAAAAATTTGGAATTACGAGGTGTATAAAAAAAAATTAAAAAATATTAACATTTTTACACCCTGTATGTTGAAAACGAAAGGTTTATAAATCCATGTATTTGCCTTTTTTACTTTTTTTTTGATTATTCATTTCCCACAGTTTTAACTGAATTAATAGTACTAAAATATTTGTCAGATGTAGTTATAACTTCCCAAACACCCTGTATAAAAAAACAATATTTTCATGATCTATAAAGTTTGATATCTAAATAAAAGTAGGTATAAAATATGAATAAGGTACACCTTTTAGAAAATCGGCAAATTCGCCTTACCTTACCAACACTTCCCACGTATGGAATTTTACTGCGTACGTATAACAAAGTCTATATATACGTATAATTGTCTGGTAATAAATGTATCCAAATCCTATAAATCGTAATTTATTTCAAATTTTTTTAGTTTTCAATTTATTTATTATTATTATTATTACTATTTCTTTTTCATAACTTTATTTATTAAGTTTATAGAAACTAAATTATGTCCTTAATTATTTTTCCCCATAAAAGAAAGTTTTAATCCTGAAAATGAAAATTTAAGGAATATTCAAATATTTTATTAGGTCACCATAATGTCTTCTCAACCTTAATTCACCATAAAAACACGTGTACAATAAAATTACCCAATTTATCATTTGCCAGAATCTTACTAATAAGAGACTAAACCTCGGAATAAACATTCTTAAAAACCATATATCTTATTCAAGTGATCCCTAATTCAAATATTCTTATAAGGGTATGTGGGTTAAATATTGATGAGTGTTTTTTAAGAATAGTCAATTAAGAATCACGTAAAGAAAAAATATTTAAGTTTCGTAAGATTTTAAGAAATTTTTTCGTCATTTTGAGATGAGGTCCCCATATTTTGTACATAAATTGTTGTTAAAAGGGCCTTTTAAAAGATTTACCCGCCTCCCTTTTTAATTTAATTTTCAACAACACTCAATCGCTATCTTCAAATTTGTATTACAAATTATACATAAAAACGAGTAGAGCCTGCTTATAAAGTGGTCTAAATTTCAAATTTTTATCTTGACGTGTTAAAAAATAAAAGAACCGCATTGTATGTATCAAACGAGAAATTTGAGATATATACAAAAACTATACATATTAAAAAATAATAATAACTACAATAATGTAAAGCAAGGCGATAAAAATTGGTACGTTATGAACATTGGCTAACCTACCTTAAAATAAGCTTCAAACTTTCAATGGACAAGAATAGGAATATTTTTTTATAGTGTCAATAAAAGACAATTCACTAGGCACTGTATAACCAGGTAAAAGTTTTTTAGTATAGTTAACATGTATACATAAACATAACATCCGTTACCATAAATGAAATTCAATCTAAAATGAGCTTCAGTGAGATTAATTAACTTTTTAAGAGGTCCTTGATTTTCAGAGGATTCACTAAAATATTCAACTAAATCAAAAGCACTACAGAATTGTAAACTTCTAATTATTCTTTTTAAAATGTGGCGGTTTTGCCCTAATTTCTTATTATGTATGAAAATGTTTTATCCTCGATTTTATCTGTATGCAAAACTTTACTGAGATAAAATATTTACCTTACCAAGCCCAGCTAGTCGTGAGATGATTAATTTTCCTTATTTTTGCAGGAAGATGGTGTAAATAGTGTATCCATTTCCCTGCTTAGTTATTCTGCCCCCCATTCTAATGTCTCCTCTATAAAACAACGAACAGGGGAAACAGTACAATTAATTTGTAATTTCGAACTCACATATCCAGTTATTTTTTATAAGCCTCTTCAAAACTGACGCGTATTTTCGGCCTGTTGGTCACAAGCTTGCGGTAAATTTATATCTGTCAAAGATTTGCCCAGCTCTTTAATTTTTAGTTTATCTTCTCATAAAAAACTGTCGAAATTTGTTTGCGCAAAATGGGTTACGGTATTCATATTGTCACACCCTTATTTATGTACATAAACAACTTGTCATACTTAACTTTATTGGACAAATTATCACAAAACTGATAATATCGACCAAAAATGTACTCTAGATATTAAAATTCTACACGACGATCATGGGCGGCTTAACTCGAGAAGCATATAACACGAACTAAAGTAGGGTTGCCAGGTAATTTTTCTTATTCCTTAGGCTTTTTAACAAAATTTTCCTAGATTTCCCTATATTTCTTCAATATTTATGAACATATGTTGATAATTTTGAAATTTTTGATTTTATTCGGGTTTTGGTTTGAGAAAAAAATCGTTCAACATTGGCACTTGAATGTGGTAAACTAAACAAGCAAAAACCAAATTAGATAAAATTGGAAACATAGGTGAATCATCCCCTGTTTTTAGTTTTCCAATTTCTACCCAAAATTTTTACACATTTAATTCTTTGTATTTGCTGAAGTGAATATTTTTCAAGACTCGCCTTTATCTAACTCATTTAATTGATTACCGGGTACCATTTTGGAAAAATGGATAACTAGAGGTCCTAAAGACTCATGTTTCATTGATATTACTTCATCTGGTCATATAAGTAACAGCTGTTTTAACGTCACCCTAGATTTGTTTTTATTATCGAACTTTTTATAAATCTTTAGGCAACTTTCAATTAAAAAATCTAAACACCTTCTTCTGGAATTAAGTAATCCTGTAACATAGGCAACTAAATAATTATTTTCTGTTTCTAGGAAACAATGTGGGTTTCTATATTCTACATTTTCAATAGAAGTTTTGTCTAAATAATCCTTTTAAAGGTGGCAATCTAGAAACGTTCTTAAAACATTTTATTCATGTTTGTATCTTGATACTTTCAGTCTTTTCAATCATCGACAGTTTAAAATATTTTGTGCTTGTATAGTTTTTGTAATAAAACGCTAATGTGTAAAATATAATTTTAAAGCATCATATTGTTCAATTACCCTTTTTATAACTGATACTATTATATATACTACAGTTCATTTTTTAAGAATTCGCATTTAATTGGGTTTAATTTTAAATTTACGTCTCTTAAACGCTGCAAAACATTTACTAAATTTTGATTATGTTCGTTTAAGTTTCTTCCAAAACTACAAGAATATCTAATTAAACAAAGCAACATTTATAATTAAGACCTGACAATGTAATGGCCATATATTAATATTGTCCTTTTCCAATTACGGTAAAAGCTGTGTCACTTATGCATTATTAGAATCTCTAAAATGAAAAAAAGCCTGAATGACTTATTACCACGGGCATTCGGCACTTATAAAAGTGAAGCAGACTATTCCGATCTACTGTCCTCAATCATCCCATCCTGCAACGTTTTATCGATTTGTTTATACAATTCTCGATTTTGATAAGCAAGAAGTCTATAAGGTTTCTCATAGACAGGTGTAACATTAGGTTTTAAGTACATTTTTTGTTTATAAATATTAGTTGTAGTTAGAGGGTCTTCCTCTAAAAGGAAAACAGAATATTTGGCACATATTTTTTGCACAGAAAACATATCATCCTTTTTAAAGTGATCTAGTTTTAACATATATAATAATTTTTTATCCTATTTATCGAGCTATTTTGGGTTACCAAAGCTGCAGATTTCATAATTTTCAAGTACAAGTGTAAAGTATAGTGGGATTCAGGACTATGTAATCAAAACCAAAATTATATTCTTCCCAACGTTTCGTCTACTTTACTGAGACTTTGTCAAGGGTCTGCAAAGAGCAGAAAAGGAATAAATAGTCAAATGGGGAGAACTAATACATACCATTTATACAAAATAACTCTCAAATATTGTATATAGTTCCAAACACCCTAAAAATACTAAAAATCACATGGAAACGACACATATACACCTAACTTAACAGTACCAAAACACAAGGGCTCCATAACAAAACAGAATTTTTGACGACTGAAATCTTTGTCCGTAATGTATTCATCTAAATTATGAAATAAAAATTAAAATCTATGGAGTAGAGTGTCGGGGCTCTTGTAAACAATTTGTAAAAATTTAGTTGTAAAATGTATTTGTACATTGGGAACAAGGTATGCGGTAAACTAGTTCTGAGTATTTCCCCTCTGGTAATCTGTCTTTTAATTTAAAAAGGCAAGCTGGGCATTTGTACCCCTTAAACATCGTTTTAGTTTATTTGAAAGTTGGGGATAAATAGAAATTTGTAGTATCTGGGCACTGCTTCAATGATATATTCACTGTATTTTTATTTTGTTTATGTATTACATTTATTAATAATTCTATTTACAAAGTTTGAAGGATAATTGTTATTTCTTATAAATAATTTAATTTCATTTTAGTTGTCAGAATGAAATGATAAGCCGAAGGATCTATGTAATAAATTATTCACTGTGACTATTTTATAAGTTAAGGGATGATTAGAGTAAATATTAAGTAAACGATCAGAGCTCGTAGGCTTCATATACCAATTCGTTCTAATCGTTACATCATCCCGCCTGTATACCATCGTGCCTTAAGAATGAATTTGTCCATTTTGTTCTACTTCAAGTGTAGACTGTATTTTGGGATGAAAACTATTAAATACAGGTTAAACATCTCTAAGACTCACAATAGCAAATAGTTCATCCATCACAATGTTGGGGCTGCAGATTGCCCATGGCACTGTCCTTTACTTAAGAATAAAATTAGTCATTAGATAAAAAGTAGCTACTTTCAATACAAAAAACCTACCATCCTTAAAAATGGGTGTTTTGGAATGTCGATGTAGGCTTTAATAAATGAACACCGTTTCTTAATAATATCTAATACTAACTTATTAGGAATATTCGTAGATAACGATATAACATCTAGGGTTATTAAAATGTAATCCGGTGGTAACGTAATTGAACTAGAGAATCTAACAAACTCAAAATAATTTTTAAAATTATAGTAGAATGTCGACGTCAATATGGAAATTATATCATAAACCAAGACGGCAATATTGTAGCTCGGAGAGTTAATACAACTGACAACAGGTCGTAGTTTAATACCTTCTTTATGAGTCTTCCTCATTCCATACAATTTTGGAGGAACTGAGTTATGTTTTTTTAACGTTCATATTTTATGTTCAGGAATGGAGCCGGACTGATTCAATTCGCCTACCAAATTGTTAGATTTTGTTTGAAATATTCTTGCTGGATCGAGTGAGATTATAGATATTTTTCAAGTGAGTGGCCAAAAATTTCTTACAATCGTCGATGCTTTTTCAAAATATGGGCAAGCGCTTCCTATCGAAGGTTCTAATGCAGTCAATATACTTAATGCAACTCTTATGTTCATTACTCATCATGTTTTGCCGCATATCATAGTCGCCGAGAGTGAAACTGAATTCAAAAACGGCCTGATTCAAGAATTTGTAAACACCGATAGAATATCGATTCATTATACCACCGCAGATAATCCTCAATCAAATATTTGAAAGTTTCCATTAGAGAATAATTGAACATCTCCGTATTCTTCGAAAGAAGCAGACATCTGTCAACATCAAAGAGCAAATACCATATACCATATTAGGTTATAACCACTTCATACACTCAATGACCAATCAACGATCAAGGGGTATTTTAAATGTTTATTCAAATCGGCAAGACCCTTTCAAAGTAGACATACGGAGAAGAGCAAAGAAATCTACAGGGGGCTAAATAAGATACTCCGACATTCCAAAGGAAAACAGATTAAAAAAAACAATAAAAGACAGGCCCCTCTTACATACATGTTATAATTTATACACGAAAAACTATCAAACGAAACAAAACTTCTCTTAAGGTTCTCCCCGAAAATAGTAAAATACCGATAACAAAGTAACTATCGTCTGATCCGACTGTACATAGGAAAAATATCAAGCATCAACCTAACAAAACAACTAATGATAAAAATACTTTGCAGATGTTCCTTAATCAACCTCTTACGCTAGAAGCAGCCAGAATACATCCAAGACTTTATCTATTACATCGACCTCCCACCTATAGCCGAAGAAATCGAAGCCTTAAAAACCAAGTACGAAACAATAACAACCGCTATACAGAATAGCCTAAGCTATCTCTATTATGTCAGTCTACAAAGCTTCGACCAAAGACTTCAGTACCTCCTAAAAGCAGCACGAGCAGCTTAATATACCTAATATTCACAACTAAAAGAGAACTTTTAAATGAACTAGAAAGCATTAGAGAGACCATTTCCGAAAACCTTGACCAAGACGACGCCGAGAAATAAAGAGCTATTAGTTCGAATTTTAATCGAGCTTAGTAATCTTAAAAACATTAGGCGTCAAATCGTATCAAGCTCACCTCTCGCGATATACTCCAAAATGGATTTCATTGCATATATTTATTGAGATGCTTAAAACTTAAAAATGGCTAATAGCTCCTAGAAACGTATTCAGGATTTCACTAAACATAATTTAGGCTTATCCTTTTAAATTTCACAATTTAAATAACACATAGTCCCAGCTCTAGAAGTAGCCTTTTTAGCCTGAACGCACTGCTAGGATGGCTTGAGTTTTAAGGTAAATACCAATTACTCGCGCAATGCCTTACAACATTTAGATACAGGAGTAGGGAAGGCGCTGGTTGTCTCAGTTTGTGTAGTTTAACATATGGTATAAGTTAATATATGGTTTACAAATAGTAAAATAATTCTAGTCCGGAGGGACTTACTGGGGTTACCCCCATGTGACTAAGTGGTGACTAAGCTAGCAGACAACGCGGGTCGGTTGTCAGTATATATATATATATATATATATATATATATATATATATATATATATATATATATATATATATATATATATATATATATATATATATATATATATATATGTATATATATATATATATATATATATATATATATATATATATATATATGTATATATGTATATATATATATATATATATATATATATATATATATATATATATATATATATATATATATATACATATTTAGTTGTAAAGCAGTGCGATAAGCTTAAAGACTGAACTTCTAATTTTTTTTAACTTTTAACTTTTTCTCCCTTTTCATCTTAAATTAATTTGGTTAACAGAAAATTTTATTTATTTTCTCTACCGGCACACATTTTATCACTACTTTTTATTTACTTTTATTATAATTATCTCTTGACGAAATTAAAATTAAATAAATTATTTAAAGGGCTGCCGCGATACTTTCTGCTAGGTGGGAACTCAACTGTCCCAGAATTGCTATCCAGCAAAAGGTAATATGCTAACCTATGTTTTAAAAAGGGTTTAAATTATATTATTTTTTTAATAAATGTGGAAAGATTTATTGGTCTTTAGTCAGTGAAAGATTTATTGCTACCTCCCCCATTTCTCAAAATTAAATCAAAAGAACCAAGTCCGGAGGAACTCTAAACACAAATCCAAAAATGAAATATTTTGGTCTGGCAAAAACACCTGGCAGAGTATTGTAAAATTTAGCAAGATATTTGAGATCAACTGGTTTAGAGAGTGATTATTTCACTGCGAGTTCGTATTCATAATCGTCACAGTTTTTAACATCAATCACCAATCTTTGCTAACACTGTATGTACATAATTCCTTTCAGATAACTTAATGATCTCGTCCACAGTCCCTTAGATAACGTGGAAATTTACTTAATTTCATTATTTATTTATGATATATTTAAATATTTGATATATTTTACATATTTAAGAAACCTACTACAAATATATTTCATTATATTATTAATATCATTTTATAAAAAGCTCCCAATAAAAATCATAGCTGCAATTGCAAAATTTATTTAGCCTTCTTTTAAATCAAAAAATTTTAAAATGATCGAATTTATAAAAGCGTTTTAAATATATATTATTGTTTTTATATATATTATATAACTTTATATATATATATATATGGTTATATATATTTAAGGGATTTTCAGGGTCCTTGTAAAAGTAAGATGTGTTTATGTTCTTATTCACATATTTATTAACGTTTCGGTCTATTTTGACCTTCTTCAGAATACATTGAAGTTAGAAACTAAAAAAATTTTATCTGTTAAATCATGCTTTGTATTGTACAATTTTTTACTTTCACTTACCTAAGAACAATCAACCTAGCAATCTAGTTTATGACTGAAGCAATGCATTTTGCTAGATTGATTGTTCTTAGGTGAGTGAAAGTAAAAAATTGTACAATACAAAGCATTGATTTAACAGTAAAAATTTTTTTAGTTTCTAACTTCAATGTATTCTGAAGAAGGTCAAAATAGACCGAAACGTTAATAAATATGTGAATAAGAACATAAACACATCTTACTTTTACAAGGACCCTAAGAAAATAAAAAACCAAAAAAAAATATATACATATATATATATTATATATATGTATATATATATATATATATATATATATATATATATAAGAGAAACAGACATTTCAATATCTGTGCGGTTCTTGGTCGTAAAAGTTATACGAAACTAGTAACGGTAAGGATTACTCCTTCACCATTTTGTCGAGAATCGACCAAAACATGACGCTATGTTTGTTTCCAGGGCCAAGGTGCCAATCTGCTACCGTGGTATCTGCCCCGGCAAGGCTCATCAGGCAGTTTCCTTGGGGGGTATCGGTATTAAAACCGAAATACCCAAACCCTGAAACAAACAAGGTGTCATGTCATTCGACTTTAAAAGTCGACGAGTGAAATAGGCAACCAGTGGCGCCATCTGTAGGTACTATGGTGCAACTAAATTGCTTTAGATGCGACCTACTTGGGAGCACAAGACGACACATCTGTGCAAAAATAAAAGAGAAACAGACATTTCAATATCTGTGCGGTTCTTGGTCGTAAAAGTTATACGAAACCAGTAACGGTAAGGATTACTCCTTCACCATTTGGTCAATTCTCTGCCGGGGCAGATACCACGGTAGCAGATTGGCACCTTGGCCCTGGAAACAAACATAGCGTAATGTTTTGGTCGATTCTCGACAAAATGGTGAAGGAGTAATCCTTACCGTTACTGGTTTCGTATAACTTTTACAACCAAGAACCGCACAGATATTGAAATGTCTGTTTCTCTTTTATTTTTGCACAGATGTGTCGTCTTGTGCTCCAAAGTAGGTCGCATCTAAAGCGATTTAGTTGCACCATAGTACCTACAGATGGCGCCACTGGTTGCCTATTTCCCTCGTCGACTTTCAAAGTCGAATGACATGACACCTTGTTTGTTTCAGGGTTTGGGTATTTCGGTTTTAATACCGATACCCCCCCAAGGAAACTGCCTGATGAGCCTTGCCGGGGCAGATACCACGGTAGCAGATTGGCACCTTGGCCCTGGAAACAAACATAGCGTCATGTTTTGGTCGATTCTCGACAAAATGGTGAAGGAGTAATCCTTACCGTTACTGGTTTCGTTTTCTATATATATCTATATATATATATATATATATATATATATATATATATATATATATATATATATATATATATATATATATATATATATATATATATATATATATATATATATATATATATATATATATATATATATATATATATATATATATATATATATATATATATATATATATATATATATATATTATATAATATATCCGAAATAAAATCAGCCTAATTTATATTGTATTTTATACAACGACAATATGGTTGGTGATTTTTCAGTAAGCATCTGTTTGTATCCTACTTTTCAATTTCAAAGTGTCCAAAATATATAACATGTTTTTATTTCATTCATTCGTTAAAAAAATCTAAGAAATGAATGGTAAATAGTGAATTCAAGTGAATGCTTAAAGTTGTAAAAAAAATACAGTATATATTATAACACGATTGAAAACTACTTTGCACACTCACACGCCTACGGGTCGTATCACCAAACTGTCATAGACCTGTGAAAAAAGCTGTTTTTAAAATTTGTTATATAATTAAACATTAGTCCTAAGATTCGTTATTTAGGTATAAACTAAATTCATCTACATGATCCAATTTTATTTTTCTCGACCGTAAAGAAACGTTCTAGTAAAGAATATTTCTTTTGTATCCTTAACATTAAGCTTTAACATTAAATCCTCAGGATTCAGGAAACGAGAGATCATTATCAGTTACATGACTAATCTTTCAAAATTTGCTGATTATATTAAAATATTCTTCAGCTAGGGCTATCGATTCGTGTTTTCGTAACTTTTCCTCAATCTTTCCAAAATCGCGGTTATGTCCTACATCTGTAAATTTATAACCTATAATTATTATCATTCCTTTAGAATCAAATTGATACAAGTAAATGATTAAAAATTTGTATAGTCATACACATGAATCTGTCCTTTCGTATACGTCCTAAACCAAGTGAGAAATGTGGTGGACATGGGAGAGGGGATTACACTTAATAAAAGCCAATAAAGCACTTTAGACTTCGGAGTTACCGCGGTTACCCCAGTTAAAAAAAATTATGCTATTTAATTATACATCCACATCGGGTGTAGATGAAAAGCCTTTGATGTTGATGGTTTTGGCAAAAGTAATATTCGCTGTAAATCGATTTTTAGATAAATCATGCTTTGTATTGTACAATTTTTTACTTTCACTTACCTAAGAACAATCAACCTAGCAATCTAGTTTATGACTGAAGCAATGCATTTTGCTAGATTGATTGTTCTTAGGTGAGTGAAAGTAAAAAATTGTACAATACAAAGCATGATTTAACAGTAAAAATTTTTTTAGTTTCTAACTTCAATGTATTCTGAAGAAGGTCAAAATAGACCGAAACGTTAATAAATATGTGAATAAGAACATAAACACATCTTACTTTTACAAGGACCCTAAGAAAATAAAAAACCAAAAAAAAAAATATATATATATATATATATATATATATATATATATATATATATATATATATATATATATATATATATATAAAATGTAAATTTATAACCTATAATTATTATCATTCCTTTAGAATCAAATTGATACAAGTAAATGATTAAAAATTTGTATAGTCATACACATGAATCTGTCCTTTCGTATACGTCCTAAACCAAGTGAGAAATGTGGTGGACATGGGAGAGGGGATTACACTTAATAAAAGCCAATAAAGCACTTTAGACCGCGGTTACCCCAGTTAAAAAAAATTATGCTATTTAATTATACATCCACATCGGGTGTAGATGAAAAGCCTTTGATGTTGATGGTTTTGGCAAAAGTAATATTCGCTGTAAATCGATTTTTAGATAAAATAACTTATGGTTAGTTTTTGTAAAATCGCTGTCCGTACAGGGTAACCAAAATGTAGCCGCATAACATTCATTGTATTCTTCCAAATAGTTGCCGCTATCAGACGTGTAGTAGGTATCACTTCGCTGTTCCTGGGACAACAAATTAAATGTTAATGAAAAAAACACAAGTGTAGTACTTAACAACAAATTATTCCGGCAAGTTGTTATCTTGATATATGTCACGATAGACATTGTTTATCTTAGACAATATTTAGATCAGGAAAAAAGTATTTCTTGTGGGGACTGTTACAATGAAAATAATGTGAATAGTCAGCTGGAAGTTTTTAAACGTACCCTTTTAATATAATCTTTTACGGTAACTTTATTTTTTGTGCCCTATTATTGTAATTTCACCGCCCATCTGGAGAAAGGACCGCTGATCCGACTTTTATGAATTTCTGAACATATTCTACGTTTTTCTTTCTAGTTTGAAAAATAGAGCAAGAAGCTATCTTACAAACTAGTTAAACGTTTTTGACTTAGGACAATTTACTCTAATTTGTAGTATATCTGAAATTTTTTTGATCATGCTTTTGAACAGGTACCTTTTTGCATTTATATCCAATTTGGGGTAATTTGAAAACAATTTTGTTAGTTTTTCGATATCAACTTAATCGCTGCATTTTCTTTTGCTTGTGTTCTATTCAAGTTATCTTTTTTAGAGAAATCTGTTTAGCTTATTAGCTTTCGTTTTTACCAGGAATCCGATTTTTAGATATTTTCATTGCTTTTTGTGCACTGGAGGAAATAAGCCTTCTCGATATTTTTTGCTATGTGAAACTGGATAGATATTCTTTTTTCTTTAATATACCCTTCTATATATTTTTATAGAATTATTATTACTAAATCTAGGTTTTTTAAGTATTGGTTTTCCATAATACCACACGTTCCTTGGAATATTTTCTTTTTTTTTTAATTGATCCTGTGCTGCATAGAAATGAGAAAAAAAACGACATATTTCCTAATGTCGTGAGGAATTATTTCTCACGGCTCATATTGGTTTGTCATTGGTTAGTTCCCGCGTGCAAAATACAGGCTACTTTATTTTTATACTATACAACGATACATGGTGGGTGGTTAGTTAGCTCAGTTATTTTAAAATTGGCAACTTATTTTGATATTGTGTTCAAGCACGAAAAATATCATAGGGAGATTCCTCGTTTTAGTCTAACCCACATGAGCATATTGTTTAATTGTATTAATGTTTTGGTAAATAAGTTGACTGGGGCTGCGTTTTATACAGGGTATGTACAGATTTATATACTGTAACCCTAAAATCTTTAGAGCGCAATTTTCGTGTGCGAGATTAAATACGCGAGAATGTGTAGATAAATATTGAGGGTCAAATTCAAAGTAATAATGCGACTGCAAATAAGTGTGCGAGTAGAAATGCGAATGCCAATAGAAGAGCGATTGCGAATGAGAATGCGCGTAAAAGCGCGAATCCGAAAATGTAAGTGAAAATACGAATTCAAATAAAGAACGATTGCGAGTCAAAGGGCGAATAAGGAAGGATATGCGCGAATGCAAATAAAAAAGAGATTGGGCATAGGCGAGTAAAAGTGCTACTGCCAAAGTGGTTGGGAGTCGAAATGTGATTGCGAGTAAAAGAGCGATTGCAAATAAGGGTGCGAGTAAATGTGCGGCGCGAGTTGAAGTGTGAGTACGAGTAGGAAGTGAGATTTGAGTTGCAATCCGATTTGAAATGCGGGGGAGAGTAGGAAGTGGAAGTGGATGTGCAATGGATAGCACGAGTAGAAGAGCCAGAGGAAAAGGAAGTTAGAATCAAACTAATTTTTAAGGTGTTACAAAATAATGCGGTTGTTTGAGGGGTATTTTGCGAAATAAATTTTCCCATTAAAATATACACAATAAGAGTGTTTAACGCGTCAGGTTTATTCGCTTTTCTTATAATAGTACTATTGAATAGAATTTTTGAAAATAAGGCACTGGCAAATAAAAATGTTTGTTTGAGAGCTTTAAATTTTTGAATATGCGCTCAAGAGTCAAAGCTGACTCTCCTGCCCTGTGCGCTTTATAGTAAGAGAAGCACTACCATTATTTGATTGAGCACATAGAACTATGGTTAGTTATTTTAAGTGAACAATTATATTTTGGTAACCTAAACGAGTAGCGGCTTTAAGCAAAATCTTCGTCACTTAATAACTGATTCAATAGCTTGATGTTGCTCAGAAAATTGATCTCGGGTATTATCAATCGCAGAATATGGAGACTTAAATTTTGGAACGAACCATCGATTTAAGCCCGTTCTGCTAAATAACTGTATATAACGTAAATGAAAAATATCGTTTAAAGCGGAATTTCTAGAAAATCTTGTTTTTAGACATCGTTCAACCAATTATTTCAGTAAACTACAAGGAAATAAAAGCAAAAAGAAACCTGCTCGAAAAATATTGAAAAAAGACTCGAATGTCATCATATTTTTGCATAATATTTCAAAAACTTTGTGAATAGTTTAATTCATTTAAATAAAGTTTTGAGAACAAAAATTTATCCCGCAGTGTTTATAAATACAGCAAATTTAAACGTAAACCTTTGAATAAAAATTAAATGTATTATTAAAATGCGATAACTCTCGAGATTAAAACCTAGGTGAATAAAATATGCGAAAACTGTTAATTAAAAATAATAATAATATATAAATAATTTGAAAACCAAAACCTTTGAATAAAAATTAAATGTAATAATAAAATGCGATAACTGTCAAGATTAAAACCTAAGTGAATAAAATATGCGAAAACTGGTAATTAATAATAATAATGATATATTAATAATTTTTAACCAAAAGCAAATTGCGAATTTTTTATTCGACAACATACACATGAATTAATTAATATTAAATCAATATAAGATTTAAAAAATTAAACTAAAAAAGTAAGAGAAGGAAACAAATCCCGGTTAGAAGGAATAAAATGTGGAATAATCTAACCATTATCTGGAAAATTTAACGGACTGTATAACTTTAATTGCATAATTAAATATTGAATATTATTAATTAAAAATGTTACGTAACCAAATTAATAACATATATGACCTCTACATCGCAGCCAATACAATAATTAAAATGAGAATATTTCTGAAGCTACTTACATAATCTATAAAGAGTCAACAGAAGTCTATTTCAAAATATAAAGAAACCGGTTAAGCATAAAGTAGAAAAACAATATTTTTTTCGAAAACCAGTTAATCAGTTTTTCGCCGGCATTTTTTATTTGTTTTTTAACTGTTTTTTTGTTATTCGAATAGCCCAGAGAAACTTACACAAGTCGTGTTTTTTTTCGTTGCCAATTATTAACGAAATAACATAAAACGAGCATCTTTTGTGAAACACCCTTTACATATTCTCTGGCACTAATCTGCATATAAATTATATTTCACTATAAAATTCCAGACATTTTAATTATTTCTAAAAGTAATTAATCGGCCAGCTCATTCCATGACGCTAACTGAATAATATTTTAAGCCCCTGTATGGCATAACTAACCGGCGTTTTTCAGATTCTGTATTGTGCCCTTTTATGCCTAGATGCATTAATATAGCAGGTTTCTATTAAACGTATCATGAAAACCACCTAAAATCGTTTAGCTATGAATGGCTAATTCTCTTTCTCATTGAAAATTACACTATAAAAGATAGTGTTTGATTTCTGTTATACCCAATTGTCATCCAGTGAGTCTAGTCTCATTTATCTCTGAACTACACTTGTACAGATGTTATGTAAAGGCATTACATTTTTTTATTTCGATATTTATATTGCTTATATAACATGACAAATTACTGAAACCGTTAAATTTTCTAGTCTTGAGCTAAGATAATGATCAGATTATTCTATATTTTATTCCCTCTACCCGGGATTTGTTTTCTTCTCTTACTGTTTAATTTAATTTTTAAATCTTATACTGATTTAATATTGATTAATATATGTGTATGTTGTCGAATACGCAACCAAAATTCGCAATTTGCTTTTGGTTTAAAATTATTAATATATTATTATTATTATTAATTAACAGTTTTCGCATATTTTATTCACCTAGGTTTTAATCTTGACAGTTATCGCATTTTAATATTACATTTATTTTTTATCCAAAGGTTTACGCATAAATTTGCTGTATTTATAAACGCTGCGGGATAAATTTTTGTTCTCAAGACTTCCAAGTACCAATATGTTTTAAATTCCTCGCATTCTTTCACATTGAAGCCGGTTTAGTGAGAGTGTTGTTTTGCCCAGTTTTTAAATTTTTTATTTTTAAATGAATTCAATTATTCACAAAGTTTTTGAAATATTACGCAAAATTATGATTCTTTCTTCAATATTTTTTGACTAGGTTTCTTTTTGCTTTTATTTCCTTGTAGTTTACTGAAATAATTCGATCGATAACGACGTCTAAAAACAAAATTTTCTAGAAATACCGCTTTAAATGATATTTCTCATTTTCGTTATATATAGTTATTTAGCAGAACGGGCTTAAATCGATGGTTCGGTCCAAAATTTAAGGCTCGATATTCTGAGACTGATAATACCCGAGATCATATTTCTCAGCAACATCAAGCTATTGAATCAGTTATTAAGTGACGAAGATTTTGCTTAAAGCCGCTAATCTTTTAGGTTATCAAAATATAATTGTTCCCTTAATAATGGTAGTGCTTCTCTTACTATAAAGCCCTCGTGGCAGGAGGGTCCGCTTTGACTCTTGAGCGCATATTCAAAAATTTAAAGCAGCATTTAGAACAGGCAAAATTGACATTTTATTTGGCAGTGCCTTGTTTTCAAAAATTCTTTTGAATAGTCGTATTATGGGAAAAGCTAATAAATCTGACACGTTAAACATTCTTTCTGTGTATAGTTTAATGGGAAAATTTATTTCGCCAAATACCCCTCAAGCAACCGCATTATTTTGTAACACTTCAGAAATTAGTTCCTTTCGCTCTCGCTCGCTTACTAGTACTATCCATTGCACATCCACTTCCACTCTCACTTCCTACTCGTACTCACACACCAACGTCGTGCATTTACTCGCATCCTTATTTGCAATCGCTCTTTTACTCGCAATCGCATTTCCACTCCCAATCCCTTTCGCACTAGCACTTTTACCCGCCCATGCCCAATCGCTTTTTTATTTGCATTCGCGCATATCCTTCCTTATTCGCTCTTTTACTCGCAATCGTTCTTTATTTGAATTCGTATTTTCACTCACAATTTCAGATTCGCACTTTTACGCGCATTCCCATTCGCAGCCGCTCTTCTATTTGCATTCGCATTTCTACTCACATACTTATTTGCAGTCGCATCATTAATTTGAATTTGACCCTCAGTATTTATCTACACATTCTCGCTTATTTCATTTCGCACACGAAAATAGCGCTCTAAAGATTTTAAACTGTATGTACCCTTTATAAACCGCAGCCCCAGTCATCTTCTTTACCAAAACTTTATTACAAGGGTTATGGTCATGTGGGTTAAACTAAGACGAGGAGTCGCCCTATGATATTTTTCGTGCTTGAACACAATATCAAAATGAGTTGCCAATTTTAAAATAACTGACTTAACTAACCACCCACCATGTATCGTTGCATAATATAAAAATGAAGTAGTCTGTATTTTGCATGCGAGAACTAACCAATGACAAACCAATTTGAGCCGTGGGGAATAATTCCTCAAGACATTGGGAAATAAGTCGTTTTTTTCTCATTTGAATGCAGCACAGGATCAATTAAAAAAAGGAAAATATTCCAAGGAACGTGTGGTATTATGGAAAACCAATACTTAAAAAGCCTAAATTTAGTAATAATAATCCAAAGCAAAAAATATAAGGCTTATTTCCGACAGAGCCACGAAAAGCAATGAAAACATCCAAAAATCGGATTCATGGTAAAAAAGAAAGCTAATAAGCCAAACAGATTTCCCGAAATTAAAGTAAGATAACTTGGATATAACACAAGCAAAAGAAAATGTAGCAATTAAGTTTATACCGAAAAACTAACAAAATTGTTTTCAAATTACCCCATATTGGATATATATGCAAAAAAGTAACTGTTATGTGTATTAGAAGTTAGAGCAAATTGTCCTAAGTCAAAAACGTTTAACTAGTTTGTAAGATAGCTTCTTGCTCTACTTTTCAAACTGGAAAGAAAAACGTAGAATATATTCAGAAATTCATAAAAGTCGGATCAGCGGTCCTTTCTCCAGAAGGACGGTAAAATTACAATAATAGACACAAAAAAATAAAGTTACCGTAAAAGATTATATTAAGAGGGTACGTTTAAAAACTTCCAGCTGACCATTCACATTTTTTTCATTATAACAGTTCCCACAAGAAATACCTTTTTCATGATCTAAATATTTTTTAAGATGAATAATGTCTATCGTGACATATATCAAGATAACAACTTGACGGAATAATTTGTTGTTAAGTACTTTACTTGTGCTCAATTTTTTTCATCAGAATTTAATTTATTGTCTGAGGAACCGCGAAGTGATACCTACTACACTTCCTGATAGTGGCAACAATTTTGAAGAATACAATGAAAGTTATGCAGCTACATTTTAGTTACAAAGTACGGACATGATTTTGCAAAAACTAACCATAAGTTATTATATCTGAAGTTCGATTTACAGCGAATATTACTTTTGCCAAAACTATCAATATCAAAGGCTTTTCATCTACACCAGATGTGGATGTTTAACTAAATAGGACAATTTTCTTAACTGGAGTAACCGTGGTAACTCCGAAGTCTAAAGTGCTTTATTGCCTTTTATTAAGTATACTCCTCTCTCCGATATCCACAACATTTCTCACTTGGTTATGGACGTATACGAAAGGGCAGATTCATGTGTAGGACTATACATATTTTTAATAGTTTACTTGTATCAAAATTTGATTCTAAAGGAATAATAATAATTATAGGGTATAAATTTACAGGTCATGTAACCGATATGATCTCTCGTTTCCTGAATCCTGAGTATTTAATGTTAAAGATACAATAGAAATGTTCTTTACCAGAAAGTTTCTTTACGGTCGAGAGAAATAGCATTGGATCATGTAGATGAATTTAGTTTATACCTAAATAAAGAATCTTACGACTCATATTTAACTATATAACAAATTTTAAAAACAGCACTTCTCATAGGTCTGTGGTAGTTTGGTGATATGAGCCGTAGGCATGTGAGTGTAGTAGTAGAATACAACTAGATGCTTACTGAAAAATCATTAACCATATTATCGTTCTATAAAATACAATATAAATTAGGCTGATTTGGCACACGGGATCTGACCAATGATAAATCAATTTGAGCCTTGGGAAATGATTTTCCACAACATGCGAGATTATTCCTTCTGAAACTTTGCTGATCGTGTGTTAATGTTATGTTTTCAAAGCACTTGGAAACAAGTTATTTTAATACGTAAATAGCCCTAACGTGCAGATTTCCAAAGTAGGTAAAAAATTTGGGGCTATTTTTCGGGAGACGCTGCATATCATTAAAAAACAATGTCCTTCATAAAAGTATACAAATTATTACTAAACAAGAAAGCTAAATAGGTGTCATAAAACTCTCCATTGTTTTTGGTTTCCTCGTGAGAAAAGTATTGTAGCCGTGAAAAGTATATCCTTCGACATTTTTGTAGATTTTTGCGTTTTATGGTTCCTCGATCTCGAAAAACATGTTCTCCCCATTGTGTCGGTTTGTGTGTATGCGGCACAGGTCAGAAATTACTTTTCCAGTAGACTGGTAAAAGTTGTTGTTGTAAAAGATTTTATTGCAGAACAAAATGGCCGGCTTATCAAATGTTAAAAAAATTAGTACAAAAAAACTACTTATCCAATTAACTTAAATTTTTGCACAAACTGAATTTTCTCGACACTACCCTTCAGAATTCTTGAAAAAATTATCCAGGTTGGCCAAATCTTCCAGAAGAAGTCGGTGTAAAGGGTCTTTCCTATTACTGCGCCACCCCTAATATTAGCTTAATTGTAAGAGAAAAAATTTGTAAATGTATAAGTTGCAGGACGTATTACGTAGTTAATAGAAAATAAATATTTATGTATACAGAATACCTCAAGAACCCCAACAAACATTTTTAAATGGAATACCCTGTGGCAATTGCAATAAAATGAGCCTATTCCTGATAATTATAAATACATTAGTCTTGAAATTTTTACCTTTAAAAATACCCGAGACACTTTAGAAACAAAAAACGCTGGCGTCTCTTACCTTTTATGGCGGGCATTGTGTAATTTGCCAGAAGTCTTTAAAGAAAAAGGAGTCAAGCCTAGTATATTTGTAACCAGCAAACGCACTTTGCTGGGCATATAATATACATGTTATTAAACTAAAAAACCTATTTTGTATTTGCTACACATTTTTAAGTAGTCCGGTATACATAAATAATAATTAATAAAAGACAGTTTATTAACCCTATCACCTTTAGATCTATTATCTTTTTTATCTCTTAAATTACGACAATATTTGGGGTGGCGAATTATGAGGAAAGACTCTGTACATAAAATGTCAGGAATACAAATGGTTAAAAATTAAAATGAATAATACAATTAAACTTGGTGCCTCCAAAAGCGACCTATTTTCCACTTCCGTTCCCCCCATCACCATTCATTTACCTTACTGACACACGAGATTTTTTTGTTGCTAAAAATAAAGTAAATAAAATTAATATCTTCAACATTAATAAAGATAAGAATATATTCGATTTGGTCAAATCAAAGCATCTGGAAGTAATCGGTGGAAAAAAAAAACATACGATTGAATTGAGAATCTCCTCCTTTTTTGAATTAAAAATAATATGAAAATAACCAGTCATTCCAAAACTCAAGCAAAAAGTACGAACAGTTAACGTTCCCGATTATACAAATACCCAAAAATATTTTGCATATTAAAATACGTTACCGAACTTAAAAATGAGATGAAATGGGAAACTGTTCATTTAACTTGCGTTTAATTCGAATGCTTTCTCCACCTTATTTTGATACTGTTTTGTTAATTTAAGTGATCAAGTTAAAATGTAACTTGAATTAGAGAATGAATTAGAAACTATTAAAAATATAACAAAACAGTTCTTGTATGTGGGGTCTCCCACGTCACTTTTGAGACGAAGGTAAAGGCTCCAACTTCGACTGAAACCTCCACCGACAGCAAAGCCGGAGCAGCGGGGAGACCTATCTCCCCGTCAAACCCAGCTCAGCGGTTGGACCCCGAGTCTGACGCTGAGCAGGAAGTTGCTGAGCTTTTGTTTCAGATAGACGTGCATAGCGCGGCATCTGTGTCGGAGGACACAACTTCCCGGATGACGGAGGATCACCCTTAGCTAGTTCCAATGGGCAAAGGGGTGCTCTTCCTACAAAGTAATTTGCAGCACTGCAGAGGGGCGACCTCATTAATAGGTCGTCACATAGCTGTGGGGCAAACACACATCTACCTCCTACAGGAACCTTGGGTTTACAAGGGGCATGTGCGAGGTCTTGGGCAGATATCCCTACATTATAAAAGGGACATCCACTTGAACCCATGGACATGCATCTACGTTGACAGATGTATTGAGTCCTTGTCACTACCGGAATTTTGTTCCAGGGACCTAGTGGCTGTGAAACTGATTCTTAAGGATAAGGCAGGGCATCGCAAACCCATTGTAGTATGCTCAGCCTACCTTCCCTATGACTCAAGGAAGGACCCACCTACCAGGGAACTCATTGACTTAATAGGATACTGTAGGAACAACGGGCTTCCTCTTGTTGTTGGATGTGACGCCAACGCACACAACGTTGTTTGGGGCAGCACTGACGCCAACTCGAGGGGCGCAAGTCTTTTGGAGTACCTCAGTACCACTGATTTAGAAATTCTAGATCCGGGAAACACTCCAACTTTTGTCACGTTACGAAGGCAGGAGGTTATTGGCCTAACTCTGGGATCGTTTTTTCTGGTTCCGGTTGTTAGGGAATGGAGGGTGTCTGATGAGCCATCTTTATCGGATTACAGACACATCCTCTTTAAGCTAAACCGTGAGTTTTCGAAACCCGAGGACAACCAACTGGGCTCACTATGTGGAGTCGCTTAAGGTTCGGTTAGATACGCCATTAATGCCATGCTGTAGAGTAAGACAACTGTAAAATGTGGCAAACTCTATACTGGAAGCCATAATAGACTCCTATGAGGAGAATTGTGCATTGCGGACCTATCGAGGTACCAAGAAAACACCTTGGTGGAACTTGGATCTTAAAAAGGCTCGTAAAAGATACACGCCGGCTCTTTAACAGGGCCATGCGATTGAAATTACCTGCTAACTGGGAAGAACATAGGAATTCATACGCAGTTCAAAGAGAGGATCTTGGACGACCTACTGCGAAAGCTTAGGTCTTCCGGAAACCGCTAGACTTCAAAGGATTCTCTCAAAAGGTCGACGACATAGCGTGGGGGCTCTAAGGCTTCCGACCGGTGGATATACCACCACTGCAGAGAAGGCTCTAGGAATGCTCCTGGAAACTCATTTTCCAGGCTCTCGTCCGGAATCTAATGATGAGGTTACTGGCAGGCTCTCCAAGTAGAAGCAGGCCCGGCTGACTGAAAAACGGCCGCTAGGGTCGTTACAGTAGACATTATTAAGTGCGCAATATCTTCGTTTTGCCCATTTAAGAGTGCTGGACCAGATGGAATATTCCCGGCGCTTCTTCAGAAGGGTCAGGAACTACTGCTCCCATATCTTTTGCGCCTTTTTTGGGCCTGCCTGGCTTTGGAATATATTCCCGAACGATGGCGCAGGGTTCGGGTAGCGTTTTTTCCTAAACCGGGTCGTAATTGCTACGAAACGGCTAAGGACTCTAGGCCCATCAGTCTATCCTCTTTTCTTTTGAAAACCATGGAGAAGATCGTGGATGCTTATATAAGAAACAGCGCACTGGGTAGAAATCCTATGCACCCATTCCAGCACGCTTACAGGACGGCCATGTCGACGGAGACGGCTTCATAGTCTAGTCAGTAGACTGGAGGTGGGTGTCTACTCTAACGAGATGGCTCTGGGTGTGTTCTTGGATATCGAGGGGGCGTTTAACAACACCACCTTTGACTCCATTAGTGAGGCTGCTGAGAGTTTTGGCGTGGATAGGGCTGTAATTAGGTGAGTTCGCGTCATGCTTGAAAGCAGAATCATAACATCTTCTCTTGGGAGCGTAACAGTATGCTCGTCCGTGGTCAAAGGATGTCCGCAGGGCGGAGTTCTTTCTCCGCTCTTGTGATGTCTGGTTGTGGATGGGCTGCTGGGGATCTTGCCATTATAGTAATAGGCAAGTTCCCAAACACCATTATAAGGCTCATGTCGAGGGCTTTGGCCATGGTGGAAAAGTGGTGCCAAAAACATGGTCTGTCTGTTAATTCGGATAAGACCGAAATAGTACCATTTACCCATAAGAGAAAAGAGGGCCTTGATATCTGGGTGTCTTAATAGACTCCCGACTGACCTGGAGGGACCAAATTGAAAGGATCACAAAAACCACAGCGTGCCTATGGGCGTGCAAACTTATGGCGCTCTTGTGTGGTGGCCCGCTACTCGCAGGATGACATACAGGAGGATGCTTGACAAGCTCCAGAGACTTGCCTGTCTGGGCATAACTGGAGCTATAAGAACCACACCGACCCGATATATGGAGGCCATTCTGGGACTTCTCTGCACTTGCTTGTAGAGGAAGAGGCTCGTAAGACTTCTGTTCGTTTAAACGACTGGGATCGTTGGATACACAGAGACTGGGATTTTGGGCATACGCGAGTTTAAACTGAACTGATCAGATCTGACCCTCTCCTAGTAAGGAGAGATGCCATTATTCCGGTCTCAATTGCCTCTAAAAGGTTTTGTGTAATTGTTCCTGAGAGAGAACAATGGATCAATCAATCAAAGAACAATCCTTCCTCAAACCGGAGGGCCTTGTCTGGTTTACAGATGGCTCTCTAATGAAAGAGGGATCTGGGGCGGGAATTTATGGGGAGAGTCCCAGGGCAAGAATTAGTCTTGCTCTTGGACGGTATGCGACTGTATATCAGGCTGAGATTACAGCAATCTTGGACTGCGTACAGGAAAACCTTTCTAGAGGATATCACGATAAGCATATCTATATATGCTGTGATAGCCAAGCTCTGTCCTCGAACAGGGTCAATTCGCTGCTAACACTTGAATGCAGAAGAGCCCTAGAGAGGCTGTGTAAGTCCAAAAGGGTTAGCCTCATTTGGGTGCCTGGCCATCAGGGTATTGGGGGTAATGAAGGGGCGGATCAGCTGGCTCGGGAAGGTAGCAACACTGCTTTCACTGGGCCGGAACCTGCTCTTGGAATTGCTCCTTCAGCTGTCAAGGCTAGGATTAAGAATCGCACTGTCGAGGAATTCCGCGCTGAATGGCACGAGCTAGCAGGACTCAGACAGTCTAAGGTGTTCATATCAGGCCCTTATAGCCGTTCTGAGTCTAATAGACTTCTAAATCTAAACAGAAGTCAACTTAGAACCATTACCGGGGTCCTAACTGGACACTGGCTGGTGAAATATTAGCTGCATAAGATTGGACTCGACAACGATCCATACTGCAGGTTTTGTGCTGAAGTAAATGAAACTACCGAGCATCTAGTCTGTCGATGTGACGCTTTAGTCAACGCCAGACTGCTTGTGGGACGTACGCGACCTGAAAGGGTCCTTTCCTTTCTAAAAAGGAGTGGGCTCTTGGCCTGACACGCCTATTTGGGGGGATAGCACAAGGGGCCCCAGTGAGCCTAAGTGCTGGACTTGTCGGGCTCCCCATCTATGTCTATGTCTATGTCTTGTATGTTGCAAAAAATCGTAGTACTTAGAATATATATTTTGCTCCATTGTTTGTATTCTATTTTTGTTTAAATTTATGTATACTTGTTTTATGTATATGACTTTGAAATAACATGTTCTGCGGAAAAACGATTATAAATAAAAAAAACAATAAATTTCGTTTACCCGGAGCTTCTCTTATTGAACGAATCTTTCCTTTTATTAGGAATAGTGAAGTGTGGCCCAGTTTAGTTCCGCACATAGTCATTTAATAACATTAATACACTGTATTTTCAAACTTTTTTATTGGGCACCATTTTGTTCCACCATACTGAATTTGTACTAAACAGTTCCCAACTACGCCTCACTCTTGGTGAAACAAAGTCGGTTAAAAAGGATATGGAAATGACCAAAGTCATTCCAAAACTCAAGCAAAATGTACTAACAGTCAATATTACCCATTATACACATATCCAAAAATATTTTGCATATTTAAATACGTTGCCCAACTTAAAAATGAGAATTTTATCTCATGTTCATTTAACTTAACTGTTTGCGTTTAATTCGAAAGCTTTCGCCTCCTTATTTTGATAATGTTTGGTTAATTTAAGCGATCAAGTTAGAATGTAACTCACTCTTGATAGAATGTACTTGACTATTAATGTTTGCAGACATAAAATTGAAAACTGTTAAAAATATATTAAAACATTTCTTGTATATTGCAAAAAGTGCTAGTTCTTAGAATATATATTTCGCTCCCTTGTTTGTTTACTATCTATTTTGTAAAATTTATGTATACTTGTTTTATGTGTATAATTCAAAAATAATATATTCTGTAGAGTAATGGTCATAAATAAAAAAAACCGTAAATTTCCTTTTCTCTTCTTGTTTAACGAATCTTTCCTTTAATTAGGAATAGTGAAGAGTCATTTAACTTCTGTGATTGCGGTCCAAAATTTTTAACCTTGATACATAAATTACCATTATCGGGTTATTTAATAAAAATATGATGGACATTAATATTGGCAAAAATTTGAAATATTTTAACTAAATTTTTTTTGTGATTTTTCAGAAGTATTTTTAATACTTTAAATAGGTAAGTGCCTAAATTAAATTAAAAAATTAAAATTATTTACAATATATGTTTTTAAATTTTAATTAGAAAATGAATCTCATATAACACAAAAGAGTTATGGTAATTTTAAAACGCAACAAACTTTCTGCTTCAAGAAAAAAAACTTAAAAACAAATAATTCGAATATTTATAAAAAAATTTTAGATCAAAATACAAGAGTTCTAACGACACCACACAACTTGTTACGTTCTGAACGCGCGTTTCGCTAACCAAGTTAGCATCATCAGCAGATGATATAAACCTAGAACTTTTAGATTATTAAGTATACAAAATGCACTGTTAAATTTCACCAGCTCTAAATTTAAGAAAATTCAAACATTAAAAATATTCAGACAATTCCATTTAAATATTTATTTTTGATTTTTTTATACATCTTAAAAACGGGAACATTAAGTTACCTGATAATTATTTTTTGAGTCCTTATACATTATGTAGTTAAAAAATGACATTATCATGTTTGTTATTATTGTTGTTATTATTATTAAAATATATTTAAAGGCACACAACCAAATCTAAATTTAAAATCGTTAAAAAATATAAAATATTTCGTTTTCTAAAAAACACTTTGATATTTTGTTCAATTTTTGCAATGCAACATTTTAATCTCGGTGTTAGTAAAACAAATCCGAAGAATTTTATTGATACAGTAATATCCTTTTACAGAAATGGAAAAACGTAGGTATTTATATCTATAAGGTGAGGGTCTTTTTTAATAAAAGTCAAAACAAGACGAGAATCTCGCCTCGTCTCGAGTGTCGAGATTGAATGGTGTCGAGACTAGGTCGAGACGAGAGTATAAATTTTGTCTCGTCTCGCGGTATCACTAACCTGTCCACACGCAAAGACAGGCAAATATTTGTCATCCATATTCTCTTACGTTTTCACTAAGCGAAAGTATGCGTTCTTACGGTGCGGCTGCATGCGTCCGCTAATTAAGTAACCGGCTTTCAATTTTACTTACAATATTCTTGTTGGATCAGGTAAGATCATTTAATAGATAATGCTGATTGATATCACATCCGTGTTAGTGCACAAAAACTTTAGCAGAACCTTAAGCAGCCCTCCATACGACTAGGATGGTCATTGAGGTACTTTCGAGTATGCTGATACTATTTAATTATTCTATTACAATTTATGTTCTAGTCTATATTGTTATATAAGTGAGTAATTATGTTGGTGAAAGAAGTTTCTTCTTCAGAAACAGTTCTTCACATTTCCGGCAGAGTAACATAACTTAAGATTTAGACGTTCGGTGTTAAATGAACACATTAAAATTACTGCATGGAAGAGAAAAAACCTTAAAAGGGTAATATCGGCAGCTGTCAAGTTGTGGACCAATATTTAACGAAGCAAATCAAAAACCCTATAAAAGAATATTTGCCGTTATCGCAATATATTTATATGTATAGGCTTAGACACGAAGTAGATATATGGTATTCTTCCGTAACACAATGCTTTAATTGTTTAGAGTATGGTCGTACTGCTAAATAATGCAAAGGCAAAAAACGATGTAGAAACTGTAGTAACGAATTCGATGAAATCAATATTGTTATGGTTTTAAAAATAAGTGTCATCACTGTAAGTCTGATTTCCATTCATCTACCGACAAAAAGTGCTCTAAATATATTAATCAAAAAAATATTAAAGAAGCTATGGCTAATAGTAGTTATAATAGGGGAGCGCCTCCTCCTCCTCCTCTTCCTCTCTCTCATGTCCCTCATTCTTAACTTCCTCCCCTTTTATTCTCATTCGCATCATATTTTTAATTTTTTCTCTTTGTTCTCCCACATTTGATTTTGCATTCTTAAGTCTTATAAATAGGTGCATCATGATCATTTTAGTATGCCGAGGCACATTTACTAAGCTGTGCTCGAGTTGCGTAAAAAGTTTTTTTTTAATTTTTCCACCAATTTTGTATAAAACAAAAAGAAAAAATGTGTCAAGTAATAAGTGAATTATGTGTAATCGCGAAAAATTAACTACAACTATCAGACAGTTAAAAGTTAAATATCTCAATTTCTTTGAAGTGATTTCGAAAGATGAATACACCAAGCTGTTTTATCCACTGAAACGAGATTATTTGGAAGCAATTGACTGTTGTGATGATTATTTAGAAGGAATTATAAGCCTTACTACGTTTTTCAATACATTTGGGAAATCATACTTTGTAGGAGAATTAAGCCACCTAATAGAATTTATAGAAGAAGATTGCCAATTTATACCTGCTATTATTGCAACCCAAAAGAGGTTTCAATTATACGAAGATAAAAAACAGGTATTATCAAGGAAAGTTAATCCTATTCGCAAGAGACGTCCCCCTACATATTTAAAATATTATGTTAAATAAATAAAATGGCTGAGTTGCTGATTGCAGTTAAATTATTAGAGGAGAAATTTAGTAATCTTTCAAAAACCTATTTCTCATATTGTATGGCAAGTGGTCCGGAGAAGGATAGACTTTTATTGTAATCAATCTGAGGAATTCGTAAAGGCTGCCCTCTGTTGCAACAAATACATTGAAACATTAAATTTTTTTCAACTTATTCAAGATCTAAAAGATATTGGCTTTGGTTACTATTTAAAAGACTTGAAGCAATTTATTGACGAGGATACTATTCTTCAAGAAATTGAAAAGGAAGAATAAATTTAACAATATTTACAATGGAGCAAATGGTTACTGAAATGTATGAAGAGTTTATTATATCTGCTGCATACTTCCAATATTTATCAATTGTAGGCGAAGAAGACGCAGAAGCACAAGATTTGTCAGCATATGTTAATAATATAGATCGAATGGAACAATGTAAATTAGCCGCTAAATTTTGTAATGATTATTTAAAATATAAAAATGAGTATGAACTTTTAAATGAATTTAGAAAATTAGATTTAAGGTATCATATTAATTGTATTCAATCATGGTTGGTTAATGCAAAATAAAAAGGTAATTAAGTTTTTTTATATTTTTATTCATTCATAAAACAATTGTCATATAAAAATAACACATTTGTCAAAACACACATACAAGGTGATTTTGAATGATAGAAGCATTTTGGTTCCATTAGCTTTAGCGCTGGTTGTTCATCTATTTCAATCACAGGCTTTTTAGAATATTTCTGTATAAAATCCTTTTTTTCGCTTCCTTTTACAAAAACAAAATCTGCTTTCTTCGTAAGTGTTTCAATTATTTTTGGGAAATGATGTAATGGAGTAAATCCATTATTCCAATGTATACAATGATAATTTTTCGTTAACCATACCGCCTGCTTGTGACAATCAGGTGAAAGAAACTCCATTGGAAAAGGCTTTTTAAAAATGTAATGAGTCATTTCATAACCATCAAAAGCTGCAAGCTCTTTCGGTATAAATTTATTTTTTTCATCCTTGAATCCTTGAATATCTATAACCAATCTCATATTTTCAAAGCAGCAAATTTTTTAATGAGACTTTTTTTACTTGAATAATTTGCAATTTCTTCTTTCAGTTGATTAATTTTAAAAATAAATTTTTCAATTTGTAGTTGTAGTTTTGATGTCATGACTAAAACTAAAAGCTTTTGAAAATTTCTTTAAATTAAATCGAAATATGAAAATAGTGGGGATAAAGTTTATAATTGTTTCACAATTTTAGTAAGAGGGTTGTAGCTAAATAATTTGTCATGTAAAATAAGACAATAAGCAGAAGTATCTTTTTTAATTGCATTGTGTGTCTCAAATTCAATTCTCATTCCTACGGATCCCGTTTGAATTGTTTCTTTTTGATGGGAGCAATCAATATGTGTAATAGGACTAATGTTTTTGAATTGTTCAGGATTAAAAATGGCTTCATTTGGAACACCATAGTAAGACTGTCTAAAGTTGGCAAACATTTCGTATAAAGCAGAAAATTTGTTTTCTTCGAAATTTAAGTACAAATCGTGATAAGGATATCTTTCAGAATTTAAATATACTCTAATATTTGACAAGGTAATATTGTCACATTTACTCAAATTCTTAACAATCTTCCCTTTTCTGTTTTCTTGAAAGCCAATCACAACATGACGAGGAGCTTCTAGTTTACTAGTTGTTTTTACCGGCCATGTGTGACGGGTTGTTTCGGTTAGAGAAGAATATTCAACAAGTTCCCAACTCCTGAATCCTATCAATATATCTTTATTTGATTCTAATATTTTTGATAGAGCAAGTTGTTGTGGCATATCAACTAGAATGTGAGGAACTTTCCAATAAATTTTATCGAAAGTAACCAATGGAGTGTCAGGAGCAGTAACAAGGTGTGCCGGATCTTCTTTGAAAATAACACCATCTAAATCATCAGTTGATCTAATAAGAACCAATTCCTGTTTCATATTCATAATAATTTTTCTGTAATCTTCAAAAAATCCTAAAAGCATTTTTAGTGGTATGGATACGGAGAATTTTCCATCATTATCAACTAAAATTGTATCACCTTCTTTCCGATGTGGAAACCAACCTGCATTTTCCAGTTTTAAACTTTCGTTGGTATTGTGAGAAAGGTAGCTTTTTAAGGTTGATGCTAATCCAACATTTCTTATTGAATCTATAGTAATTCCGTTTAGTTCATAGCGGATTTCTCTGAACAAAAAGGCTATACCATTGTTAATAAATAGCAATTCTTTCTTATATTTACCTTCTGTATTAGTTAATTTTCCTTCGATATAAAGTAAACTATCTGATGGTAGAGTGTAAGCATCGAGTTCTTGAATTGGGATCCTTATTTCATCATTGTAATCGAATTTTGAAGAAATATATGGTTGATATGTGTGAAGCTCAGAACTGACGATGGAATTGTCTACATAAAGCTTTTCGTTTACATTTAATATGTTCATTATTTTAAAACAGTGAAACCCAAGGATGTGAGAAATTTACGATTATCTCGTCTTAACTTGTTGGTGTTGGATTTGATACTGAACTGTTGTTTAGGCTTTTTCTTTTTATAAGTTTTTATTTTGTTGATAGTGGTAGGGGCAAGTCTCATCCCAAGGGCTCTATTATATCTAACAACCATTTTATATTTCACTTGTTTGTAAATGTAACCTTACTGTTATAGTTTCTCCTCTAAAACTGATAAGTTCTCCGTCTTGATCAACTATTTTAACTGTTATATTGTTAATTGCTTTGACGCTAACTGGAAAATACAAAATGGGCAAAGGAGATTCAACTATTTTATACCCTGGAGCTACAGTTGGATAAAACTGGTGAATAATATGAACAGGTTTACCATTATTGTAAGAACCGACACAAATATTACAGTCAATACAAATAGCATTCACCTTAGTTATTTTTGCAACATTATCTGATTCTTCCTCTTTCATATCTTCTAGTATCCTGCTATTAAAACCCAACATTTTTCCTATCGAATCTTCCTTGGTAAAATCAATTATTCTACTACACATTAAAAAAGTTTTTAGAGTATTAACATTTGCTTTTAAAAGAAAAAAAATTTTTGCATTCGGAAATAAATCTTCTATACTTTCTCTTATGTATGTTTCTATATCTGTAATGTTATAAGTTCCGTCGGGAATAACAATTACTTTATTATCTATATAAAATTTATTATATCCTTCTTTTATATTGGGGATAGTCAGGTAAATATTGTTTTTCATCCTCTAAATATATGGGCGGATTAAAATCAGCAGACAAAACAGAACTGTTTCCTGATATGGCAATTGTGGTAGACATTGCAGTTTATTTATGAATGAGATATTACAATAAATAATGAGTTTATATATTTTTTTGCAAAAATTTTAGGGATAGTTGACCACAGTTATATGAATTAAATTTTTGTTTATTTTCATAAGTATAAAATACATCCACTTTGCCATTCGAATTAAAATATTTGAGAAGTTCAAAAGGTGGTTTTAAATTTCCATAACTATCAAAATATATTACATTTTTGTTATTTTTAATATAAGCAGTCCAATGAGATCCTTTATTTTGTTTTTTATCCAAATTTACAATACCACATTCTTTCAGATTAATTTTTTTTGGAAGTTCTTCGAGCATAAAAACACCTTTAAAGCCAGTTATTTTTAACAGCTTTACGTATTTAATAATATCATTATTCGTAAGTGCTCTTTTTGGAAAACTTATTTTGAGTTTTTTTTTGTCTGATTGCTTTCATTTTGACGGATCCTCCTTTATAAGGTCTAATAAATAGTCCCTTTCCTTTATATGGTCTAATATATAATCCTTTGCCTTCTTTAGAAGCATTTTCCATTGCAATATTATGTCTATGTATTTCTTCTAGTTGCTGTTTAGCTGCTTTAGCATCATTTACTGCCTTAGCAATTCCTGCCGCGCCTCCACCTAGTAGGGCGCCATGGGAAACAAAAGAGGTAGAAATCCTCCAATTTTTTTGGGTGTTCGAATGATACGTTTTTTTCTCAATTTAAGTTTACCCCCTTTTGTATTTTTTAATCCCAAACCGAACTTTCTTTTACCCTTCATTATTCCTGCAACACTTAAAGCTGCAATTTTTTCACCAATAGAAGAATCTTTAGCTTTTACCCTATCCCAGGCTTTTTTTTCTAATATTTGGTCAGATATGTGTCTTTTTGATAAATCTTCAGTCTGCGAGTAAGATATATCATGTTCTTTGCAAGCGGAATCCAATGGATTTATACCAACGTCACCTCTAGTTAATCTTTTTTCCAAGTTGGTGCCGGGACCACAATAATTATATCCTGGTATATGAACTTCGAAAGGTAGTTTACTAATTAATTTATTTACTAAACCAGAGCCTTTTCTATTACGTGTTTTAATAGTTTTTTTCAACTTATGGCGACCCACAGTCATTGAAGTTCTTTTTATACTAAAAGCACATTGACATTTTTCTGGTATAAATACTTTTACAGCTAAAAATATTTACTAGTGTGATTAAGAATGAGGATTGAAAAACAAAAATTCTCATTACCAGTAAATAATCATGACGAAAAAATTTTAAGTAAACAGTTGAGAAAGCATGGTGA
Source organism: Kuschelorhynchus macadamiae (assembly GCA_030620095.1). NCBI lineage: Eukaryota > Metazoa > Arthropoda > Insecta > Coleoptera > Curculionidae > Kuschelorhynchus > Kuschelorhynchus macadamiae. The sequence continues at coordinate 912,655 of JAUTXW010002811.1, forward strand.
CTTATTTTGCGGTGGTTCAAAAAGAGGGCTTATAGTTGGTTGCAGTGGTAGCGGTAAAACCAACGTTATGCTTACACTGCTCGCGCATCCTAATGGAATTAGGTTTGAAAATGTCTATGTTTATTCAAAGTCATTAGATCAACCAAAATATGAATATTTAAGAAAGTTGTTAAAGCCTATGAAAAAAATTGGATACTTTGAATATGATAGCGATGAGAACATTATTTCACCTCATGAGATAAAGCGAAATTCCGTTATCATTTTTGATGATATTCCTTGTCATAATCAATCTATTATTAGGGACTATTTCACGCATGGAAGGCATAGAAACACCGATTGTTTTTTTATTTTTCAAGGATATTCCTCAATCCTTAAACGTCTAATTCGAGAAAATGCAAACTTATTAATTTTATTTAAACAGGACTGTTTGAGTTTAAAACATATATATAATGACCACTGTATATTGGATATGACATTTGATCAGTTTAAAAATATTTGTGCTAACTGTTGGATGGATCCATATGGCTTTCTTGTAATTCACAAAGATTGTGAAGTAAATCACGGCAGATATAGGAGTAAATTCGATTCCTTTATATATTTATAAAAGTAAAAAATTTGCAGTTTTATTTCATTTAAAACTTGTACAGCATGGATAAACGTTTAGCTCGAGAATTAATAAGATCGAGACAAGCCGTGAAGCAGAAATATCAAAGCTTGAAATTAGCTACTTCTACTGCTCAGTCCGAATTAGAACAAACTTATAGACCAATAACACAACCACTTAAACAGCTAATTTCAAGTATTGGTAAATCCGAACCATTCGATTTAAAAGAAGAAAGAGTTTCAAAGTATGAAGATTTCAAAACACCTACAAAGCTTTATAAAACATCAACTCCGAAGAAATATTCAGAAAACAGGAAAAACTGCGTCACTCCCTACATAACTACCATCATTTTTAAATGACAGTAGTATCACTTCTTCCTCTCCTGTAGTACAACCATTGTCATCAACTGTTATAGCAGAAACTTCAGATCCTTCTAGTGACACAACAACAAATTTAAACTTGTCAGACATATTGGAACAAACTAGAAAAACAATTCAAACCTATGTTGGTACACCATCATATAAAGATTACTTAGCAGATTTTCATGAATTACCCAGATCATATATTGATGAGGGTGTGAAAGATACACAACATAAATTTGACCATTATTATGGAATAGTTCATGACCTCGAAACGGATAAGTTTTCTTTTGGTTTAACACAGATACCGGTAGAAATTATTGGAAAAGACATTAAAGTGGGAGGAATAACGTACACAGGCACGCCAGGTTTATACGAATTGCTTTTCAAAAAAGAACCGAAAGGTTATAAGAAGGAAGATTTAGATAATTACATGAACATTCTAGCTAAAACAAATGTATATCGTAGGAATTTTGATTCAAATGAACAAGTTCAAGGAAATACATCACACAAATATGTTACATAACAGGACCCTATTTACAAAGAAAGGGGATTACAAAGACAAAAACCTTGCCAAGATTAGTTACAGCATTTAACAAACCAAAACCTCCGTTTAGAATAACTAGAGCCAAATCTACAGGAAAGGGATTAATTTTGAAAACAAACATATCAAATACAGGCTATGTATACTGGAATAATGTAAACGAAATTGTTGATAGGCTACGTTTATTAATTTCATCAAGTGATGCGGGAAATAATGCTCATAGTAACGAGATTATCTCTATTATTGAAGAATTAAGAGAAGATAAAGTAATACTATAAATAACAGCTATCAAATATAATCATATTTATTGTTTAATGAAAGCTCAACATGACAGTTGATAAATTTGGACGCCATATTTCAAAACAAAATCAAGAGAGAATAAGTGACATTAATAATTTAAAAAGGAGATTAGGTGAAAATGAAACAAATAATGAAATCTTTGCTAAAAAGCTTAAGGTTTTTGATGAAAATTTTTTAAAGTATGAAAACCAGATTAAAGGATGTTATACCTCAATTGAAAACGTTAATAAACAGTTGCTAACGCTAAATCAAATAAGTAAAGATTTGCAATTTTTAAATGAACATGTTAAAAAGGAAGACAAAAAATTAAGTGATGATATCAACAAAATTAATAAAATAATGGAAACAAATATAAGAGAACTAATAATTGAAAAACACAAGGAAAAAATTAAACAATTAAGAACTTTTATAAAAAGGTTAGATGATGAAAAAAAAAGAAATCAAAATAGCATTCTTAACAGTAGAACAATTGACCAACTCACTTTGGAAGAAAATCAACAATATATTTCCTTGGAAAATATAATGTCCAGTGTAATTAAGAAATTAGAACAAGAATTAAATAAAACAGAGGAGGAATTCAAAAATAGTGATAGTAGATCAACTACTTTCTTAACTGGAGAGATAAAAAAATCCTTTAATGCGTTAGAAAAGGAGATTACTAAAATTAGTAAAATTTTAAATGAAAAAAGTTATACAATACAAATTGATAAATTGAATGAATGGGAAAAAACATATAAAAGTTATATTTCGAATTATTACAAAACATAGAAAGTGAACTTCCTTAAAATTGAATAAACAAGTTTGTTGTCATGACAACCGTTAAACAACAAGTCGTTAATGAATTACATAAACCTGCTAGAAAAAACTACAAACGCAGAAGGGTGGTAGTGAAAGGGTTAAATGATCTTTTTCAAGCTGATTTGGTTGAAATGTTACCCTATGCCAAATTTAATATGGGATTTAAATATATCTTGATTACCATAAATGTATTTTCTAAGTATGTTTGGGCCGAACCGGTAAAATCTAAATCTGGAAAAGACGTAACAGCGGCAATGAAAAAAATATTAATCAGTGCAAAAACTCCACCAAAAAACTTGCAAACGGACAGAGGGAGAGAGTTTTTCAATGTAAATTTTCAAAATTTGATGCAACAATTTCGAATTAACCATTATAGCACGTTTTCCAATTTGAAAGCGAGTATAGTAGAAAGAGTGAACAGGACTTTAAAGAATAATATGTGGAAAATATTTAGCATTCAAGGAAATTACAAATGGTTTAATATATTAGCGGATATTGTAAAAGATTATAACAATACAAAACATTCTTCAATAGGAATGAAGCCAAAACAAGTAAATAAAACAAATGAAAATAGAATCTTGAAATCTGCATTTACTCATGCTAAAACGTTAGATATAAAATCTCCAAAGTTTAAAGTGGGTGATCACGTACGAATAAGCAAGCATCGAGAGGCATTTTCAAAAGGTTACACACCAAATTGGTCAAATGAGATATTCCACATTAAAGAAGTTAAGATGACAAACCCTTGGACATATTTAATTCAAGACGAAGATAATCAGGACATTCTGGGTGGTTTTTATGAGCAAGAATTACTAAAAGTAAAGCATACCGATGTGTATCTTATTGAGAAGATTTTGAGAAGGAAAGGAAACAAAGTTTATGTGAAATGGTTAGGACTTGATAAAAAATATAATACATGGATTGATAAAAAAAATATTGTTTAATTAAATTGAAATTAAATTTTAGTTAAATTTGTTTTATTTCTGTTCCTCACTTTATGCTTTAGCTGATACAAATTACAAAGTCTTAATGTGCTAATTAATTTCAAATAAAATTCACATTTAGGAAACTAAAATTTTATTAAGTAAAACATCAAATACAATTTTTATTAAAACGTGTCAAATATATTTTATTTCTATGTTCCTCAGATAATATCGAATCTAGAATAAGTTTACAATCATTTATTCTTTTTTCAAAACGGAGTCTATCTAAGTACCACATCTGAAAGTTACTCCTACGGGCTTGTCTGTAAGCAAAGCTCCACTTCACTAACACATGCACCTTATTGTTCTCTTCCAGAAAAGATATTGTTTTCTTCGTAATATTTTCTTTTTGATCCATTTTCATTGTTTTCTTCGTAATATTTTCGTTTTGTTCCATTTTGCTTCAATTTGTTTTCCATTTGTTCAGGATATAAAGCAAGTAATTCCATCATAGTTGAAACATTTTCACTGTTAGGATTTTCTGTTGGACTTATTATATTATAAACATGCGTACACAAGTCGCCACAATCAGCTGAAATATTATTTTGAAATATGTATTGAATTCTTGCCTTTTAAGTATAGTTAATCTATAATCAATAATTTCCTTAAATCGCCACAAATTGTCCAAAAACTCTTGTCCTAAGTATATGAAGTGTGGGCCTTTTGTAATTTGTAGAACAGGGGTATCATTTATTTTCTGAACCTGCAGATGAATGTTGTTTATATTCACACTGGTTTGATCAACTTCAGGAAAGTAGAAATTGTTTACAATAATTCCTTGATGAACACAAATGTCTTTCCAATTTTCTTCGGTTAGTGCGATTGAAAATCCAGTTTTTCCACCAATTACAATTTTTGGAGAAAAATCATTTAAACTAATGCCAACAAGAACAAATTTTGACAAAGAATTATTTAAAAAATAAATTTTTGAATTGAGAAGCGTTTCCAAAGGTTTATGAACCACAGCGTTGTTCATAATGACTAAACGAGACTGAAACATATTGTGTTATTCTTGTACTTAAATATTCTCATCCCCACTTTCTTTAAAGTTTCGATTAAAATGGATTAATGAAAAAATAGATCTCCAGTTTGAAATTTGTGATAAAGATAAATAACTAAAATGGTAATGTATAAAAATAATGCAAAGGTAACACTAATGATGGAAAAGTAATAATTTTTGAATCCGTCATAATAATTGGTACAGTTGGGGGTTAAAATTTGTAACTGATTATTTTTAAACTCTAACCTTTCTATCCAATTTGTATCAAAAATAGATCGATTTGGATAATGATACAAAATTTTAAAAAATTTACTTGCATTTTCATTTCCATTTATTCGTTCCATCCAACTAATTGTACTATTGTTAATTAATCCAATTTTCATAAATTTACAATATTTACTTAGAGTGACGTCTGTTTTATTAGAAAAACATATTTCACACTGTGTTACGCCAGGGGGATGATGAACATAAAAAACATTTTGGAAAATAAAATAAAGAAGAATAAATTGAGATCTACTGATAGTCATTAAAACAAATTAATAATTATATTCCAAATTTATTAACATTAAGCAGATACTTTCACCACGAAAGCAAAAGCAGTTGTAAAAAAATAACAATAAAATACTTAATTTAAATATATGTAAAAGTTCATAAATAAGGATATTAATAATACTATATAAAATGTGTAGCTTGAAGACTTATTTTGAATGGTTACAATTATTCGATTCCTATTTTTCCATAAACAGTTATTTAAATCACAATTCCTAGCAAATTTCTTATGCTCCACAATAGGATCATCATAACTTAACCAATCAAAAATTTCAATACCACAATAAAAACATTTACAAATATCATTGATTGAAGTATAGTAAAAGCCAGCTCCAGCTAACACTTCTGGTCTCAATTTTCCTTTCCATTTTTTAAAAGTGGAAAGTCGTTTTTCATATGTTTTAAAATAACTGTTATCAATTTCTTTGTCAAAAGTTTCTAAGCACATTTTGTGAAAGACTTATGAAGACTAACTTTGATTTCAAAAACAACAAATTTAAATACCTTATAATATTTACATAAATATATAATCTTCATGTTCTGCATTCCATTGATACAAAGCAATATCTTGGTGTCCCCAAGCTAATGTATTAAAACTATAGGGAATTTTATACCGCTTATCATCTTCGGAACTCAAAGCCAATTTATTAATTAACTCTGTAAAAATTGTATGTTGTCTAGATCGAAAAACATACATTGAACAAAAGGTTTTAGAATGATTTTCAACAACATCTTTATAATGAATAAAATCCAACTGCTTTTTAATTGCACTTTTTTTAACACCTTTTGCTTTTTTTGTTAAACTGTTTTCCGTTTTAATACAATATGCTTTTGCTCCAGTACCAAAGAAAGCAGTAATGGGTTCACCAGCATATTCATCTTTGAATTTTCCTATAACTGACTTTGTAATAGGCATTTCATGAATATTATTAAATTCATAATTAGATGTGTCAAATTTGTGAATATTTTTTATCATGTCAGAATAAATATTTGGAGTTGTGACTTCTAAAATGAACGAATCGGTATCGGTGTATAAAAGTGAAATATTTTCCTGATAAAGAGGTTTTAAAAAATTATAAAAGAAATCATACATAACAGTTTTAGATATATCTAATATTGAGAAGCCTACATATATTGGTTTATTGTAAGTAACTTGAATCTTTTGCATTTGAATAGCTACCAAGTTTTCAGAAAATATTGTTAAGTCCTTGAAATATGGTTTTGCAATTAAATTCTCAGCACCATCTTTTCTTCTATTTTTTTCCCACTCTGTAACAAGTCTTACGTCAATTCTCCTATCAACATTTTCCATAGTCTTGCCATAAATACTATTATTTGCCAACTTGTAAGTATTACGATCAAATTCATTCTTTGAATCATTTTTTAATCTTGAATTCAAGTCTATATATTTTTTCAACCAATCAGATTGAGAAAACTGTAAAACTCTATGAACTTTAGTTAACTTGAGTCCATGTTCCAAACATTGTTTTAATAATTGATAGTGAATAACATATTTTGATTTATCATTTAAATTGGGTATTAATTTTATGCATTTAGAATTTGGCGGTTTAAAGTTTTCTGGACAAAACGGAAAATCGTTATGATAGGAATGTAGACTTGTAGGATATTCTAAATCAACTTCTAAAACATATCCCTTATTAGATTTTTTAGAAATATTCATAATATTTAAATCATTGATTTCTTTATCTGTTAACCAAACAAAATCTCCCGTTGGAATGTGCTGTGACATTGCATAACCATACAAATTTGTTGCATCATAATAAATTATGTATTTAGTTGGCTTTAAAGGATCAAAATTTAAAAGAAATGGGTTATTAGCTTCAGATTTTCTACAAATGCAAGAGCTCACACCACCGCGAACGCTTTTTTTGAAAAAGTGTATCATATCTGGATCAGTTAACAATTCTAACTCTATTCCAGTATAACGCAAACACGCCTCCCAGGATAAACCTGGAAAAGTGTAAAAATGAGCTGGATCGAGCTTATATGTGGATAAACAAGTGCTTCTAAAATTTTCAAAAATATCTGCCAAAAGTAAAGTATCAGAGAGTAAGTAAACGTCGGAGTATTGACCAAGAGATTCACATTTAAACAATTGCCAAACCTTTACAGCTCATTGGTATTCTGCATCACTGATGTGCTCATCCGTTAAAGTATTATAAAATTGGTCTTTCTGAGGTAAAGTTGTTTCTTCTAATTTTAAATAATCATCAATATAACTGTAAGGAAATACACCTTTTTGCCGAATAAGTTTAAATCTTTCTTCATCATTGAAAATTTTTTTTATTTCCTTACATTGTTCATCTTTTAAGCTTTCAGAGAGTTTTGATAAAGAATGGGATAGAAATTGAAAAGAATCAATAAACCTTAATGATATATTTTTTTTCTTAGCCTTTTGTGTCTTTTTATCAAAACAGTTATCCACATGAATAAGCTTTTCAAATGAAATATATTTTTCCTTGTTTTGTGCGATAACTGTTAGTTGTTCTTTGTTTAAGCATAATTTTTTAAGAAATAGATGAGAATCATAATTACGCAAATTATGCAATATAACTGGAATAAAGTTAGGTATTCTGTAATTTATGTTGCAGGGTGAATGAGCTGGACCTCTATAAAGACCGGTTATATGACAATGATCTGCAACCCTGTCATTTAAAAGAGGTTTATTACAAATATGACAAACTTTTTCATAGTTATGATAAATTTTGTCCAGTTCGTTCAAAGGGATCATTTTTTTAGGAGCCTTTAAATATTTATTGTATATGTTATACACATCTCTTTCTAAAGAATTTATAAATAATGTATCACAATTTTGACCTCTATATTTTTCAAATTTAGAATAATTATCGTCGAAGGAACATTTAATGTAATAGGCAAATGAATGTGGAATATGTTCATATTGTTTTAAGGTGTATGAAATATTAGGATTTTTATCAACATTGTCATTATTTAAAGGCTTTAAAATGCATTCAAAATCTGCATACACCACGAAAGGAACTTTCATTTGTTTATGATAATTCACAAATTTCAAAATATTATCATATGAATAGTTTCCAAACTTATCTTTTATTAATTCTTTAGAAGGTAGGTTAATTCGTAAATGATCACAATCATAGCTATTGTGTTGTAATAAATTTTCTTCTGTAGGGAAATATTGTAAACAACCATCGCAAATATATTTTTTTCCGTGATGTTTAGAAATTTGTGCAGAAACTAGTTTTGATAAATCTTTAATATAGCAATAATGAAAAGTTTTTTCATCATCATCACTTATTAACAATAAATTGACATGTTGATTTTTTTTATTCGATGAATAATAAAGTGGACCAATTACTTCATACCCCTTTTTAGGATTTATAATTTCTAATCCATATACATTAATAGAAATGTTATTTTTTTCTTCAAAAATCTTAATGTTCTTTAGCAATATTGGAAATTCTATACCTGACATATCCAAAACAGAAGAGTAGTGTGGGTAGGATGAAGTTTCAAAATCTAATCCGCGTGGTTGGTGAAGAGCAGACACAACTGCCCAGGCGAAGCAAAAGTTGTCATCATTCCTAATGTTGATCACAGCTTGACGTCTCTTGATCTCTTGAGGAAGTTCGATAAAAGATGAGGCTCTCAGCGGATTGTGCTTGTTAACATTAATTTCCAAATGAAGTAAATTCATCAAAGACCATCCTGCAACGTAAAAATTAAAAAATTACTTTTTTTGTTGCTGTTGTAAAATCGAAAATAAATTCTTTACCTGAATCTCTTTCTGCAAATTCGTCAGCTTTCTGGTCAATAATGGTGCAGATTTGATCTAACAGTTCTTTTTTCTGATATCCCTGGCAAATGACTTGGAACAGCGCATTAAAAGATTTGACATCATAGCTGTCGCTGCTGGGGTTAAAATAGAAACCGAACAGTTCCATATTTAGCTTGATACATTTATGTTTCTGCAGTTCTTGATCTATTAGATGTGCAATTTTGTATTCCAAATGTTGAAAATATTCTTTCACATTTATGAAGTTTTGGTGTGAGGAAATCCTATAAGATATTATTCGTTCCCTGAATGCTGACTTGATAATTTCAACACCTTCCTCCAAGCCTATTTTGGAATTGTTCTTGTGCACACTAGATCGAAGATGTCCACCCCATAGACTTTGGTTTATATTTTTCTTGCATTCTTTACAATATTTTACAATATTTGTAGAATCTATAAATTAAGAAAAAAATATTTTACAAAATATAACATGAAAAATAAAATGTTCTTACCTTTAACAAGCTTTGGATTTTTCAACCAACTGTTGAGTTTTGTGGAATTTCCGTTAACATGTTTTTTAATATGTCGCAGTAAATTATCCTTTCTAGTGAAGACTTTATTACATGTTACACACTTATGCATTTCTGAAGTTTTCTGCATAATAATAATAATAAAATTAATATTGTGCAATTCTATTTAGTTATAGTCAAATTTTGAAAAAAGCAATTGAATTTTTGAAGTTCTTTGTATAATAATAAAATTAATATTGTGCATTTTTATTTAGTTATAGTCAAATTTTGAAAAAAGCAATAGAAATTAATTGACTTTATGAATCCATTTCTTCAAATGAGTCAACTAATTTGTCAAAGGCCTGTTTAACATAATTCACCGTACTTTCGTCTCCCTTTTTAATTGTGATCAAATTAGTTAAATTTTGAATAGCGAAACCCAGGCACTTAAGGTTTGCTATTTGTTTTTTATTTTTTTTATTAATTTTAAATTTTTTTTAATGATAAATGATGGTTTCGAAATTGAATTTTGTCCAACTGGTGAATTATTAGGAGAAATATCCGAAGTTAAATTTGCTTCAATTTGTTTTTCTTGCGAATCAGAATTTACAATAGCATATGGTGAATTAATAGAAGATATAGCCGAACTTAAATTTTGATCAATTTGTTTTTCTTGCGAATCAGAATTTACAATATCATATGGTGAATTAATAGGACAAATAGCTAAACTTAAATTTTGATCAATTTGTTCTTCTTCCGAATCAGAATTTTCACTAAACAAAAAGGGAGAGCAAATTGGTCTCGGAGAATTAATTGGCGATTTTAATGTTAAATAATTTGGATTAGATTTTTGAAAACAAACAATATCTTCATAGCTTGAATTTTGAATTTCGTCAATGTCATTCAGTTCTTCAAGAGTTTGTTTAGTTTTTGTTGTAATTAAGTCCGTTTTGTTGTCAATAATGTCATTAAGATCGTCAAGAGTTTATTGTTGAGTAGCTGTAAATAAATATTTTTCGTTGTTGTGTTTGTTGGCATTATTCTGAACTTGGCTATTGTAAATAATTTCATTCAAGTCCTGAATAGTTTGTTGTTGACTAGTTGTAAATACGTCTGTTTCATTGTTTTGTTGGTTTGCAAAATTTTGCATTTGAGTACATGTGTATAAGTCAAAGTCATTGTCAATTATTTTGCTACTCGATGCCAAAAAATTGTCCATTATGAAAAAAATCGTAATAACAAATAAAAATGCCACAAATGTACATAAAAATGTCACCAATATATATAAGAATTAAATCTTACCAAATAAAAATGTTAGAAATAAAAATAAAAATTAAAAAATTACCAAATAGACACAATGTAAACACCAGAAAACTCGCGAGCTCTGCACAGTGTGAATGCAGAAATCAATTGCATTCGTCTCTTCGCTGAGGCGATTTTATATGCAAAAGTTAATCACATGTGTCCTACTTAAAGTTGAACGACAATCTCTAAAAACCACTTTCCCAAGCCGATCAACAACCTTACCCCCTACCCCCTACCCCCTTCCCCCCCCCCCCCCCGGACCCCTGAATTTCCGAGACTCAAATCCCGGCTCCCCAATTTCGGGCTACCCTCTTCAGGTTAAGTTAAGTTAGGTTAGGTTATGTTAGGTTAGGTTAGGTTAGGTTAGGTTAGATTAAAAAAGAAGAAAAGAAAAAAGGAGAAGGAAAGAAAAAGAGAAGGAAGAAAAAGAAGGAAGGAAAAAGGAGAAGGAAGGAAAAAGGAGAAACATATAAAAAAGAGAAAGAAGTAAGGGAGAGAAAGAAGATAAGGTGAGGGTGAGGGGGGGTTAAGGGGGGTTGGCGGAGCGGGGAGGGGGGCGAAGCCCCCCCCCCGCCCCGACAGGAAACAGCGAAAAAAAAAAAACTTAAGTATTGCAGGTAGTAAAAGTGGTGGTCGATGGGATATATACTTAAGAACATCCACTCGACGATCATACAGTATCATTCGCTGTAATATCAGTTGTCGATATTATTTATAACCTATAACCAAAATTGTTTTTTATCAAATATATCTATCTAAATCTAAAGCTCCTAACGATGGCAGAAAATATGATTGGAAACGCTGACCAAATTGAAGAAAATAATGTGGAGAACGCCGCTCAAATTGAAGAAAGAGAAGACATTTTTATTAACTTGGAAGGCGATTCCATCACTTATAAACATTCATTTTTGAACAAATCATCTAGGCTTGTTAGAAGATCATTCTTGTTTAACATCGACATTAATTATATTGAGGAGGAAGAAGAAGAGATGGAGGAAGATGATCAGGAAATTGACGAAGGAGTGGACATGGATGGACAACTGCTAAATTTAGGAACCGAGGCTGACGTAAAAGTAAGCAAGTTTAGGGCTAGTGAATTATTTAATAATTTTGAAGAAAAAGATGTATGTGTTATACAAAGCTACACTAAAATTGAAAGTCAAAGACTAGGAACATTTGCTATTTGCCTTCCTTGTAGTGCAATTCACATGAGATATTTACGGAGAGGGGAGTCCGATCATGTGAGCTGCCACTACAAAAGAGCTTATGTTGTTAGTGCTTCTGATTTACATTGTGCTATTTGTAGGATACATCTTTTTCTACTAATTCCTGAACATGCTTGCCTTTACTGCAATAAAAATGAAAAAAAAGAGATAGAAGATTATGTTGTTAAATATTAATAATAAACATAGTTTGTAAAGGTGATGTGTAGATTATTTCAACAATATTAATTTTAAATATAGGTTATAAACGTAATGGGTAGATAATGTCAAAAATATTAATTTTAAACATAAATTGTAAAGATAATAAGTAGAATACGTCAACAAAATTAATTTAAAAAAATATCAACTGTTACTATAAGCAGTTATATATTTTTCAGTGCTATATGCAAAATACTTCTTTTTATTCTAACATCTGACACTGTATTTGTAAATGAAATAGCTAATCATATGTAAAAAAAAGTGTCGATTATGTCAACTGCCACTAGAAGCACTCATATATTAGCATAACATTTTGTTAACGCTTGTTTCTGTATTCAATTGAGTTTTCTCTTACTTGATGCAAATTATATTAATATTATTAGTATAATTGCTATGCCGGTCCGACAATCAAAACCCTCATTTTTACATGTAAATTCCCATAAGAAAATTTAAGCTTCCATTTGCAAAAGTGGTGCCATTTTAGGGCGTGGCACTTTTTGTGTAAACCCATAACAATTGTTTTGTTATGTAATGTGAAAATTAGTATGTATTAAAAAACTTGTTAGATCATTGTTGTCGTTTCAATATAGGAAAAGGAAAAAATGTGTGTCAATGATTATATATATATTTACATTTACTTTTTTTTACAAAATTATTTGTTACCAGAGTTTTCACAAACACAAATTATAAAAAAAATATTATCCTCTTTTTAAAATTACAACAAAATGATGTCTAATTACATCTTTGAAGATTTGTACCAAATAGTAATATCTAGTGCGACATACAGGACAATTGTTTACCATTATAAAACAACAATTTTCATCATTCCATTTTAAAATACATTTTAAACAAAAAATGTGGGAACATGTATTTGGTCTACATGAATCATAATATTCGATTATTTCAAAACAAATAGCACAAAACACTTTTTTCTCTTCACTCTCAGTTTTGTTCAAATTTTTTAAAACAATCCCATTATTTTCTTCTCGAACTAATGGTATATTTTCTTCTTGAACTCCTGGTATAATTTCTTCGAGGCTAATTGTCTGAAGCGGAATGGATCGATTTCTTTCTCTAACTGATTCACTCATTTTATTTTAATATTATTATTAATAGATTTATTCAACAGATTTTTTTCTTTTAACAGTCACTCGTACCTTAACATACTAAAATGATCTTGATGCACCTATTTATAAGACTTAAGAATGCAAAATCAAATGTGGGAGAACAAAGAGAAAAAATTAAAAATATGATGCGAATGAGAATAAAAGGGGAGGAAGTTAAGAATGAGGGACATGAGAGAGAGGAAGAGGAGGAGGAGGAGGAGCTCCCCTATTATAACTACTGCTAATCTTAATATTTTTTTTAACGAAAAAGAAAAATTAGTTAATCTTCTCTCCTATGCTAGCCTAGCTTCAAAAAATAAATTTGTTCTACTCATGTCATCACATAAAGAATTTCCTGAGGTAAATACATATCAAGACAACACACAAAACAATAATTTTATTCCTCAAGAAGTTATTGAAATATCATTGTCTCAGCCTAGTAAAGGTAGATTTTTGGGAGAACAGCACAATTATTTACTAAACTCTTTGATGAAACTTGGCTGATCAGCTTTTAGATTTTAGAATAAAAAGGTTTAGCGAATGTATTTTCACCTTTAAAAGCCACCTTTATATGCTCATTTGAAAGTATGGTATTAAGCGTCTCTGAAAGGTCTCTTATATAAAGCATTAAATAAAAATTAAATTACAAAACGCTTTTGTCAACAGTCCAACGTTGTTTATAAAGTACCTTGTAAAGAATACAATAATGGACAGACAGGAAGGTAAATTAAAACAAGGATGTCGGAGCATGTGAGAGACTGCAGATAGTTCCATATTGTCAAAAAATGTAAACTCTCCTTGTTGACCACTTTAATGGCTATGGTCGCACTTTGATTTCAACAACGTAAGTGTAATGGGAAGGTAAGAGAGCCACAAAAAATTGCTGCTTGACTGCTTAGTTAAATGATCGAAATAAAAAAACATCCACAGACCGTAAATAGAAGAACGGACATAAACGGATTCATAAAAACAAATGTATGTGTGTGTGTGTGTGTGTGTGTTGATAGAGAGAGAGAGAGAAAGCGATAGGTTGAAAACATACCTTTAGTGCACACCCATTAGGACCCGTATATTTCACAATTATACATTATAGAAACGACATTACAAGAGTTAAACATAATATTCTACTCTATGATATTATTATGTCATATGTTTCTGGAAAAGTTGTACTCTAATCAAGGTTAACATTTAAAACATTTAAAAATATATATATATATATATATATATATATATATATATATATATATATATATATATATATATATATATATATATATATATATATATATATATATATATATATATATATATATATATATATATATATATATATATATATATATATATATATATATATATATATATATATATATATATATATATATATATATATATATATATATATATATATATATATATATATATATATATATACATATATAAAGCAAGTTGTGAAAGAATTAGTGTTGCCAATAACTAACTCACGTAATTGATTTTAATTAACTCTACAATCAAGAACAGGCTCCTCATGGTAATTGACCAAATACGCTTCTGGAATCATTGACAAGTAAGTCAGTGTGGAATTTAGACCACCATTTACTCAAACATAGGATAATTTTCAGTACGATAAATGCACAACACTAACATTAACCATACAAGTGCTATACATAAAATAAATTTCTTTATATTAATTAATGCCTTTGATGTGAAAACAGAACTAAGAATTTTCTAAAAAAAATTGAAGCCAGATATTAATGTGTTTAGATTTTGTATGTTTTGCATTGTATCTAAATATCACCGAAATTTTTAAAAATTATGACTTACCTATTCAAGACATTCCACTCTGTAGGTCAAGAAACCCAAGTTTGGAAAAAACTGAGAACTGCTTTATTCATTTTGGAGTTTTGTACATATGTACTATATGTCTAACAACATAACAAAAAAGGAATCAAGGCATATAGTATTACATAATGTTTAGTTGAAGATATGCACTATTATAACTACATATTTTTTTTTAACGCTAGAGTAATGTGCGTTTTCAAATAAACTGTATAAATTGGCTTAAAATGACACAAAAATTATGTCGTTTTCATAATAGGAAGAAACTATAAAAGAAAAAGTTTTACCTTCGTCACTTTTAGTAGGCTATGCGTAAATTTCCCAAAAAACAAGCCAAAAACATTGTTTGGAATCGAACAAGTATTTCTGAAATTACTTGAGCTTGAGATTCTCCATTTTCTTCTTATTTCTTGATAAAACATTTGTGCAGGCATTGTGTTGTAGCAATGGTATACGATTTTTATTTGACTTTTAAACAAGAAATGTTTATATACTTTAAACTATATTTCTGTTTTCTTGCGAGGTGTATCAGGTGAGCCAGAAAAGTGCATAAATAGTATTTGCGTACTCCTTACCTTGCGATTGTGCTGAAACGCAGTTTTTTTTATTAGAGTGCTGCTCATCATTTTTTTTTAAAACTAAATTATCTAGATGTTTGCTTTACAATTTCGGTTCAGTTTTAAAAATAATCATAGGGTAAAGATCAGGGTTCTTTTTTGGCCGTACTTTTATGATACACATAAAAGAGATATCTAAGTTTAAAGTAAACTATAATAAATTTCTGGAAATCCATGCGGTTTATTTGAGAGAAACCATTACTCAATAACTTATAGTGTTTTTGCAATAAACCCCAAAATCTTCCGTATACGAGGTTTGTGGTTAAGTGATTTACGTTGCCGTACTTCTTAACATGTGAATTTTCTCAAATAACAGCCCAAGAAAAATAAATATCCAGCAAGCAAAAAAAAGTGTAGTAAGCTGAAGTTTTGCATACACGTTAGCATTAGGCTAATGTAGTAGAACTCTTTATCGATTTGACAGCCGCATGCCAAAAGCCGCAAATAGTTATCTATATGATAAGGATCGAAATAACGATCATTATGAGACTAGCCGTTTATATGATTGTCATTGATCCGAATAACATACATAACTTTTTTTTTACATTTTACAAATTTTGTTAAAAAATAGGCAGGTGTTTTCTCTTTGCTAAAATCATTGTTTCAGGAATATAATGAAGCCATTACAGTCCCAGGACTATAATAACTCCAAAGTACTCAGTCCGAAAAAATGTGTAATTTTCACACTTAGAATGAAGATCAAAATGTCATTATGACACGCCAGAAGATTAAAACCTATTATGTAAATATCTTAAAAACGGCCAACATTCTAAAAAAATATGTCTTACAAATTTTTAGCTGTTAATAATATTACGGGTTTTCTTTACAATTCTTTAAGAACTAACACTTATTTTATTAAATACTCAGTACAGCACAACCTAAATAGAGACATGATTATGATGAAGCAATAACCGAATGACAACAATAATGATTTCTTTAATGAAGTATTATACATTTTAAATATGTTATATTTTTATATAGACTCCCATAAAAATATTTAAAATGCGAACTATATAATGACCTTGCTCTTAAGACATTTTTATAAGGTCTAAAAGAGCCGCTTGATACAACCATAAGGTGTATGCGGCCAGATAATTTAACGCAAGCATTAAAATTTATTAGTCAAGAATACAAGAATCAAACGAAATCTAGTCCATGAATTTCAGAAAATAATAATTGTAAACCCACACAACTTTTTTCAACCTAATTTCGCAGTAAATCCAAATCGTTTTTATAATTCACAAACACCACTCAATGCTTTTAAACCCAGCTTCTCAACACAACCTATACCTGTTAGACCGAATCCAAATAGGCCACAACCAAAGTGTTTTACAAATTCCCAAGTTTTCTGCAAACCTGGCAACAGACCAAACTTTTTAAACCGAACCAACAAAAACAGTTACAAACACCCACGTCTATGTCAGGCATAGAGATATCAGTCTTTAAACCTTTGCCCATTAAATCCAATTACAACCCACGAATACTAGTTTTTGAAGAGGTTTATAATGCCGAAACCCAAAATTTTTACCAACCAGAACAATTCACATATGACGATAATCAATACTGCCAATATGACCAAAATAATTACTATCCTTACGTAAATAATGGATATAAGGAAACCAATGTCTTTGACTGACCATACCCTACCTCAACCATATTCTTATCAAGAAGCAACCAAGAGAAATGAAAATTTTCGGGACCCGTCTCAACAACGCAACAAGACCTGAAAACTGAAGTAATTTCTTTTAATATGTCTAACTATCCTATATCGTATTCCCGGAAATAAACTTGAAAATATTAATAGGCTCAGGTTCGACTAAATAATTTATCGACCCGGATATTGCCAAAAAATTATATACCAATTATACAACTAATAACCCCTTTTTAGTTCCGAGAGTTTTTCAAAAATCTGCTCATCAGTACAGAGCTTTTATAGCTAGAACAAAAATATGAAATTTTATCTTGTATTTGACGGTCTCCTGGGACTGGATAATCTTAAAGTATTGCAAGCCAATCTTGACTTTCATAAGGGATTCCTAGAAATACCTTATGCGAGCATTAAATTGCAATGTCACAAAACACAAAACCAAATACATTGTATAACGATTCCGCGTCGTGTCGAGAAAGTTATTAAAATTAAAATTTCTATAAAAAATGGTGTAATCATACATCATCAAAAATTACATAACTAGACATAAGATACTCACTTGCGAGAAAAGGTTTTGCACTAACAACGGTGTTAAATAACACTTGCAAACCCGTAACATTAAACCTCTTAGAAACAATTACCGTGTAAACGTTTAACTGAAATGAAATACGCGGGATCGACTTAGATAATTTTGATTACTGTCCCAAATCGAAATTAGACTTTTCTAAATTTGGTATCGATCATTTAAATGACGAGTAAAGAAATAACATTCTAAATTTAATTCATGAATATTCGGACATATTTTATAATGAAAATGACCCATTAACCTTTACTATCAAAATAAAACATCGAATTAAAACATCGGAAGAGATACTAGTATACACGAAGGTCCTATTGCTACCACTTTATGCATAAAGAAAAAGTGAAAAACAGATTGAAAAGATGTTAAACCAAAAAATTATACAACCAAGTAGTTCTCCGTGAAGCTCACCACTCTGTGTGGTCCTTAAGCAGGCAGATGCTTCGGGGATTGCTAAGAATAGGGCAGTTTTGGACTATAGGGGTGTAATACTTTGGACGATAGGTACCTTTTTCCTAATATTACAGACTTATTAGACAAAACAGCCAAATGCCAATACTTTACCAACTTAGATTTGGCTAGTGGATTTCATCAAATTCAAGTGCATGACAATAACATTGAAAAAGCGACATTTAGTACCGAAAATAGACACTTGCGAATTTGCGAGTGCCATTTTCTACATCACTTCAGGAACATCTAGAGAGATTAAAGAGTGATTTTCAGCATTTGCGCAAATCTAATTTTAAAATTTAGTTGCTTAATCGGAATTTCTACAAAAAGTGGCATATCTGGGCCATGTTACAGCAAAAAAACCAAACCAAATCCGGACAAGATAGAAGCTATTAAAAAATTCGCGATTCCTAAGACAAAACAAATTAAATTTTTCTTAGGATTATTATAGGGGTATTATAGGAGATTCAGTAAGGAGTTCGCCGAAATAATAAAACTACCTACAAAATGCTTAAAGAATAATGCCACTATAGAAGATAATAGGGTATTTTTAGAGAGCTTCGATATGAGCAAAAATTTACTAATAAATGAGCCTATACTGCAATACCCAGACTTTTCAAAGCCATTTAACTTAACAACAGACGCAAGTAAGGGATCTATTGGGGCTGTCCTGTCGGGAGGACAAATTGGGCAAGACCTGGTCATAACCTACGCATCAAGGACCCTAAATGATTTTGAAAGAATCGAAAAATCGAAAAATAAATTTAATAACCGATTACAAACCACTTCAATGGCTTTTCTCCCTAAAGTTCAAAATTATTAAAATGGCGTATTAAACACAAATGCTGATGCTCTCTCTCGAATAAAACTGCATACGAAAGAGACAACTGAAAATTTTTCATTAAAACACTATAATGAACAATTTGACAGACAGTTACAAGAACATAAAAAATTTAGATCAAATTTTCACCTTAGCATAAGAGGACAATAATGATCTCCTACATGTCAATGACATGACAGCACATACACCAGCTGACGGCCAACCACCTGATGAAAATATGACAGTACATACAAATGAAAGCGAAGATCCTCTACTGGTGATTCGTATTTGTGATTTCTATAAATTATGATTCTAATCAAATTATTATTTCTTCAGTAATACATTCTCCGACCAAATCAAAAACCACCATTTTGTTTGAGAAAAAGCCTCGTAATAATATCCAAATATCTGAAATCAGCTGTGATCAAGACATATTAACGTTTGTTAAAGAGTTGATAATTCCCGATAAACAATATCATTTATATTTCGAGAAACCAGAAACATATGAGATATTTTGTGAGGTCATTCGAAAAACATTTAAACAGCCATCTTTAAAATTTAAAAAATGTTTAAATAAATTTATAGACGTCACTGATAAACAAAGCATCCCAGAAATAATACAAAATTATCACAAATTAAAAACCAACCACCATGGCATTGACGAAACAATAAATAGTTTCAAAGCCAAATATTATTGTCCTTTCTTATAAAACTCTGTACAGATATACAATAATAACTGCGAAATTTGCCAAAAAAGTAAATACAATCATCACCCAATTAATATGTAAAAGAACGTAACATCCACAGCTGCTAAATCGTTTGAAATTATACGTTTAGACACATATACACCTGAAAAAAACAAATTTTTAACTATAAAAGTATAACGAATCAATGATAAAGAAAAATTTATTTCAAAAATTAATGCAAATCCCGATAATCATCGCCTAACACATTAGATAGAAACTCTCTGACAAATATGCAGACCCTACAAAATTCAAAACGGGAAATCTAAATCGTAAAACTCAGTCTCATTCTAAATTTCATATGGATAATTTAAAACGCCCACTTAGACCAACTTACAACTTTGACTAAAATATTAATATTGTATTTCAGCCTTGTCAGGGTTGTTATCGCAGACGGAGGTAAAGTCACGATCAGACAGTTAGACGACAACCCAGGAATTTTGCCATTAAAGTTAGGACAAGCAAAACCTAAAGAATACACCTACACACTTATTCATTATTATTACTTAAATCCTGTTATACCAGAAATTAACAAACTGCATTATAGATCCAAGAATATAACGACTTATCTAATTACTCATAAAGAATATTATGTTTATAAATTATAAAATTATTAAAACTTACACAAGGTAAAATAGAAATTACATTAAAAGAATGTATACCTCATCCTCAGAGGTTTAAAAGAGGTATTATCAACATAGTAGGCTCTGTTTTTAAAGCTGTGACGGGAAATGCAGCAGATGGCGAAACTATCAAAAATTAATAAAAGATTTAGAGCAAAATCAAAGTACATTGGAAACCAAAACTCGATTTCTTCAAACGTCATCAACAAATTTAACACTATTACTCAACAAAATCCAATTAGCATAATTGTTCAAAAAAACTACGCATAGGTATGCATGCACTTCATTAAAGATATTCTGAATCAAATAATCAATTTGTATGAAATCATAGACCTAATATTACAAGATATCGAAAACTTAATCGCGTTTTCAAAATTAAAAATCATTCACCCAAGTATAATAAAATTTACCGATCTCTCAAGAGAAATTACAAAGCTTGGCGAAGATACAAACCAAGTAGATACTTCTAATAAATGTTTACTTATCGTTCCTAGAAATATAACAATGTACATCCAATACTCCCAGCAAGTAGAACGTCGGAAGTTACCTAATTACCATACCAACCGGTTGCCAAGCAAATCTTGATGAAATATCAATAAGCAACAACGAGGATCTAGTCGAAACCGAGAAACAGCCAATAATCTTCCCAGATTTTAAGTAAACGCAGCCAAACCTTCCGCTATTGGACTTAAGTGTTCACTTGCAAGAGATCAAACTAGATGAACTTTATGAGCTAAGGAATAAGATCGAAGAAAATCTGCCACGAATTATTTATTACGCCGTAATAAAGCTGCGCAGTCAGTTAGAAGTATCAGTTTTTATCATTTATAATTTTGTATATTTAATAATAATATTTTTGTAAAATAAAACTATTTTAGAAAAGAAAACCGTTGGTCGTGTTAGAAATATCAATTTTTATCATTTATAATTTTGTATGTTTAATAATACCATTTTTGTGCAATAAAACTTTATAAAAAGGGAAACCGCCGATCGTGTTAGTTAACTTACTACATCCTCTTAGTTTTGATCAAACCGATCAGTTTCTTGATCATGATATTTCGTCAGTCTGTCCACCTTCATTTTGCTTTTTCTGTATCCTCTTGATCATTCGGTATGCTCTGTCTCAGTGTTAAGACAATTTTGGACATAATCTTTTTTTCTTGTGGGATATGCAACCAAACCAAGTCATTTTTATCTAAACCAGGTGCGTTGGCGTAGATGTCATATCTGACCTTCATTCGATCACTGGATGGTTTTATGCGATCAGGCGTTATCTCGTGAATTTGAAGAAGTCGTTCTTGGATGTCATTAGCATAATCTTGTATTTATTTTCTTTTTTCATTAGGAAATCCAAACATTAAATCACAGTTACACACCGTTCTCTCCGAAAAATAATTCTGGGTGGAGTATGACCCCTGGAATCATAAATCAATTTTTCCACCATGCTATCTGACGAAGGATGTGGAGGCGTTGTTCTGGGTTTTCGCAACCCTTTAATTTTACAAACTTTCCTAAAAATAGCTAATTTGAAATTTCGTCCTTGTTCTGAATGAAATTTCAATGAACGTCTACTTAAGGCTTTCTGAATAAAGTTGTTATTTTAGCTTCCTGGTTCGCCATGAAATACTTCAGGACATTTACTAAAATAATCCATGACAACTACGATATATTTGTTACCTCGATCAGACTCAGGTAATGGCCCAGCAATGTCTATGGCCTCGAATGGTATACAGACGTTATATTGTTTCATTGTCCCCGAGATCTCCACCCCACTTGCCGAATATGTCTTCATGGCAGCGGACCCAGTAGTACACTCCAAAATGTGCTCCGAGTTTTAATAAACGTAGTTCTTGTAATATGTACTAGATTTTTTCCGGGGAACTTCTAATGGCCTTTAGTGGTCTTTTCATCGGCACTTTCTCATACTCGTTTTAGCAGTCCATCCTCAACGAACAATGAATCCCACAGTGTCTTGAAAAAAGATTGGTTTTTTCGTTTTCGTGCAAAATTGGTCTAATATCGTGGTTTTCGAGATGATCTGCTGATAGATAGATCTTCATATTGCTTGCAGTCTTTTTGACATGATCGTCTGGATATTATTGTATTATTATGTTATATATTATATATTGTATATTATATATTATATATTATATATTATATATTATATATTATGTATTATATATTATATATTATATATTATATATTATATATTATATATTATATATTATATATTATATATTATATATTATATATTATATATATATATATATATTATATATTATATATTATATATTATATATTATATATTATATATATTATATATTATATATTATATATTATAAATTATATATTATCTATTATATATTATATATTATATATTATATATTATATATATATATATTATATATTATATATTGCATATTCTATATTATACATTAAATATTTAATTTAAAGGTCGTAGGCCCTTCTGGATTTTTTATTTCCAAAAGACATTCATGGCAATTATTTTCTTGCGACACAATAATTCTGTTCAGGATTGGATGATACACGGCTGTAGTACGCTATAATATGTTCTTGAGATTGTTGGACTTGCGACAAAACAGTTCTAGTGTCCACATTCCTTGCAAAGCCAGATTTGGAAATGAACATAAAGCATATTTTAGCCTTCCAAACACAGTAAATGCCATATTCTGAATCCCAGTTATTGGCAGCTTTTTATATAGATAATTTATGAAGTGGAGCACATACATACTGGTCGAAAATATTAATCGACTTAAATCTTTATTTTAGTCCTTGTAAACAGAATACCCTAACCTGAAGATTTAAATACGAACTTTCAACAAGCAAAACATCAAAACTGATATATATATATATATATATATATATATATATATATATATATATATATATATATATAGTCCTAACATTTTTATGGCTCAGTAAAAATAACAGGAAAAAAATACACCAACGGAAAAAAATCAGGTAATGGCCTAGTTATTTAAAGTCATGCTACTGAAAAAAAGTAAAGCCAGGCTAAAATAACATAAGGTTTTAAAATGAGAACACAAAACTCTCTGGAGATGTTGCATTTCCCTCGCCAGAAAAGTATGCTGCGAATAAATATTTAAACCACTGACATGTTTTTAACTAAACGCTGCGGAAGCATAAATCTGCCTCTGTTTCTTTTATTGTCTCCTTTTTTGAGATAAAAATAAATTTACTCGGCGAAAAATCTACACTAATGAACATATAAAACTCGCAAAATTTTCTACAACAGTAGAGTTTAATACGTTCAGTACATATCTATAAACTTTCCTGGACAAGTGCTTAATATATATTTTAAACTTTGGCAATAACGGAAAAATGATAACAGCACTTTCTGAAAATAAAATGTCGTTTAGGAGCATGTTTAATATATTTAGTTTGTCATAATTCGTGTGGGTAATATGTTACAATAAAATAGTAATTTTTAAAAGGAAATATAGTTAATAATAAGTTAATCTCTTCTCTTATTATTTATTATGCTTAAAATGTTCCAAAATTTAGTCGAAAATTCGTAGTAGCCTAAATGATTGTTTTTTAATTCCTATTTGAACAGTCAACTGCATAAAAAAAATCGGTAAGTTTCCTTTACACGGAAGTCTCCTTTTGATGAATTGTGCTTTTATTAGGAATAGTGAGGTGGGATAAAATTTAGCAGCATTTTTTTGGGTCTAATTTTAAATTTGCACCTCTAAAACGACTAAAAAAGTCTTGGATGTTTTTTAAGGTTAAAAACATCTCGAAGCATTTTACTGACTTTTTTTCAATTTCCTCTTGTTTTGCAATTGGCAACCTTCATGGTGGTTGTGCTGCCTGTTCAGTGTCGATGCTATGTTTTACTAAATTTATCCTTCCGGTTTGGTTGTCGAGTTTCAAAAGTATCGCCTTCACTTCACATAAAATTCTTGCCTTTGTGAAACTCCTCTTCATAGAAATGAGCCCATGATTTTTCCATAGCTTGTAAATTATCCTTTATTAGCTTGATCTTTTTGCCTTGCGAATCAGATTTGGGTAGATCATAACTATATGTTTAAGTGGCTCGAAGGTCGCGATCACCCTCGTTTATTAATTTTGCTAGAACTGGAAAACATGTTCACAACTCGGACAAAAATGTCATTGTCTGTTCTTTCAAGAGTTTTTTCGATCAAGTACTTACCCGGCTTGCTGTTAGCTAATGGCTGTACCAATTTAATGCAGCATCCAGGCTATGTCTTCAATTTCCACTCAATAATTATTCAGGTGCTGCCCGATATTTGTTTTCGTTAACTTAGGAGTTTCCAACTTGTGTGATGTGCATCCCTAGGCGGGAAGGTAAAGATATTCTATGGAGGACCCCAATGTATTAAAAGGGTGCATTAATATTTTTTTTATAATCCGGGGAGGCTCAGCACAAGAAAGGTTGGAAATCCCTGCGTTTACCAAAATTAATTCTTCGTTTTCAAAGTTCAGTGTTCAATTTAAGGTCAAATGGTAAGCTACTTTTTCTGATCAAATGCATTCAAAGAATAAATGCATCTTCTTTATCGGCCATAGTATTTTTAGAGTTTACAACTATAGCTTTGAAGAGATTTCTTCTGATAAATGAAACCGCTGCTTCGGTGTCTACTACAATCCTTATTGTTTTTCGAGGACACGACTCTGGGGGCTTCGCCCTGTTCAGCTAGCTTTTGCCACTTCCTTTGACCGGTGACAGGGCTGTGTTACTTTGTTCGACTTGGCGACATGCAAACCGAATCTTTGGACGGAAATCTCGGTAATTTCTCTTGATATTCTCTTCGCTTATGGCCAGTTTTGTGGACACGGAAATATTTCACATGTCTGTTCCGTGGTGTATTAACTCGACTTTTTCTTATCTCATTTATAACTGCCTCAAACCTTTTACTGATACACTCCTGTATATCATCGAATGGATGTTCTATTGTAACTACTCTAACTTGTAATTCTAAAATGTTGAACTCCTTCAGATCCATTCAGTAATGCGGTCACTGCCATCCATTCCTATATATGTCTTCACCTACTCGAGATAACGCTAATCTTAGTAACTTTTTAAAGCCAGACTCAAATTCTTGATGGGATTCGTTGGCTTCTGTGTCCTAGTTTAAAATTAGTTTCTGTATATTTTCTGACGGTACAGATGTCCTAATCTGGACTCGCGGAAATGCTTTGTAATAATTCCAGTGTCTCTTTTTTCTGTATTTCTTTTTGTCTTTTGGATTCTTGTTCATTTAAAATCTCCTTGCGCCAATTCTGTTCTTTTTGTTTCTCTTTTTGTCGTTTAGGTTCTTTTCCTGTTTTTCTTTTTGTTTTTTGGCCTCCAAATCTCGCAGATACTCCCTTTATTCTTGCTATCTCTTTGTAACAGAATAGACTATAACAACGGTATAGAGTATATATTTTTATATATTCTAAATATAATTCAAGCAATATTTTACTAAAACTGTTGGTTCTCATGTTTACGCTTAAACAGGCTTGATTATTTCACAAGAATAATAAGTAAATTTGTGTAATATTAGTTTCGAGAATTTTCAACCCTAAATGAAGTATCATATATATCAAATACTATATTTTAGAGTATAGACAGATTTATGGATAAGCTTTCTTAAAAGGTTTACAATTTATGCCTTCCTTTTCGAGGGTTTATGATCCCATATGTTCCCTGTTTCATGGTAATCTTTCTTTGGTCTGTTTAATTTAACTTGTTGCAAATATTAATTGAAACATTTTATTTGGTTCGATGCAATGATAATAAATGCTCAATTTGCTATGTTGAAAATACAATAGAGTACTTTGTAATAGGAACATTACCGAAAAGCCGTGTTTTTGGGGCATAATTTTCCCTGCAGAAAAGATAAACTGAAAGGGTTTTTCGTGCCTTTTTTTCGCCATGACTTTTCGGACCCATAATGTGGTTAAGTTAGTATAGGCATATATATTAAGTTATATACATAATCTTAGGACTAAGAATTGAAGGGAATATTGTTTTAATCGATTTAATCATTTTTTATTATCATGGGTGACACCTCGTGTCTCTAAAGTTCTGAACTTAAAGTATAGAGTAGGGACTTAAGCTTCACCATTCACAGCTTTATTCGTTTCGTCCTGACTAATAACATCAAAGAGGGGATTGGTCTAAGGGGTGGATCTGGTAATAGCTGAGCTAACTTTGTATTTTACCGTGTTAGAGTTTTGATTCTTATAGTTGATCTTAAATTCTTATTTAGTGGGATATTAAAGTTACGGGATTTTCAAGATATTTTATTTTCATTCTATGTTCTCTGGGGAGTAACTGGTTTTCTAGAGTTAAAATTTACGTTTTATTTAAAGATTTTTCTTTTCTTTTCTTTTGTACTAAAGTTAGGGATTTTAAGATAATTCCCTCAATTTCTAGATTTAAATTTTTTTTTTTGTTATTAGGTTTAAGTATTATTTTTGTACAGCATATGACTTACTTTACTTCTGTTAATAGAATTTTTAAGTTGTTTTTAAAAACCAAATCTTTTATTTAAATAAACCACCTGATAGTTAAATAAATATATATTCAAGAAGAAGATACCATCGTTGTTGCAGTTTGCTGTTGTTCGAGTTTATATGGCCGCAGAATTGGTGAGATAAAATGTTTAATCCAATTTTTGCTAAGAATTATAATTGAAAATATGTTAAATTATAATTCACGAAGAAGCCTATAGAGTACTTTTGATTTTACTTATTATACTTTAGTTAATTTCAGTATTGTGACAGGGTTACCCGCTACGTCTCAAATAAATAAAATAAATAAATAATTTTAAATATAATAAATAACCGCTCGATAACCCTGCTACATCTTGGTTTCTTCGGCTTCTTTTTAATATTCCCTTTGGGTTTCTTCGGCTTCTCTTTCTTGTTTTCGCTTAGATTCTTGATAGATTGACCCTTTAATAAGAATAATCTACTCTACATGTAGTTTGTTGATTTGTCCTTCAATATTGTTCGCCCATTTTGCTGTCTTGTGTTCCTTATTTTCTTTGAAAACACGCTGACAAAGTCAAACTGAATTAATCTTGTTAAGTTTTAGAATATAAATTTCTAGAGATTCCGTGAAAATATCTGTTCTCGTGTCTCTTCTTGAGGTCCAAAACACATTGGAAACAATCAATCTTTGCCGGTTTGGAAATAGAATGTTGTTACCATTTCTTGAAATTGCTCCGATAAGATCTTTTCTAGGTCCAAAACGCAATGTTAAAGTTGAAATTTACAGATATTTTTTAGTTTCAAAACAGAATATTCTAGAAGTTTCTTCAAATTGCTCTCATAAGGTTTTCTTAAGGCCCCAAAACACGATGGCAATGTCAAAACTCACGGATTTTTTTTATTTTCGAAATATGATTTTGTAATCATAATCAGGTAAACATTCAGAAAGAGTTCATAACAGTTTGGTTCTGGCTCAAAAACAAATAGCATCAAAATTTGCTACAATCGGGCACTGATCACTCTTCAAATTTTCTAATGTTCCCATTAATTCTCAGTTAAAATCTCATGTCCGACACCAACTATTACGGGTTATTTTTTTAACAAAGACTTTTTTAAAAAATGACAATAATTTTAATAAAATACTTAGTGAACCCCCAATTTTACCACGTGTTTTTTATATATGCATTAGGAATTCACTAAAATCTTCTATAATGCCCTCGATATAGGATAAAGTATTTGTTTACTTCTAGTCCACGTACATAAACATTTGATCACTAATTTGGTTAGTTTTCATACGACCGTCACAATATGCTACACAAACATATTCATTTTTTTATAGGATAAACCGAGATATAGTCCGAAGTATAAGGTTAAAATTACTTATACTTAGTTATTATTCAGATAATTACTTAATGACATGATTTATTTCTTTTTATATATTAAACTACTACTTATTAAAACTTACTGTCAATCATTTAGTTAAAATAATTGACTTCTCTTGCTCCACACACATTGAATTAGGAAATACGATGGATCCATTTCATAGCTGATCTCCTCGCTATTTCATCTATGTCAATCATTTAATTAAAAATCTTAATTAATTTCGGATATTTAGTCTCCAAATATTATATTAGGAACGCTGGTAAATCTGCATCGTCGTTGAGCTGGTTTCTACTATATTCAAACATAACAAAAGTTGATATTCACTATCATTCTGATTTGCCCAAGTGAAAAAAGTTATGACAGAAAATAGTACAGTTAATACCGGTATTTCAGAAAAACATATCACACATACAAGGAAAATTTATAGCATGTTCTCTCGAACCATCTGATGAAATTCTATGTACCAGTAGTCGGTAGAGTTAGCGTAACAATATTTCACTTCTGGCACCGGGCTTATCCATCCAATATATTAAGGACTAAAAAACAGCCAGAAGGCAATCGAGCCACGATGACATCATCAAAATGGCCGCTTGGGCAACGGACCTTGGTTTGATACAACTGTCATATCCTTGTTACCTATTACAATCTCGCATGAATCATTCAAAAACCCTTGAAAGAATTCAAATTCAAAATTCAAAAATATTTATTTGGTCAATACACATGTGTGGTTACCTGTGTCAATATAGTTTTACTAATCAAGACCGGCTACCGTTCGCTTGTCGTGGTAACGTCATAGGACCTCACGACATTGTCAATAAAACAATAAACTTAATATTAAACATTATATTTATATTACATTCGAATATACATTTCTTGTTTACTTCTTTAAATCCAACTTAACGTAAAGTTTCATATTTAATGTATCTAATTTTTGATTAGCTATAAAACTTTGTATTGTCAAATTAAACGTAAACTTTGAATATTACCGGCGTTTGTACTCGAACGCAACATCAACTTTTTAAAATTTTTGAAAATTATGGTAAAAAAACCATATTAAAAGCCATTTTCCTCACCAAAGATTCTTTCTTATTTGCATAGGCGAAAGGTTTCGATTATATGACAGGTATTTTGCTCAATAAATGTAAATTTTAGTTACCAGCTTAAGGGATTTTTAGTGCTTTGCTGCTGGTAAGGAAGTTACCACCGCCCTATCAAAACGTGCCTAACCGTTGAACTAAAACTTTAGGTAATGCCATTTTACTATGCATTTTGTACGCATTAAATTAAAATTTCGGTTTTTAAATTTAACGATTTGTTACTCTGATTTTAATAATGAAACAAAAATTAAAATTAGTAAAATCTATTTGTGTCCTTACACCAAGGAAACAGATGCTGATTATTTTTGCTGTTAAAATATTTACAGAAAACCCTACTAAACCAACCGATTTGTCGCTCAATTACGATTATCCCTGCGAGCGTGTTCCCTAAACATCTTGTTAATTATTAAGGAAAAAAGGTTCATGGTTTGTCAGCCGCGCAGCTAATTAGTAATTTAGCTTGGTCGAAATGATATTATCACGGGACGCGAAAATTATTCTAGACCAAATACTGTAATTCAGGAGTAGCATATTGAATAAACTTAATAATTACTCATTTTAATTAGCATGCTGGGTCGAATTTATGATAATCTTCTAAATAAAAATTATTTAAATTAATTACCAACATATTTATTTGAGGTAACAGACAACTAATAGAAGAAACTACAAAAACTTAATAAATTAATTTAAAATATACCGAACGTTATTTGCGATATTCCAGACAAGATTTGATACTACACTGAGGGACAGTCGAAACGAATCAAGGAACCCTTTTTTATTATGATATGTTAGTAGTATATCTGACGGGTTTCTAGAAGTTTTGTGAGGTTATGTTAACCGATCTTCCAGAGGAGATACTTTGGGGCCCAATATTTTGTTGTGGGCGCTCCGCTGAACTTTGGAGCCCAATATTTTGTTCGCTGGACAAAGTTGACGTAATGGGACCCCATTCATCAACAAAGAAAGGTAGGTAACCTCATTGAATGTTACCTTGTGAGCCCCAAATATATTGATTTCGAGAAGGGGCACTTTGGTTCACCATTTTTTGGGTTGAGTGGGATATAATGGGGCCCCTTCCTTAACAAAGAAAGGTGGTTAGTTGTGTATTGAGGGTCCCAAATGTATGTTACTTTATGGGCTGCTATAAATGTCTCGGGCCCCGTTATTCCTTGATGACACATTTTTGTTATGTTTTGTGAGGTTATGTTAACCGATCTTCCAGAGGAGATTTGTTGTAAATATAATTGCAGGTTTTTTTTCTTTAAACTTTAAAATCTTTTTAAAGGATAAATTAACGTATTTTCTTTGAAATCAAAAATGCCTTGTGTGCTTTACACACGCTACGAATAGATTTACTTAGCCTTTATTAATAAAATACATCATTTTCATGTACATTATTTTATTTATTTATCTTTAAACAAAAAACAGTATTTATAATTATATAATAATTTAGCGTTTGATAGTGCACAATGCCAAGTAGCACCATATGGATCCTTGTGGAAGTGACATTCAGGAACTTTCTTAAACTTGCTTAGCTTTGGTTCACTCCCCAACGGTATTTTAAAAATTCATTCTGCACTTATAAATTTTTTTAAAACAATTTGCCTTTTCATCTCTTTTAACGTATACTTTTGGGGCATCATATCTGTTCATAATATGTTCTAAGACATTTGCTATTTAATTCAAGTCTATTACACCAGACTCCCATATTATACCATGATATGAGTTTTCAAGAAAAGATATCGTTTATAAAAATTGATCTTTTAACATGCTTTTATTATATGGTGGTTTCTTTATCATACACAGAGTTCTTTTGGAATAAAGCCAGAAACACAATTAAATCCTTGAATATCAAGACACAAAACTGAATTTTCTCCTGCCATAATCGAAGTTACGAGACACTACTGCTACATAGTTTAATCTACTTTCTTTTATAAATAAAATTCCACCACTTTTTTCTAAATTACTATTTCATTGGAGAGCCTTTCAAAACAAAGTTCAACTCGTCTTGACCTATTATAGATAAAACCAAACTAATAATGGTATAGTTTTCAAAGAGAAAAGCCTAAATAAATTGATTTATCAAATTTTATTTCTAGGTAGATAGGTGAAAAAAAAACAACACAACAGCAATATAACAAATTCATCAATAGAATTATATTTTAGTTACTCAATGTACCTCTTAAATATGGTCGGTGACTCTGAAATGCAAAAAACAATTATATTTTAGTATATCCCCAAGGGTTGGTGTCAGTATATAAATAATTTAGATTTCGTTTATCGTCTAATGGATTTAGCGCTACTGTTCTCTGATCAATAGTGACAAAGTTGATTTTATTCCTTTTGCCTTTTTATGTTCTTTTTCATTTAAATTTGTGTTGGAATTAGTACTAACTTTATAAGAATACATCTTGGAGCGTAAGCCAATAAATTCAGTCATGATCTGTCCGTGGTTTTCATCTTTCATTAAACCAATTACTTTTTTATTTTTTAGAGGTATACCAAAAACATTGTTTTCATGATAATCTGCAGATCAAATTTATTATATCTTCTTTAATATGATATATATGTTGTCAAAGAAAGATATCAATGTTGTCTGTATATAGTAATTTTGCAGAGTGCCAAACTTTTTTTTATATAGTTATAATGGAAATCATACACCATTGTTTTCGAAATATGTAAAATTGAAAAACCTGAATAGATTGGTTTATTGAAAATTACATTTAATTTGGACATTTCAATTAAAACCATATTATTATCAAAAATTGTTAAACTGTGAAAATATATTACCTGACCATTGTTAACTAATTTTACATCTATATTTCCTCACGTTTTCCATAGCTGTTCCGAAATTAGCGTTATTGATTAATTTATAAAAGTTTTTATCATGATCGTTTTTACTTTGTTTTCTTGGAGTTCCGTATTTAAGTCAATAAATTTTTTATAGTAGGCTGATTGTTTAAATTTAAGAACTCTATGAATTTTAATAATTTTTAAACCTATTGAAAGGCTTGTTTTAGATTTCTATAATGAATAATATAGTTCTTTTTATTGTATAACGTTGTAAGTAATTTTGGAACTTTAGATTTGGAAATAGGTGGAATACAATGTTCAGGACAGATAGGTAAATCTTTGTGTAATTCATATAGTTCTCTGGGGTATAAAAAATCTAATTCAAATATATATCCCCAATCACCATCATCAGGAATATTTAAAATATCAATGTTTTCCTGATAAAAATCGTTTACCCATTGAAATTCTGCTGCAGCACCATATAGATTATTGACAACCTGTTCGAACATTGAGAAATTTTGTATACCCCTATCTATAAACATAAACATGTTAGAGTCTGTAATTAATTCCAGTTCAGTTTTTCTCATTTTTAAAAAGGCATCAATTGCTAATGAAGGAGTAGTAACATAATGTAAACAGTCAAGATTGTAAGTTGTCATACAAGTAGCACGAACATTTTCAAAGATATCTGTAAATAAAAGTACATAACTAAGAAATCATTAAAAATTAGTTAATAATAAAACAATGCCTGTACCATCAGCATCTAAGTGTCCTAAATGTAAAGGAGAATCAGATATATATATCAATCAAAGTGTGTACCTTGTGATGTGCAAAAATATTTTAAGGAACAAGACAGAGCAAAACATTCCGTTATTTTAATAACAAGAGAAAGGAAATTAAAAAATGGAAAATTATATTCAACATACTTTTTAGTTGTGTATTTGAAAACAAAAAGGGTTCCTAAAATATATGTTACTTTATGGGCTGCTATAAATGAAAATCTCAAGGAAAACGAGGGGGGCCCCGTTAATTCCTTTAAAGTGTGATGACACATTTTTGTTATGTTTTGTGAGGTTATGTTAACCGATCTTCCAGAGGAGATTTGTTGTAAATATAATTGCAGGTTTGCAATTATATTTACAACAAATCTCTTCTGGAAGATCGGTTAACATAACCTCACAAAACATAACAAAAATGCGTCATCAAGGAATAACGGGGCACCAGACATTTATAGCAGTCCATAAAGTAACATACATTTGGGGCTCTCAATACACAACTAACCACCTTTCTTTGTTAAGGAAGGGCCCCATTATATCATACTCATCCCAAAATATGGTGACCCCAAAGTGCCCCCTCTCAAAATCAATATATATGGGACTCACAAGGTAACATTCAATGAGGTTACCTACCTTTCTTTGTTGATGAATGGGCTCCCATTACGTCAACTTTGTCTAGCGGAGCCCCTACAACAAAATATTGGGCTCCAAAGTTCAGCGGAGCCCCCACAACAAAATATTGAGCCCCAAAGTATCTCCTCTGGAAGATCGGTTAACATAACCTCACAAAAGGCCTAGAAACCCTAGAAAAACCTGTTTTATCGATTCCGTCGGTCTGTCTGTCTATCTGTTCGTGGTATAGCTAAAAAAGCACTATACCGATTGACTTCAAATTCTGATAAAAAATTAAAGGTTATATCGTGATGAGCTGGTAACATTTTGGTAAAAATACAATACGGCAAAACAAAATGGCGGCCTATTGAAATGTTAAAAAAATTATTACTAAAAAAGTGCTTATCCAATTTATATCAAATTTTGCACAAAAGTTATGTATTATGTAAGAATCTACTGGTAAAATTTTGGTACGAATCCAACACGGCGGAACAGAGTAAAATATTTAAAAATTCAGCCTGAAAAAACTACTTATATAACTGATTTCAAATTGTGTACCATAACTAATTGTAGTATAGAGATGACGAAAAATGTGGTACTAATTCAAAATGGCGGCGAAATAAAATGTTTGTAATCTGAAAAAATCACCCACTCAGGTTTTACATATATTCGAGTTTTGGCGTTCTTGGATGCCAAAAATATGTTTTATCAAGTCTGTCGGTTTTTCTGTCTGTCTGTCTGTCAGTTCGCGGCATAGCTTAAAAACTACTCATCAGATTGACTTCAAATTTTAGTCAAACATTAAGGCTCATATGCGGATGGCCTAGTAATATTTTGGGTAAAAACCAATACGCTGAAACAAGATGACTGCCTAATGAAACGTTAAAAAAAATTATTACTTAAAAAACTAATTATCCAATTTGCACAAAAATCAAGTATTATGTAGGAATCAACTGGTAGAATTTTGGTACGAATACAAGATGCCGGAAAAAAATGGCGGCTTAATAATAGCAGCCTAGTAAAACGTTAAAAAATTACTAGCAGCCTAGTAAAACGTTAAAAAATTACTATTAAAAAAAACCAATTATCCAATTTACTCAAATTTTGCAAAAAAATCAAGTGTTAACATAAGAATGACCTGGTAACTTTTTGGTGAATATAAGATAATAATAAAATATTTATAGAGAAAGCTATCAATGCACAGATTTCCCGAACAACGAACAACAAAAATTATGAACCAAAAGCAACGAGTAGTCTTACCATATGTAAAAGGCACAACAGACAGAATCGGAAGAATTTTTAGGAAACACAATATACAAACAATATACAAGCCACAAACAACTATAGGTAAACTACTCGGAAACCCAAAAGATAAAATCAAACTGGAAAACCACGGAGTATACAGTATTCCGTGCCAGGACTGTGAAAAGTTGTATGTGGGGCAAACTAACAGGCGAATATCAGCAAGAGTGGAAGAGCATAAACTCAGCATCAGAAATAAACAAACAACCTCGGCTTTATTCCTACATCATCAGGAAACCGACCATAAAATAAATTTCGATGGGTGTAGGGAGATTGTCAATTATAAGACCAGAATAATCCGAGAAGCCATAGAAATTGAAAAACAAGATGATTTGAATAAAAGGGACGAATCATTAAAACTACCAACAGTATGGAAGACAATAATCGACAAATCTAAAATCACAAAAACTCAAGCGCAATTAGCGGAGCAACAACAGCACCATCCGGAAAACATAAATAACGACCAACGCCTGCGCAGAGATAACCTTCGGCCCCGAGTGGGGGTATAAAAGGAAGCGTCGCAGTCACCAACACTTCAGTTTCTATTCGGACGCGAGAAAGAAAGCTTCGAAAATGGCAAATGTGATTTTGGCGAAACATCAGCAAAATTGTTCTTTCCAGAACGACAGTAGTGAACGGATGTACATCCGGAATGAAAACACAATATATATATATATATATATATATATATATATATATATATATATATATATATGTATATATATATGTATATATATATATGTATATATATATATATATATATATATATATATATATATATATATATATATATATATATATATATATATATATATATATACATGGTGTCTTTAGAAGTAACGTAATATATAAATCGGCAAACAAACAAAAAACTACATGGAAAAGAACCAAATAGCTTTGTGCACTACGGATAATTTAACAATAGACTTCCCGCAGAGATTGCATATATCTTTCTGAATTACTTCTCAACTATTACAGAAAAATGTCTTGAGGACCAATTCGGAAACAACAGATCGCACCAATGTACCATATGAATATAATCCAAACGCATTTAATTTTAGTCCGGTCACTAAAAAAGAAGTTATAAAATATCTCCAAGCTTAAAAATTAAAATAGCACCGGAACAGACAATATACCTGTCTTTGTCATTAAACAGATAAACGAATCAATCGCTGAACCGATACGCTACTTAACCGAATTGATTTTTATTACAGGGGTTTATCCAAAAGACTTAAAACCGGAAAAGTAATTCCTATTCACAAAAAAACGAAAATATACAATTTGTTCTTTTGTTACTGAAGTATGACAAAAAAATTGAAAGTTTGTTTCAAATTTAAAGGTTATGGAATATTCATATTTGAAAAATTAAGTCATAAAAAGGATATTGTTGAAATTTTAGGTAAAAATAGTAAGAATATGTAGAGGAAAGCAAACTTTACAATCATTCATGTAATTAATTATAATTCTTTGTTACTACTATTAGCATATATATATATATATATATATATATATATATATATATATATATATATATTATATATATATTTCTTTAGAAGACTACGAATGCCGAGAAGCCGCGTGTAATGAGCAAGTAAATTGTAAATAAAGCCATGAATCATTTTTAAGGTGCATACTGTAACTTTGTTTCTTAAATTTGTAAACAAAAAATAAATTTTAAGTGTATTGATTCAACAAATTAGCGTAGTCAACGGTTTATCCCAATCCTTTAACCACAAGAACAAAGCATTTTGTACATTGTGATGCTATAAACTTGTCAGAATATGCATCTACAGAGAGAACACCTAGTGAAGCCCCTGCTAGAACCAACTGCTAAGAACACAGCCAGCGAGGTTTGTACTATTTTAGTAAGTGACGATTTATCCCGTTTATTTTTAAACAATTTTCAATACCTGTTCGGCTTTTCATAACCGATCTTTTATTTTAGTTAATAAATAATCAATTATTCCGTTAATTAATTTTTTATTGGGTTACACTTATAACCCCACACAATTTGTTAATAAAGAAATAATCAGTAAATTGAATAATTTTACAATATTTCTAGGAATTATAGTTTAAGCAATGCTTCTGCTAATTTATTTCCGATTATATTGTACCTCTGTGAAAACTAATATTTAACAGTTTTAGTTATTTTCTTTGACTAGCAGATCCTAATCGAAAAACTAGTTAATAAGAACTGTTTATTTTACGCTGGTTGGATTACTACTTCACGTACTATAAAATCAACATAAAATTCCATAAAATCTATTTGTGTTTTGTATTTTTCATATTCTTTTGTGCTAGTATTTGTTGTGTTGATATGTTGAGTAAATATGCTGGACAACTGAAACGCAGTTCCAGTAGCAGAAATTTAGAATGTTTTTTAAGTCATCCCTGAGTTCAAGGGTTATCAAATATGTATGCAAACCTTTCTAAATGCCTGTGAATTCGCAGAAAATAAATCTAGAGGTAACCAAAAAGATTTTTTGGTAATTAAAATATAGCAAGGAAGAGCAGCGCAGGTGATAAGATTCCGAAATTAACTTTTTTTCTCGAGGTAAAACAACTACTTAATTCCCATTAGGAAGATACGCTAAACCTATCTTCACTAATTTAGGACTTACGAAGGATGAGACAATTACCAAATCTCCTCTGACTTTCCTAAGAAGTCCTAACAACTAAAATTCACGCAAACAGACAAAAATCTAATCTCGAACCAACCCCTTAAGTGTCATAGCTGTGGTCGCATTGGTCAGCACAGCAAATTAATGCAGATCGCAACAACGCCTATTGGGGCATACTTCCCAAAATCAATCAAAATCTTTCCCATGGAGCACCACCTTTCAGTCGAATAGACCAAGTAATTCAGTAATAGAACGTAACCCTCAGCTTCGAACCCATGTTGTTAATTTTGACAATTGTTACTCTTAACCATTGTTAATTATGATAACTATTCCAAAACCCATATTACGAATATTACAGCCAATACGAAACATCGTATGAAGAAAATCCAATCCCAATTACGGCTATCAGAACGATCAAAATATTGATCAATCCAATTGGACAATTTATGGTAAGTATCAGGATTTTCTTTTCACTTCGAATCAGATTCCAGATAATGTTACGATTCAAGGCATCACAGACGAAATAATTCTTATCACCGAACAAACCAGAGTCCTTTTTTAAGCCGAAAACCCACATGAAATTTACATATTCTATTTGGATACAGAATTCGATGGTATTTTTTAGAACGCTACGCATGGACCATGGCTTACAAATAAACGACAAATAAACGATTATTATAAATTTCAGAACTTTACCACTTTTTAAGGCAGACGAAAATATCGAACCAAAAACAAAGTAACTGACGTAAACAAATTTAGTTATATTAAAATTGAAGGTAGAACCGAAAACATTTTTAAGTTACCTTGCGATTTAGTCAACACCGATGCCAGGCAGGAAATCAAAAAAGTTCGTATTCCAAATGTTCTTGCCAGTGTCAATCAGTAGGGCAAAATTTTGTCGTCTGTAGTCAATGCGCATGCCATACCGGAAACCATTAATTTTTTCGATATTGAAGTCGAACCTTTTTCCACCTATTCGCTACTTAATTATAATTTATCCGATAAATAGCAATCTGTCAATCTGTTAATAGCATTCACAACATTGTATCACATCTTCGTATAAAAAATCTTGACGAAGAAGAAAAAGAAATCATGACTGGTCCTTGCGTAGAAGTTGAGAATTGAATTGAATATTTTACCTCGAAAGTGATATTATCGCCTTTACCAACGAAATTAAACACCAAATTGGCACCAGAGGTGCAAAGCCTCTCTACACCGAATCATACAGGCATCCCCATATTTACAAAGAAGAGGTAAAAACTTTATTTTATTTTTTTATTTATTTTGGACATAAGGGACACAAATAGGTATATTTCTATACCTACTGCAGTATCCGCAAAATTACATTTAATAATATCTATATCATAAAATTTAAATACCAATCGAAAAATGCTGGATTATAATTAGGTACATATATCAAAATCAGCATACATGAAAGCCTAAATAATATTAGATATATATTTAAATTAATATTATGTAAGTATTATATTGAAACGTATCCCTGTGTCATTAAGAGTGTTTCTATGGGTCTTTTAAATTGATATAGTGATATGGAGAAAAAATCGATATTTTTGCAGTGCTTGTTACTATTTTAGACTATTCGATAGAGGGGTACGTTTTGTTCCGCATAAGTATTCCTAAAAGGCTGATAAAACAGTGCATTTGTCCTTAGATATCTTTGGGGATATTAATATTTATTTGTTCAGAGATGTCAGGATAATTAATTAGATTGTTAAAAACTTTAAACAAGAACAGAACATTATCTAACCCTTCGATCCACCAGGGAAACCAAGTGAAAGTGAATTCGTGCCAAAGAGGTATTATTATTGGGGTTAAGAATTTTGAATGTTTTCTATTCTTTAAGGAAAAGTGATTTGCTTTGGATTGCAGACGATACTAGAAACATTAAGTTTGCTTAGAACCAGATAGTTATAATATAATAAAAAACATATAAATGCTTTTATGTTTTTACAAAGTTTACATTTCTTGTAACATCCTAAAACATTTGAGCCACAATTAACAACAGATTCAACATGCAAGTCAAAAAGTAATTTCGAATCTAATATAACACACAAGTCTTTTACATTTCAAATGATAAAAATTAATGGTCACAAATGGGACCTTTGAGGCACATCGGAAGTAGTTAACAAAAGGTTGAGAACAGAAACGTATAGAAACGGTTAATTTTTAATGTACGACCACTCCGACCTCAGCCAGTCGACATAGCAGTACATTGTGACTAATTTTGTCAAAAGTTTTACTAAAATCGGTGTAGATGGCATCCACTTGAACCCTACCGTTCAGTTGGTGGTGAAAGTATTTACAAAATATAAATAAATTGGTATCCAAGGAGCATTCCTGGGAGAAGCCGTGCTGTTCCCTAATTATAACACTTCTTGACTAAATTACAAATATACTTATATATTAATTTTTCTAATAACATAGGTATGACGGAAAGTTTCCTCGATAGTTTTTAACATCGTTCTTTTGACCACTTTTAATTATTGGCCCCATGGCAGTCTTCCACCTATCCTGAAATACTCCCGTCTTAAAAGAAATGTTAAAAATGTATGTCAGAGATGCACAAAGAGAAGAGGCCCACTGTTTTATGAAAACAACGGACACTTTGTCCGGCCCAGTACCTTTTTTCTGATCAGTGCCTTGCAAGCCTCTTAGTACTATCATTTAAAACTACATTATTTAGGTCTACATTATTTGAAATTTGAGAGATATGATTTGGATCAAATTGACATCGCTCCGGCCTAAAAACACTCTCCAAATAGGAAGCAAATAAATAAATCGCTGATATCCTGCCCACCGCATATATTTTAGTTTTCCCAGTGAAAATATCTCTGCTCACCCCTATGAGTATAAAACAGGTAGTGTATTTATTAAACAATCACAGATCAAAGCTAAAATAAATTTTGATCCATTCGAAACACTCGAATTTCTACAAAATTTAGAAATTCTAATAAAACTTGAAACAGAACAAATATCTAAAATACATTTTCTTTTGAAAGAAACAACTGTAAAAATCTCGAATGATAAATGAACCCCCTTTGTTTACAAAGACCTCAGACCAATTAGAGGGACAATCAACAATAATGACACAATATTAAAAAGCTTATTGAACAGTACAGACGAAGACGTACCGCGAATGGAAGCATTTTAGCGGGAAGTTCATACTCATGTTAGTCTCGTTAAACAAATATCGAACACCTTTAACCAAAAGTACACTGAAATACTGGCCGACACTAAAAAATACATTTTTAGGGAAAAGCGTGGTTTTCCTAATGATATTGGAACCATTTGAAAATCAGTAATCGGTAATCTAAGCGTCTCTGATAGTAAATTTGCAATGAGTGCATCGAACCGTTAACCCACGATGAATACCAAATAGAAAATATTTTGAAAAATCAAATATCCGTAACCACCTTTGTTATCAAAAACTTTAACGCACCTATTTAAAATCTTTAAATTGGTTTTAATAATGACATTCAAGAAATTCGTAAATCAATTTCTGATTATCTCAAATTCTATCAACCTCACTCAACTCGATATCCTAGACTTACGCGAATCCTTAACAGAGAGTTATTCATTTATTAAAAACACTTTAACTGATGCTATAAATGCTTTTACTTATGCATGTTTACAAATTTTGCGCAGTTCTATCAGCCTCCAATGATTTAATACACTCACTAAAACATATATTGCAGTCATTGCAAAAGAAGGTTATTAACTCGACATTATAGAATTAAGCGCATAACAATTAGATAATAGAATAATTTTCATATTAGAAATACCTTTAGTCGATCCTGAAAATGTATACTCTGTAACTTATATCCTATAGCAATCCTAGATAATGGAAAAGGTTTTCATCACATTATGTCAATAACTAATAAAAAATTGTGCGAGATGTTGTTTCTTTACTTTACATAGCATCCGCGATATGCTTCCGTACCCAATTGATAGCGATTTAGTCGGCGAGGCTAAACTTTTGAAGAGACTTGACCATCTCTACCCAAAACATGTCAGATTTTGGTTATCCTTGTCAAATACTACAATATTCAATTGATGAGCAAGTACTTATGGTTAATAGCTATTGCCAACCTTCTGCCCATCAGATTCAAATGTGGATCCAGAGATATATAGACTCTGATCATCAATACCAATACTTTAATGAAACTTTGACTAGAGTGTAGTGCCTTTATTGGGAGTACGAGAATTCGTGCCTAGACAATGTAACCTAGAGTGAACACCCAGTAAACATCCCTTTTGGCTGCTGCAGCCATATTCCAAAATTAAAGCCTCTGACGTTAAATAAAATCGATGTAGAAGACCTAAACATAGCCCAGCATAAACTAAACACAAGTATGTCAATCAACTTAACCAATTGGTCAATCAACCGTTGGTGAAAAAATGCATGAGTTAATTCAGAATCCTAACAATAACCCTCATCTGATTGCCTTATACATCTTTTGCAAACACCGATGAAAAAGAGTCAGCAACCCTAATGATGATGACAAACCGTTCCACCTACTTTTATCCAGCGGAGAAGAATTCCCAGGACAAGAACGAGAATGCGCCTTGGCGACCCAATTGCAGAAAGTAAAGAAATTAGACCCAACCTCAACAAGCAGAGAAACTGGAAGTTTCACCACACGTCCACTTTTGTTATATCCATTCTCACGAGCAATGTCACCTGATGCTCTTGGTTTCTAAAATTTCAGATGTCGTTTATCTCAAAAAGACGAGGGCTACCGAGAAGCCTCGTCAACAGAATCCGCCAAACAAGCAAGTTTCCACAGACCTACGTCTAATATTCGTTTTAAGCTTTTATATTGTTACTTTAATTTTTGAATTTGTAAACAAAAATATTTTTTTAAAAGTTAATTTTAAGTGTAGTGATTCAAATATATATAATATAAACTTCTATATTTTTGAAACTATTTTTTAAATTCAGCACCCCGTATACTAATTTTGAGATCATTGAAACATTCTAAACACATTTTGTGTTGCATGACGTATAACTAAATTCAACTATTTTCGAGAAAATAGAGTTTCAAAATTGTCTTTGTGGCCAGTTAGCGCCCTCTATAGTCCAAAGGCTTAAACTTGGGCTAAGCTAAGTGAAGTTTTTTATATATTTTTTAATACTATTTTAACTGTCAAAATTCATTACTTTTGCTAGTTGACACCAGTGCAAATTGGCTTTGCTGTTGCATTGACATTTCCAGCTAAACTAAAAGGGGTGTCATTCAATAAATTTGAAGAATTTAAGATAGGGAACTGCAAGTCATTTTGTTTAATTGTTTGGCCGATAAAGAGCCCTAAAGTAGACCAAAACGACAATTAGAGGCGTCATTTTCTCGAAAACAGGTGAACTTTGGTACAAGACATGTAACATAAATTGTACGACTTAAAAAACAACTCGTATTAAACATCCGAAGTACAACAAATCAACAACATAACAGGTAAAACAAGTTTACAAATTATAAATAATTTTCAAATTAATGAATTTATTCCAGTTACATATCTTAAATTATCTGTTTTTGAGAATTTTTTGTTATTGCTAAAATGAAAATTTACAACAATGCGTTAAAGTATACGGTGTGTTCAAATTTCCTGAAGTTCAACCAACAAAGTTAAAGAAATCGGATAACAATATTGATGCTGATTTGCTAACTTTCC
This sequence comes from Kuschelorhynchus macadamiae, assembly GCA_030620095.1. Taxonomy (NCBI): domain Eukaryota; kingdom Metazoa; phylum Arthropoda; class Insecta; order Coleoptera; family Curculionidae; genus Kuschelorhynchus; species Kuschelorhynchus macadamiae. The sequence goes on from JAUTXW010002811.1 coordinate 955,989, forward strand.
GATCGTCTTTGTTTTTTTTTTTTGTAAATTCTAACCAACAAAATAGATGTGTTTAAAGTTTTTGATAACTCATTTAACAAAGTCTCTAGGGTACCGGTTAAAATATATCCAGACTTCCTGTACATTATTCATAATTCTATTAGACGAAGCATCGATTTTCCAAATCCCTTTAGGTAATACAGACCTAGAACCAATATTATACTTCTAATTACTATTCCCAAGTTAAATTCTAATTAATATTCATGTAATTTTACTAATAACAACTGACAAACCAACTTCAATTATTATGGGTTATTATTATTGCTCTGGGTCTTAGCGTGCGAAACTCTGGTTTCAATGTGCTGTCGAGTTATGTGATCCGCTTATGTACGTATTGTCTTTGATTCCATGTAATAATTATAATCATCTATAATTAGGAAGCTTTACAGTATGAAGAATCCGCCTAAGTGTGCATATAGAGATTAATTTAATTATATAAAGTATCACTGATGTACAGTTAACGTCAGATACATCCGAGTAGCATAAATGCTTCATTGTAAATTGTATTTCATCTTCATGAATTACCTTTTGCATTTTACGGTTAGAACAAAATAATTTCAATTCACAATTATCTAACCCACAATTTTTTTCGGAAGAGGAAAATAGCACTTTTTAATGATTGGAATTTCAACGATAATATTTTATTATTGAATACATTTTCATCGTTTACTACGCTTTACAAGCATTTTGATATGCTCGTTACAATTTTGTAAATTCAGCAAAATTATCTATTAAATTCAATAAACGGTCAATTTTCAAAAAGGTTTCTCATCTACAATATACAATTTCAGTTTTGCATCATCGTGGCCAAAAGTAACTGGGAAAAGAATGGCCCATTTTAATTTACTGGACTATTATTCCAAGTTAACCTAGAATGGCAACGTCAAAGTTAACCTAGAATGGCAATGTCAGGATCATTTTTTTTATTTTGACCTTGCCTTTGCTTTTGTACACATGCCCAAGCTAACGGAGAAACAAAAGTCAATAATCTTTTCTCAACTTCGGGATGAAAAAAAAATAGATAAACTGTAGCAGAAGTGCATGTAAGTAAAAATACTATTTTGTTAGCCAAGCAAAATTGGCGGAATATGGGGGTATCATTGAGATACTGAAGTCGGGACGTCCAAAACTCTCAACACCAAATCGAGACCATAAATTGGTGCAGTTCCTTAGAAACAACCGTTTTTAAACAGCAATAAAGGCTAAAGAAGAAATCAATGTTCGAGGTTCCGGAAAACTCAGTAAGAAGAAGAATACAGTTATCAAACCTAAGGATATTCCTTACAGAAGTTAATAAGCAAAAGAGGGTGAAATTTGCAAGGGGATATGAAAACCAAGATAATTTCTCTGATGATTTTTTAAACGTTTAAAAAATTCTATCTTTTTTAATATTATATGGACTACCGAGTGTTTAAGTTTTATCTTTGATTGTATTTATTGATTGATTTTATTGATGCCTATCTACTTCTTCAACTGTAAACAAACTGAAATGTGCCACTATCAGATTCTTCACAAAAAAAGGGAGAATTTAAAATAAATTTATTTTGTTTTCCTTATTTAGATATTAACCAAACTTAAGTTTAGTGAGTATATTATCGTATCTCTAATCTTATCTTCTATCTTTTCGTCATTTAGGCCAAAATAATATTTGAGAAATATGGAACTCACACCCCTTGTGCCTCTGCATTAAAATTATACTAAGCAGCCAGAAGGCAAACCAAACAAATAAATATTGTTTATGAATCTGATATTACTTTTAATTAAAATAAAAAAACGCAACGTGAAGCTTTTAAAAAACTGATTTCATTATCACCTACACGGTAAAGCTTAATGTCGAATACTTTATAATTTTGAAATTTCTGTCTATAGAATTGACTTAAAATTTTACTATTATCTTTGGTATAATTGCCCATCAGTTTTTAATTTGTCTTTAGTGGGGTTTAACTGAAACATCGATAAAGAAGTAATTATCTTTTGTAACTTTATCTTTTTTATTTTCTTTATCTAATACCTTATATATTTTTTGGTCAATTTGGGTTAAAATGAATTAAAAATTTCTACACCTAGACGAAGTGGACTGGGAATTTACTATTAGAGGAATCTGTACCCTTGATATAATCAATCGAGAATCGGAACGTTCAATACTGAGAAGTCATGTAACTTGTGAATTAGAATTTAGAGTTAATCATTCAAAAATTCCAATAAATTTTGATGTAAAACTGGAGATATGTAATAAAACACTTGTTTTATTACATTATTATATTTATTCATGGTTTGTTAATAATTGTTCCCTGTGTTAAAAGACATCCTGATTATTAAATATTCTAAATTAGGTTATTACATTTATCTAATCAAGTAAATTATCTAAATTTTTTTGATTCACTAAAAGCTAATATAAAAGCTGAATTATTATCTCAGATAATGTTACTCATGGATAAACTTATAAATTAAATAAACTTCTAATTCTGCGGCAACTTCAAATGATTTTGATCTTATTGAGTTAGATTGTTTAATTTAAATTGAAATTCCACATAATAATTTGGAAAATTTCTCAGACCAGTTGATTTTACAAGTTCTTCTCCACATATTAATTCTAATGTTATTAGTTCACTTAGAATTTTATTTGTTGAGCATAGAACTCCTGAAGGAAATTGGCCAACTCTGCCTGACCAGAGAAATGTTGATATTATTTCTAATAGTTTCTTACATAACGCTCGTAAAAACAAAGATGTTGCGTAAATCATAATATAACACTAGAAAATTCTGAATCTGAACTTTTGAACATTAGTAGTAATCTTTTCCTAACAAAAAAACCACAAGCAAAAATGTCAAAAATGCTGAATGTCTGAAAAGAATTTTGATAAAACAGATTTTATTTTTCCTTACAAAGGTTATAACTTTGGTAAGTCTTCTAACATTCCTTGCGAAAGTCATTGAAATCAATTTATATTAAATGGTAATCGTTTAAATATAAATCATAAACGGAATGATTGCCAAATAAAAACTAATAATTTTAATTTTGGAGATTATGATATTTCTAGGTCACCAAGTTCAGGTAGTATTAAAGATAACTTCAATCCACCAACTTGTAGTATATATTACATAAATCTGAGTAAAGATTATTACATTAATGCTGAACAAAGACAGCATAATTTAGGTGGAGTATCTGTTTAAAATGCTTGTAGTACTGACTGCAAACTCAAAAGCGTAATATTAATTCGAATATATCTAATTACTTTTATCCAAATAGGAATAAACCTCAAACAGATAACTTACCAAAGTGTTATAACATAAATAGTTAATTGCCAATGCAAATATTAATAGAAACGGTAGTCAATTTCAGAGTTATACATATTTTGCGATAAAATAGTTTTCCTCAGAGTAATTTGTCAGAATCACCAATTTTTCCTGGCACACAAAATAGTTATAATGAAAATAATAGATATTTTTTTCAACCTGCTCCTTTTAAGTCACACACATTTTTTGATAAACAGAATTCCCCCTTTTTCTTAGAGAAAGTTCAAGAATATTGTATGACTCATAAAAAACCAAAAAATGCTTTATTAAATTTTGCTCATGACTTCTTAGTCGGAGATACATTGATTTGGTACTGTTCAATTAGAAATTATGTCTCCAGTTGCAAAGTTTTAGTACACATTGCGTTTAGACTGATTGCAATCGATTTTGAAGTCGCAGTCTGGGATGAAATAGGAGCTCGAACTCAGGGCAGTACAGAAAAATCGATAATCTATATTGTTGTCATGTGAAATGTAGTTTAAAGGTTTGTTAATCCAGTTTAAGGGGAAATTTTATTTAAACTAAGTGCGAAATTTGCAACTTTTATAATCAACAACAGCTTGTTTTACGCCAGCTTTATTCCCTTTCTGTCGATTTCTAGAAGATACCAAAATTCGTTCTGAATCAATTCAAGGTCCAACTTTATGTAATCAGTCAACATTAGAGCCATTACTTGCTTATAAAATATCCTACATAAAAATCATAGTCAGTTTAATAACAAACCTAAATTAAGTTTATATGTCTTATAATAATTCTGATATATTATGATTATAAGAAAGAATTGCATTTAGTTTTGGTTGTGGAAAAAAAAACATGATGAAACCTAAATGTATTACTTGTAAATCAAAAAACGAAGTTTCGTCAATTTAAAGTCGGCAAATGCTGCCGAAAACCAAAATTAATGACCGACAAATATCATACAGAAAATAATTAATCTCTGTATCTAAACAAAGTTAAGCAATTTTATAAAAGTAGCACTATTTCTCCTTTATTTCTAGTTAAATCTGAAGGTGATGTAAAACAATATTTAAATGTTAAAACTATTAAGGGGGCACTGCACGCAGTATTATGGATCATTTGCAAGCCTTCCGCCGCTGCAATATTATGTTAAAACTATAAGAGATATGTATTAGCTTCAATGTGATTTTAATAGGGAAATATATATAGTTGAGCGAATTTTTATAAAAAAATCAAATCTAGAATTATAAATAAGAAGTAGATTTGTCCATTTTCGACCATTTTTTGACCACTTTTTGACGCAAATGCCGTCGCATATAATTTTTTTTTCCACAAAATGGCTCTTTACCGCCTTGCATTGATCCTTTGTCTACATAACTGCAAAATTTGAAATGGTAAATCGTACTCATGTCTTGGTATTTCTGCAGCGCGTGAACCCTTTTGAACCCATTTTTAAACGAAATGTAATTTAAATTGCCTATACATAACACATTTTTTTGAGGTCGGACGTGCAGGAGGTTTTCTCTAATACGTAGGTACCTTTTCATCTTACTTTGAACTTGACTAGACCTCGTCGCTGGTTTTTTACTTTTTACGTGCAGTTCTCCCTTAATACGGTTTTTTTAGATTTGGTAGATACAGAGGCCATGCAAACACTGCATGTTTCTGCTGTTTCCCTAAAACAAGGCTATGACCTGATGAATTTTAAAATTTAAAAAATATGATTTTTAATTCTAATTCTGTAACAACTGTTGGTGGCAAATCTCAATTAGTTGTAGGGTCAGTAATACTAAGTGTATGTCATGATAATAAAATTGCAAATATAGATATGCTTATTGTACCCAGTATTTGCAGAAACTAATATTATGCGTAGGTATTTGTAAAAAAAATTATTTGAACATAAATTTTCAATTCATTTCTTAATAAATAATATTTGATAAAGTTCGTGAAGCTCAATTTTCGAATTGTATTATCCTTAAACATACATTTTGGCAAATTAAATTAAGTAAGGATTCTTGTGTTAAAACGGACCTTTAAGTAGTAGGTAGTGGTCATATTGCATTCAATAGAATGCCCCTCGAACTATGTAATGCAGGTCAAACAGTGCAAACACTCACGGAGTCTGTCCATGAGTTTTTGTATTGTTTGACCTGCATTACATAATTTTTCGTCCTCAATTAAATTAATTATTTTTGTATATTTGAATGATTTAATAATAATAAATAGCTCACTTTCTGATCATATAACAACCTTAAATAAAGTATGAAACCTTAAACTCCGCTAGTTCCACAATAATTCCTGAAAAATATTAGTTTTGTAAACCTAGTTTAGTTTTTCCCGGGTACATAGTATACAAGAATCGACATGCAAATCCTGAAAAGGTTCAAGCAATATGTGAGTACAAAAGCCTAAAAATCTTCACTTAAGCTAAACGATTTATAAGAACGGCTCCATGGTACAGAACGTTTATAAAGAATTTCTCTGATTTATTAATTCCGTTAAATACAAATTTATAGTCGAACACTGGCATACAGCTTTTATGGAGATTCTCTGCTGTATAAAAGTAAGACCTCGGAAACTGACGCATTAAAAATTCTTTCTTTTTTTTGCATATGTACAAAGCTTTTATATTTATATTTGACCTAACTGGTGTTAATTTTTTTAAAACTTAATTTTACTAAATTTTTAAGGTATACATTTTTCGCTCGTTCTTCGCATCAAACTGTCCAAAAATATAATATCCCTAATATTCATTATTAATTTAGCAATGTTAGGAATTATAAATTTGCTAGTTTAGTTATTATCAGTAACAATGAAGAAGGTTTTCGATTCACTGCGTACTTTTTGCGCAAATAAAATGAGAAATGAATGAAAATGCATTATTACATTAAATTTGATTTGTTTGTTTAATTTGTTATGTAGGTAATTTCCATCAGATGAGAGAAGTGGGAGGGCCAGACGTTTGTGGTAGGGATCATGTGGGGGTATTATCTTTTTCTGCGATGGCGGATAGCGAGGATTCGGGTGATCGCGCATCAACAAATTATTTTAACTTAAGGCACTTTAATATAAGATCTATAAACACTGCATTTGATGAATTCACAGATTATATGCATAACTATAAATTGGACATAAGACTCGAAAACTTGGCTTTCTAGGGAGTAATCCTCTCAACATTTATTTCCACGGTATGCCTTAATAAGAATGTCCGATACAGAGAAGAGGTGGACTTTCTCTGTATATCGAAAAACAAATAAAATTTAAAAAACTAAATCTAGATTTAAACTCACATTTATTTAAATACATTTGTATTGAATTTACTCTTAATTCGAAACAAGGTTTAATGGCTTGTATACATCGACCCCTTCCACTCAAATAAGACAATTTTTTGACAAATTTAGAGACATGTTATGTTTAAGAGGCCCTCATTATAACAGCGTCTATCTTTTAGGAGGTATTAACAGAGATTTATTGCAAAATTCATTACAGAAGCGCTTCTTTGAAATCTGTTATAGTAACTTTAATTTAAAACAATTAATTACTAACCCAACAAGGGTAAATACTGGCTCACATTCCTATTACGAATTCTATTACGAATAAATACTGGCTCACATTCCTATTACGAATACTATTACGAATTCTATTGCCAAAATTAAATGCACAGACTCGGATGAAATCTTTGAAGCACTCTCAAATTTTACTCAAGCTAAATATATAAAATTTGGAAATTATCAAAATATAAACATTGAGACATTCGAAGTAGATGCTTTAAATTTGCCATGGTACGGTGTATATACAGTCCCCTCTATAGACCAAAAGCTAGGCATTTTTAACCAAAACATTCAATATTTAATAAACAAATATGCACATTTTCAAAGAAGCAAAAAATAAAGAGAAACCATACACTCCCTGGATAACAAGCAACATACAACTATTAATAATACTTAGAGAAAAAGCTCACCGTAATTACAGTAAGCTAAAAACATATGCTAAACTCCAGTATTATCATCAGTTACGTAATTTTACAAAGAATGCAATTAAAGATCTAAAGCTATGAAGAAATCATGGTTCATGGAATTAGAGAACTGTTGGAATTTTGAAAATTTTATATATTTATTCATTCTTGAATCATATATAGAAAACAAAAGTGGTCCACAGTGTTCATATCTCGTAGAGTAAAGATTTCTAAAGATGCCTCATGCAATCAAAGGCGAAACGTCGGATAGTAATTCCAATTTGATACGGTCTAATCCCAAGAACCATGATTTCTTAATTGACCAAAACCGTGAAAGCTTCCGTTCTATGTTATCTAAAGCTATGTTTTCCCTACTATATAAATTCGTTAATAAACATGATAAATACATACATTTTAGAGGGTGAACCCCGAGAATTTAAAGGCTTTAGACCAATCAGCATTTTACCGATAGTATCAAACATTTTAGAAGGCATATATACGACTAAATAATTTGTTGGACAAATTTGCTTTAATTCTAGAATGTCAATCGGGACACTTGACTTTAGTAAAGCTTTCGATACAATAGACCACAATATGTTGTTGGCTAAATTACAAAACTCTGGCTTATCTCAGCAATAAATGACTTTTTTCGGGAATTTCCTTAAAAACCGGTATTATTCTGTAGAAATTAATCATGACTCAGTATATAAAAAACCTAACCTATTGTTCAATATACAGTTAAATTAATTTAAGTTCAAATAAGGGCTTATTATTTAAAACATATAGGATTTAAAATATAAAAATAAAATATTAAAATTACACTAATTTTCTATGTACAAGCATCAACTTCTTTCTCTTTCTAACAAATATTTTAAATATGCCGCGAAGATGCTTCGCCTTCCGCTAGTGTGTTCAGTACGCAGGAGCAGAAAGGAATCAAACCAACACGACTTACACCAAATATAAAATTTAGTTACAAAATTATTATGAAATAAATGTCATACCGCGTAAAATAAATCAAATTTCCTAAACTATAAACACATAAATGATTAAAGTGATCTAAACTAAACAAGATTTACTTGGACGCAGCCCAGATTACCCTAAAAAAATTGTATGGCATATAGAGAATTTTAACACGAGAAAAAGGTAGGCGAACATCCGTCCTTAGTATTGTTACAGCAAATTAATTGATCTTTTGAACCACCTCTTTAAAGTTTTTGTTTATTTGTGTACACCTATAAATCAATTTCAACAGGAGTTACCCAGGACTCGATACGTTCACCACTTTTGTTGCCTATATATGATTCAGGAATGAATAAATGTATCAAATATTCAAAATTACAACAGTACACCTACGACTCTCAAATGCCAATAAAAGAAAGTGCTCTTCAAGAATGACAACAAAGTTAAGAATTAAAAGCCATCTCACAATATGCTAAAGACCATATTTTAAATTTAAATGCTTCCAAATCACAAGCTCTAATTTTTAATTCTAGTAATAATATCAAGGAGGTAATATCAAATAATCTTTTAATTGAAATTGATAATGTACCAATTCCCCTGCTTAATAAGGACAAGAATTTAGGCATTATTTTTCACTATAATATAATTCACTAAAATTTGAACTATATATTAATAATAAACTCAAAATAGCATATTTGCGCCTAAAAAGATTTTGCAATCTGAAACGTTTCTTGCCATCAAAAACCAAATTATTACTTTGTGATAGACCATTTTCAAAGGAAGTCCAGAAAATACACAATTTTTCTATGACATTGTTTTAACATTCTATATAGAGAACACATAACATCTTATCTTAATAATAACATCATTATTTCTATGCCTAATCGTCGAAAATATCATATGTACCTTTTTATCTATAAACTTATTAAAACTAGAGTACCAAAATATTTAAATAGACTAACTCCTTTTGCACAGGATCATAACACAAGAAAAACTCAGATATCTTAAATTTCATACCTCTGGTAGGCCACTTTTCAAAAATTATTTCCGTTTATTGCCATTGAGTTTTGGAACGGCCTACCAATTATTGCAAACAATATCTTAGAGGATTTTTAAAACATGTAAAGACTGTTCTTATGGCTTTCCAAATACACCACGTGTAAACACAATCACCTCTTGATAGGAGGCATATTTTTATTATTTTTTTACTTGTCAATAATAACTTGTTTTACATTTTACGTTACATGACATTTATTTATAATTTCGCTTTTCTCGAGTTCAAATATCTGTGACAAAAGTATTATGCTATTTTTGCGGTGCGAAAATGACTTCCGTTTGGTTTTGAAGGTGTCAAAGAAAACATAAAAATGTGCATGTCATCGCCCGTGTCTGTCGTTGTTGTTATCGTTATTATCATTGCGGTTTCCTGGGCTTCTGTGTTTCTGTTCACGTGTTTGCTCGGAATTTTCGGCGGTGGGGAGGACGATGATGCAAAGTGTAGTGATTGCAAAATATATACATTTTTCTGGGATTCTAGCCGTTTCGCCCTCGAACACCTAGTCTTCCCTTCCTCCAAAAAAAATATTCCTATAAATATACTCAATTATGTTAGTTTTATTATATATATTTTATTATTTATATTAAAATATTTTAACAATATTAGTTAAGAAAAGGATTTAAAAAAGGGTTCTTTTACACTCCAGTTTACACTGTGGCTCAGTGGAATCGGTTTATATAATCGCGAGGCAAGCTTTTTGTCATTGAGAAAAGGTGAACATAATTGTTATGATATTCAATTGTAATTCTTCTTTTGACAAGTAAATGCTGTTTGATATTTGATGTTTAAAAATAACTTCAAGGTTGCAAAAACGACAAAGAATAATTTGGAATAGTAATGCTGAAGAAGCTTTTCAAAATATTAAAAACCGTTTAATGTCTAACAAATATTTCTATAATATTATATAGCTAATATAACTCAAACGGAAGCTTCTAATTATTCTATTTTATAGGAGCAGTTCTAACTCAGGGGAAGGGTTTAAATAACCACGTAACCTCTCGCTCTATCTAATATTGTACTTGTACTGAAAAATAATGTTGCATGCAGTACAGAAGTTTACATCTTAGATAGAGGAAGTGGAATTTCGTATCGTAACAGACCATGAACCTCGGTTGTGCTTAAATAAAATTGAAAAACCAATATGTACACCGTTGGATAATCTTGTTATATCAATTTGATTATCAATTAATACACACACCGGGTAAAGCCGATATAGTATCTGATGCTTTAAGCAAATCATTTCCCCAACCTGAACTTTTAGCCAAAGTGCCTAGTATAGAATTAAAAGTGCAGGATAAATGGTATTCTAAAATGTTAGATAATATTGAGAAAATGTAATAAGCATATCCTTTATTTCGTGTAGACAAAAATATGTTATATAAACATAAATCTTAGAAAATTGTTATGCCAAATAAAATAGATTGACTATTTTAAACTAATGTCCTGATACTCCTTTCTCTATTCAATATGATTTTATGATTTTAATAAAACTTTTAATAAAATATGTTAACAGTATTGCTGGCTTAAGGCAAAACATTAAAAATACATAACAAATTGTAAAAAGGTTTCTTCTTTCTTTCTCGGTCGCATGGGAGTTGTGGATGCATCCAAAGATATTTCAATTCATTTTCAATCAATTTCTATAGACTTTCAATATAACTATAGATATGTTTAAAATAATGTTTTAAAAATCATATTTAAGAAATAAAAAGTATTATGATTTGCGTAAAGGACAACTTGAGATTAATGTTGGTGACACTGTTTTAAAATACATTAAATGGTACTATTGTAAAGATAATATGTCCACATGTATATGCACTCTTAGATGAAAATAATAAAAATCTCGATATGTATCGCAATAAAGATATCAAATCTTCTAATGTAGATTCTGACGATGTGTTCTGTTTGGAAACTTAGTCTAGTCATAATTTGGCAATACTTATTAATAAGTATATATATATATATATATATATATATATATATATATATATATATATATATATATATATATATATATATATATATATATATATATATATATATATATATATATATATATATATATATATATATATATATATATATATATATATATCTATATATATATATATATATATATATATATATATATATATATATATATATATATATATATATATATATATATATATATATATATATATATATATATATATATATATATATATATATATATATATATATATATATATATATATATATATATATATATATATATATATATATATATATATATATATATATATATATATATATATATATATATATATATATATATATATATATATATATATATATATATATATATATATATATATATATATATATATATGATTTTTAGTCCTTCACGGAAAACAAAACTTCAAATACAATGTGTTTTCATTCCGGGTGTGCATCCGTTCACTACTGTCGTTCTGAAAAGAACAGTTTTGCTGACGTTTCGCCAAAATCACATTTGCCATTTTCGAAGCTTTTTTTCTCGCGTCCGAATAGAGACTGAGGTGTTGGTGACTGCGACGCTTCCTTTTTTACCCTCACTCGGGGCCGAAGGTTATATCTGCGCAGGCGTTGGTCGTTATTTATGTTTTCTGGATGGTGCTGTTGTTGTTGCGCTAATTGCGCTTGAGTTTTTGCGATTTAAGATTTGTCGATTATTGTCTTCCATACTGTTGGTAGTTTTAATGATTCGTCCCTTTTATTCATTAAAACTACCATGTTACGTTTGGTTTTACACAAATCACTTTTAAAAAAACATTTATTTTTACTTTTACAATATAATATAAAATATAAGTGATAACATCTATAGATCTCCCCGAAGAAATGCAATTATAATTATAAATTGACTTACAACATTAAAATGTTAAGGCGAATGCTTGGTCTTCGTATGGGAAATATCTTCTTCCATTGTTTCATGAATAAAGCTTCTGGTTTGTTTCTTGGCGGAGAAGGTGGATAGTCATCAGCAGCTGTAGCTATTCCAATCTTTAGGCTTCTTCTTCGATTACGACATTTACAGAGTATGTACAAAAGGACTAAAATGACGATCAGGATGATAGTCAGTATTGTGAACCAATGGATATTCTTCTTGACGAATGGTTGTTGTATTAACTTGTGTGTTATATACTCACAAAATAATAAGAGCAACCCGTTTAGGAATCACAATCAGCAGTAACAAAATCCGCATGGGACTCCTCCTGCACGCCGACGTTTGCACTTAGATTTGTTTACGGCAGTTGGCTACGCAATGGGGAATATCCGTAAGCCAAATAGAGATGGGAGCGGCATAAAACTGCTGCTGCAGACTGCAGGCGCTTGTTCGCTTGTTATAGAATTAATGTAAATTAGTGCGTTCGGATCATCGGAGGCGGAAGCAGTTTTGCATCGATCGAATCGAAAGTAGCTTTAAGATATAGATATATAACTGATTTTTTAGAACAAAAACATATATAACCATATAAATTCATTCATTCATTCATATCCAATTCATCAGAATACTGGTTTAATTTGTGTTGAGCTATGTTCAATTCTCCATGTTGATTTTGTTTAGTTTTAGTGGTTTTAGGTCTGGTAGATAAGTTTTCTCAGGAAAATGAGAACAACAGTTGTAGGGAATAACTACTGATATTGTCGTAGACATCAATTTTGTTTTGAGCATGGACTCTTGTAGTACCAACAAAAGCATCGCATGCAGGTTAAAGCTTTAATAGAGTATTGTTGTTGATCGTTTCTGTGGTAACGTCTCTTGATCCACATTTGATCGTAACAGGTAATGGGTCGGAGACTGCAATTAACCATAGATTTTGGCTACAAGTTCTTGTACATTGTAGTCTTTGGCAAAAACGACTGAAGTTTGGCATGTTCTTGGAAAACAGTTTAGTTGCTTCAAAAGCTGGGCTTCACATAAAGCATCGCTGTCGATTGGATATGGAAGGATGTTTGAACAAATCTTCGTTTTACTTCTTAGGGCTTTGCATGTTTCCAAATTTTGGACGATTGGTTGTGGTTACTAAAACATGATGAAGACCTGTTCGATTGTCCAATATCGGTATTGGATATAAATGGTAAGAGCATATTTTTCTGGTTCTACCAAAGGTATAATAAGAACAAATATTATTCTTGAATCTAAATAATAAGCCTGAAGTTCAATAATAAAGGAAGATTATTCTTTTGCAATGATTGCGATATATGCCTTAAAGATTCGATTAAATCAAAAGGTGTAATAATAGAACTGTGAAGTATTTTCAATCTAGCAGAAGTAATAGCATTTATCATATCATTTAGAGAGTTTTCGATAAATATATAGCTTTCCATTAGTGATTCACACAAGTTACTTGTGCTGAGTAGAACTTAATTGAGTCAGAAATGTCCATTATTAATTTTCGGTTTTCTATAATATCTAAAGTTTCTTCATCGATTTGTAATTTTTGAATTGTAGCATTAAGGTTTTTAATTACAGAGGTTGTAACCGATATTTGGTTTTTTAGTAAATTTTCACTTTGATATTCATAGTGAGTTATTTTTCAATACATTCATTAAAATATTCGCCATCAGATGCGTCTAAATTTTCCGTAATTGATTTCCAAACGGTACCTATGTTGATGAAAATTCCACGTTTTACTCTACAAACGTATTTCTTTGTTTCAGCCATTATTTCTGTATATTTTTCATAAACAGAACCCGATATTTGTTTTAAAAGGCTTTTATGCGTTTGCACTTCTGCTTTAAATACTGCCATAACAGGTATATTTTCGTTTACATTATTAAGTAATGAGTCTAAAATTCTATCATTATTATCTATAGTTTCTTTTAAAGGTTTAAGGTCTTTATATACAAGAAGTGTCCATTTATAATTAGAGAGTTTAATTGTGGCTTCTTCATGAAAAAAGGTGTTATTTATAGTACTAGCGCTCCACCAGCGGTAATAATTCGAGGAGTCTGGAATAGAAAATTTATTCATAGTAAGGTTTTAACCTATCAAAGTTTACTTTACTTTTATAATTAGTTTCAGGGTTAATTATGATAGCAGAATTTTGGAAAATTACTGAGATTTCAAATGGACCGTTAAATTTATTTTGAAATTTATTCGTAATTTGTGTTTCTCGCACATATACTTTATCTCCTACTTTATATTCGTGGAAATGGTGGGATACGGTTCTTGCTCGAGCAGTTTTGTAAAGATATTGATTTCGATTGCTTAAATCTAGCACATATTTGGAAATACGATTTTTCTCGTTATAGATAGTTTCAGGAGGTCTAGAAGAGGTATGTCCAAAGAATAATTCTAATGGTGTAAAACCATGAGTTTGATTTTTTGCGTTATTATAACAAATAGCAGCATATGGGAGTACATTAAAAGGGTGTTCATTTGGATTTTCTTTTTGATTGGCTCTTTTCACTTAGAGTTGCATGAAATCTTTCTATAGAACCATTAGATTGGGGTGTCCTACTCTTGAAAATGTTAGTTTTATTTCATATAATTCGCAAAGGTCTTTCATAAGTGTACTGTCAAATTCACGACCATAGTCACAACGAATACGTAAGGCAGTTCCATAATGTTGGAAAAACACTAGAAGGGTATTGACAATTGTCTTTGCAGTTTTATCTTCTATTGGGTAAGCCTGCGTGAATTTAGTTAGTTCATCATGGATAGTTAAAGCATAGTTTTGTATTAGATACTCAAATAAGTCAATATTTATTCTTTAGAAACGCGTTTTCGGAGTTTCAGTTATAACTAGAGGGTTATTAAATTTTTTCTAGATATTTAATTTTTTTGACATATTTCACATTTTTTTATAAAGTTTTCTACACCTTCAGTTATTCCTTGCCAATTATATTTTTCTTTTATTCGTCGTAACGTTTCATTTATTCCACGATGTAAATTAGTTTTTCCACGATGATAGTGGTCTAAAATTTGGGGAATTTCATCTTGTTCAGGAATTTTAATATTTTTTTGACAAATGGTTAGTTTTATATCTTTATCGGCAAATTTTTTCAAGAATTGGTAATTCAAGATTATTTTCGACATAGTATGTGGTTCCGATGTGAAATTCATTTTGAAATAAGTAAATTATGTAAAAAATTCGTTGAGCAACAATTTCAGGGTCAAATGGAAGGGGAATTATTAAATATTTTCGGTTTTTTACTGCCTTGCTGCAGAAGAAGTCGATTGAGACTAAAATTAATTTTCTTTTTTTTTGTCATGTAATGTTTCAAATTTGTTTTGTCTAAAAAAGTTATTATATTTTAATTGGTTGTTTGAGGTATCTATTTTAGAATAATCAATTAGAGATTTGATTTCCTAGAGGTTAACAAATTTATTATATTCATTTATTATATGATCTTCTTCATATTCGGGTGTTATGACTTCGTCATCTGATTCGTCAGGGTTATTGGCTAAAATCTATAAATGAAGTTTTACACATTCTTGGAAGTGATTAACTTTAATTCTGGATAATGCGTCTGCATCATTTGCATGCATATTTATTTTTCCGGGTTTATGAAAATATTTTATAATTATAGTCTTCAAGTTTAAGACGTCATCGAGCTAGTCTACTGCCAGGGTCTTTAATTGAAAAAAGCCATGTAAGGGGACGAGGATCTATAATAAGTGCAAATTTTCTACTAAAAAGATAGAGAAGAAAATATTTAACTGCCCACACTATTGCGAGTGGTTCTCTTTAATTAAATGAAATTAATCGAAAGCTCACACCAGGCAAATTGGAGTAAGATATAACACTAATAGGCTTCAAGTAATTCAATCAATCATAATTGTATTGTGAAAGCTTGTGCACACGGCAATGCTAAAGCAAAGATAGCAATCATCTAGGAAAGCCAACCAAACAAAGGCAATAAGGGTATATAAACTCAATACCAAAATAAAAGCACTAATCAACTAAGAAAACCAACCAAACCAAGGCCAGAAGGGTAGCAAAATCAATAGTGCACTAAGGCGATTAAGGTAATAAAATCAAATATCAAAACATCAGATACAAATATAAAAGGTACGAATAAACTTAATAATATTACAAGGCAAATAGGTAATTCACACTAAACTTAAGCGTGGTTCCTCGGTTGCGTTAGCTGCCGGTAAAATCCAAGCTTAAATTCAAATTCAGCTCGTCAGTTACGTTGTCTGACAAGAAGCTGTAACTTTTTAGGTGTGGACACTTAGAAGACTTTTATCAATGACAGGTTCATGCCGGTTCTAATTTCAAGGCACAACCCGCAGAACCTAAATTTAGCACAAAAATGATTCTCAAAATTCTAAGATATATCAATGCAATCCATGCCGGGGATTCTGCTCCATTTTATTATGAGAATAAATCTTACAAAAAGGAACACTCATATCGGCTTTCATTTTTGGCCTGTGATAACTTTCAGCGAACTTCCTTAAAACGTCCGACATATCCGCAGCCGGATTATCCTGACAATTATGTAACAATTCTTTTCGCGTATCTTTGGGAACGACAATTTTCCAGTAGGTAACTTGACAAATGTATACAAATTGTCGTTTTCCACTCGCTAACAGAGATATTTTTAAGGGTCATCTTCCAATCTTTACACGACACCATTTGTCAGATGCTGTAAAAAAAATTAAAGATGTTTCGATCTCATTGACAGTATCGTCAATGCCGGAACTGAGTGGTCCAATTCGTGAGAGAAAATCACGTACTATATATTCTTTGCCGTTAAGATATATTACTTAAAAGTGATAAGGTCAACGGGAGAGATGACCTTGAGGATCCACCCAGGCTTTAAAAAAAAACACCTCTCTAAAGGATCAAAGTCCTGTCAATATTCGGGCAGATAAAAACTCCAGTTACTATAAGGGCTTCTTTAATGGTGTCTGTACCAAGAAACAGTCCCAACAAACTAACTGCATCTTTTTCGAATCTAGTCTCAATCCTCGAGCATCCACGATGTAACCAAGATATCTAGGCTCAGGTTTACGGAAATGACACTTTTTTTCAGTCCTAGACCAGCTTCCCTCAATCTGTCAAACAAAACCTAGGTTTTATCCAGAGTGTCATCCAAATAGACGTTTATCTCCAATCCTACTTCCAAAACTCGATCAACAATGCGTTGGCAAGTGGCTGGTATATTTGTTAGCTCAAAAGGCCTGCAGGGGAACTGACAGAGATTTCTGTCAGGGACAGTGAAACCGGTAAGTGCCTGAGAACGAGAGAAATCACCAAGATTGACTTGAAAAAAACGGATTTAAAATCGATGAAACTTATAAAATGGGCATCTCGAAAACAATTTAAAATGGTCCAAATATAAGAAATTGGGTATGAGTCTTTCTTGGTATTTTCTTAAAATCGAGGGGAATTAATGCAGTAGCGGTAGCTGTCGTCCCTCTTTGCCACTTAACAAACTGAACTTGACCACGGACTCTTTGAAGGTTCTATGACACCAAGTTTTTGCATTACCTCCACGTCCCCAATAATGCTCTGCTTGTATGGAGAGACTGGGTAGTACCGTTAATTTATAGGCCTAGTACCGGGTTCGATTTCGATAACATGCGTTTCTACTTTACAACAGCCAAGGTCAGAACCCATGAATGAGGTTTTTTGCTTTATTAAAGCATCCAGGGCAATTTTGTCGTCTAGGGACAATATAATGCCATCAAATCACAAATTTATTAAAAAACTACAAGTGCCAAACATCCTGTCTTAAATCTGGTATGAAGTTAATTTTCTTCCATAAATCAATACTCAAATTAAGTTCGTGAGGGTGTTCAGGGATAACCAAAATATCAACCATGCGAGTTTTACCAAACAAACAGAGGTTTGAACAAATTTACTAGTGAAACAAACACTGCCATTAGCTACGGTGCATCTAGTTTCCTGTTTGACAAGTTTTAAACCCTAATTCTAAAATTTTATATCTAACTAGATTGACAAACGATGGTACGAGGTGCTCTTGAGTATAATTAACCTAAGATAGGATGACCTAATACTGAACTTTCCAAATTAGGACGTTTATCAACATGGGCATGAGAAAGAATGAATTCAAGAAGATGTCGATTTAGAGAAATATCATTGGTTGATGTAATATTAGGTGTGGGAATCATATTACGATCTATCGTGTCTCCCGGAATTCGTTTCTAACCTAATTAGTCTATGGTTTTAATGTGATCGTATTGAATATCACGAACCTGCAGTTCATGAATTAACATATACAAAATTAAAACAGTAAAACATATAAATAGAAATAGATCAAATATATACCTATGAAATATAATAGTCATAATAATATAAGCAAATTATGCAACTTTTCAAACGAAAATAAATATGGAACTAATCAAGATAATCGGCAACAATAAAATAAATCAAATTTTATATATAAAATAACCACACGAACCACGTAAGTAAATAATAAATGTTTTTATTTAACTCTCAAAAAAGACATCTATTAAAAGAAAGAGGTAGTTCAAAGATCCCAACTAGAAAGTACAATCAAGTTAACAGAGCGTGCAAACTAAGTCATTACCCATTTGGAGTGTAGGGCGTGGTAAAAAATAAGAATCATAAAATAGGTGAGCGCTGCTAGTTTATTAACTACCAAAACTAGAAGGCCGCAAAATTAATATGCACTTACTTATACTCGGTACTCGTCAGTAGCTAAATCAAATAGTTCAAAAGTAAGTTAATAAAACAACAAATAAAAAAAGCTTTTAACAGAATATAGTTAGAATAGTTTTTTAGGGCTACTTAGGAAATAATAGTAATTAAAAAGGGAAAAAATCATTACAATCATTGGGCACGTTCGGTGCAGGTTCCAAAAGCTGGTACAGACAATCGGTTAGCAGAGCAAAAAAAGAATCCTAAGATTTCTTACTTTCCTCGTAAAAGCGAAGCACTGTAATGGTGAAAAAAACCGAGATTTTTTCAGATCCCTAGATGCCGAAAAACATGTTTTCTCGATTCCGTCGGTCTATCTGCCGGTCTGTCTGTCGGTTTCTCTGCCTGTCTGTCAGTTTCCGTCGTAGCTGAAAAACTACTTACCCGATTAACTTTCAAATTTAGTTAAAGATTAAGAGTCATATAGGGGTAATATTTTGGTAAAAATCCAATATAGTGGGACAAACTAGCGGTTTAGTGAAATGTTAAAAAACATATTACTAAAAAACCAATTATCCAATTTACCTGAAACTATTTCTTAGAATAACTACAGATTTTGTACAAGCATTAGGAGTGATACAGAGATAAATTGGTAAAATTGTAGTATAAATTCAAGACGGCGGAAAAAATGTCGGTCTTAAAAACTTAGTCTACTTTTTGAATTTATTTTAAATTATACTCATAAATTAAGTGTGGCATAGATAGAAACGGTAAAATATTGCTACGATTTTATTTTGGTGGAACATAACGAATAAAAATGAAAAGACAGTATATATGTGCCACTATACATAACGACGGAAGTTCTGGGTAAATTTAATAACTCGGAAATAAAAAATAAAATATGACCCAATTAGAAGTCATTTTATAAAAATAATCTTTTAAATTTAATGTAATTTAATTATGTTCAATAATAAATTTACTAAAAAAGAATTCGACAAATGTTATCCCCAATCCTATGGAATCACAATTAAGAGCAGGACCTATCGTTAATGAATGTTTAATTTTATAATAATAAGCAAAATATAATTGGCTACTTTTAAATCATAAACTAATTTTAAAATGTAGTTCAAATTAAAATTACTAATTAAAATTCTTTAGTTAACCCAAGGTCTTGTCTTTAAGTTTTTATGCACATTTTTATGAACCTTTTCATCTAGTGAAAACCAAATACAATAAGAAATTATGACCTATTGACCTTCAAAGCTAAACATAGAAAAAAATATAGTATAAGTTATACCATATTAATAATTTTAATAATATACATCACTTATACATAAATTAGCACAGCACTTTTGAAAAACAAAACTTTTATTAAATTTTTATCATTTAGGCGAAACGTGGGAAAAATAAATTAACGAAATGTCAGACACAAATACAGATATTAAATAACACAACATATATTTTACTTTAATATAACCAACTCAAATGGTATAGGCCCTTGAACAAAATATATTCAAACGTTCAAAATCAAAAACTTAAGAAATCGGTAAATTTTTTTTAGACCGTGATGTTGAATTCGTATCAGTTTATCCCTATATCATATTAAAATTTGTGCAAAATTCTATTGAATCTATGAAATATGAAGATATTGTTTACGTTGACTTTTTAAACATGTTATTTGACCTCCATTTTGTTCCACAATGTTGAATTCGTACTACAATTTTAACAGTATATCTCTATGAATAGAAGTATTTTATCAGTTTATTTTTAAACTCTGAAATATATTTTTAAAAATATTTCTACGAAGTATATCTCTATATCTCTCTTAACGCTTTCACAAAATTTGAAATCAATCTAAAAAGTTGTTTCTTTCTGGCTGGCTTTTTAAATATTTTAATACGTACTTTTCTTGTTTTGTTATCTAAGATTCATGCCAAAATGTTACCAATTCATTTTTAGCTATGCCGCGATTTGACAGACAGCCAGATAAACTGACAGACAGAAGACAAGACTACAAACATTTTATTTGACCCCCATTTTATGCCTGCATCTTGAATTCGTACCACAATTTTACCATTTCATCTCTGTATTACATTTAATTTTTGCACAAAATTTGAAACCAATCTATTAAGTGGTTTTTTCAAACTGATTTTTAAAATATATTATTAGGCCGTTGTTGTGTTTGCCATCTTAGATTCGTACCAAAATTTTATGAGTTGATTTGTTCGTAATACTTGATTTTTGTGCAAAATTTAAAGTGAATTGGATATTTAGTTTTTTTAGTAATAATATTTTTGAACGTTCCATTAGGCCGTTTTGCTTCGCTATATTTGCTTTTTACCAAAATGTTACCAGGTCCTCCCCATATGACCGTTAGGTTTTTAGCTATGCCGGTAACAGACCGACAGACAGACCGCCAGGCCGACGCAATAGAGAAAACATGAAGCTAGAACGTGAACAACCACAAATTAAACAAATACTTATGTTAATATTAGTCGAGTTAAAACGTTGAAGGGCTATGCAAACTATCTGAATAAATAGCTGGTTTATTCAACAAGATTGGAATAGAAAGAAAAAAATTAATTAAATTTAAATAAAGCATCTACGATATGCACAACATAAGTTAGATTTAGTTTCCTATTCCTTTCTAATATTCCCTTTTTTTTTAAAACATTATGTTTTGTGGTGCAAAAAAGAAATTTACTTATAAAAATGGGTATCATTTTCTATGAAAAATCAACATTTTAGGGGTATAAGTTAATTCCAGATTATTATAAATCCTTATGACATTACGGAATAAGTCCCAAACATCCAAAAATAAAAAATGGTTAAATTAATAACTTGAAATAAAACCAAACAAGAAACACTAAATTTACTACCTAAAAAAGGGTTGATGAACTATTAAAAAAAACATTTTGCAGTATTAATCAAGATAACAATCGATTCGAGAACAGGCTACTGAAATTATTTAGGTAAGTTTTGGTTAGGACCGACATTTCTCCAGCTGCAAAGTATAATTTAAAAATCATATTATATCGCAATTATAAAGACATACTTATGGAAATTTATTTTAAAATTAATTGACGTAACAAAAATCAGAATATAGTGAAGTTTAAAATAATCCAATAACCCAGGGAAAATAATTGAAAAAACCATTCAAGGATTACATATATATATATATATATATATATATATATATATATATATATATATATATATATATATATATACAGCGTTTGGTACATATGGTATTTGACTAATAAATATAAAATAAGCTATATTTGTATTTTTTTATTATCTGCCTTATAGAAAAGTATTTATTAATAAATGTCTTTTGTATATTTCAGCACAATGTTTGGGCACATAATAGATGTTAAAAGTAGACACCGAACCAATACAGAAAAATGTATCTCAACAAAAGAAAAGAAAAATGACGCCAAAACTTAAGTACGATTGGAGCAGGAAAGGTTTTCAAAATCATTGGAAATTATGTTAATTATTTACTCTGTAAAATTAATGAAATAAATCAGCCTTACATTGTACATTTTCCTGTTTGGAATAATGTATTAAATTACAAACAATCTGAAGGTACTATTTAATGTTTTATTATTAGGCATGACGTTCTCAAATCTCCCACTATTTTGAACATATTTGGCATTAGAATTTCTAATACAGAAGCAAAAGAACTTTTTCAGTTTTCTTGTGCACCTTGGTTAATGCAATTTAAATGAAATTTAGCAACCCTAGCATTTACACTCTCAAAAAAACTACGCCTTAATGAATACATCCACTTAAGTTACATATATTTACAATAATATTGAACTTATTGTAAATATATTTAACTCAAATGAATCCAATTTAGAGCGTGATTGGGTTTATGGTAAAACTTTTTTGTTGTCAATTATTTTTGAACAAGTTCTTTACATTTACATTTCGGAGTTACTTTAAGTATGCTTGCCTATCCAGAATGCGGATGAACGCAAACTTTACTCTTGGCACCATATTATATATTTCAACAATAAAAGCATTATTAATGTTATTCTTACTAATAATATTATTATTAATACGTTGTAAAATTCTGCAGCTGATTCCAATTTTATGGATTTCTACCTGTATTCTTTGCTTAAGAACATTTACTTCAATACCAGGTTAAAAACCAGTTTTTTTTAAATGTATCTACAAATAAAAACCGAGCAGATTCAAATCAGGAGAACATAGCGGTTATGCTTTTTTTTATTTATTGATCTGCATAGGAATCATTTAAATGTTGTCTAGCATCACGGCTAAAATACAGATATGCTTCATCATTGCAAACCAAAGTTTTTAAACCGTCACAGATATTTAACTATTTTTACAAGTTTATTTTGTAAAAAATTGTGTACTTTTGTCCACTTACTAGCATTAGCAGAAATCTGGGTACTAAAAAATTGTTACCAATAATTCCACCTGAAACCTTTAAGCTATACTGACTGCAAGGACCTACGGTATTGGTTTAATATGCGGTTTTATTATGATAAAATAGAAACTAATTTTTTAAGCATATTCACACAGAGGGGATCACAAACAAGAAAATTTTGCTGATCTAATGTGTAAATACCTTAAATCTGATATAGATGGTTGATTTTTGTCAAATTGAGATAGCACCTGTACTCCCGCTGTCATGTTTATGTCAAATGCACCTAAGGTTAAACTCTTAAAAAATTGTGTTATATTTCTAGGACTTACCGCTCTGCCTTAAAGAACAATAAGTTACTCTTAACAAAAATAAAATACAGGACGATGGAGCACTAGTCTGAAAGGAAATACTTCTTGCTACATTCGCCTTGCCTCTTCTAAATCCCCACAGGCTCACTCAAACATAATATGAATGTCTGATTGTTCTTGAAGCGAATCATTTGTTTTTATAACTTAGTAGACAAGTCAAAACTGCCAAAACGCAACTTGATGGCAGAATATCTATTAAAATAATGTTCTCAAAAAGGATACTGAAAATAATAAAAAAAATCTGTAACAAAGGACTGTTTTTAAATACAGAAAGAGAACATATTAAATCTACATCATAATTTTTGGATAGAAAACTGGGATATTCACATGGGCTATTGGTTAAAGTTAAAATAAACTTTTTACCAAAAATTGTTTAATCTTATTAAATTATATATTCGAAAACGTTAAGACAGTAGAAGTAATATTTATATAAGTAAATATATAATATATAATATATAATATATAATATATAATATATAATATATAATATATAATATATAATATATAATATATAATATATAATATATAATATGTAATATATAATATATAATATATATATATATATATATATATAATATATAATATATAATATATAATATATAATATATAATATATAATATATAATATATAATATATAATATATAATATATAATATATAATATATAATATATAATATATAATATATAATATATAATATATAATATATAATATATAATATATAATATATAATATATAATATATAATATATTATATATAATATATATATAATATATAATATATAATATAATAAAATTTGCTAAAGAACTGTTATATTTTATTAAAATTACATTTCACCAAAACGGCTCGGAAAACTAAAAATCGTTTTATTGGGCTTTTGCAACTTTGAGCACAAATATCTCGAGAGCCGTTGGAGATATTGGTTTGGGACAAAGCAACGTATTTTGTCAAAACTTTGTCGATTATTTCGAACGTTAGATTTTATAAGAACATATGACAGTGAAGTTTGAATAATAAAACAACAGGGCTCTTAAAAACACCTTTTTTAAAGATGTATTAACCTATTAAAATTTTCAAAAAAAAAGTAATAGAAGTATAAAAATTATCATCTCTTCTAGCTGCTGGTCAATTAAAGATTCTTATTATTTACTTTTGGGTTTCTATCTCTATATCGCGATGCTGTTTAAGTAAAGCTTACTATTTTTTTTTAGCAATTTAGGCAGCAAGAAGCTTAAATAATGATCGATATATTTTAGAAACGGCATGAACAATAATTTCACTTATATATAAACTTTTGTAGAGTTCGATATTCCCTTCCGGCTTGTCAAATCCCCTGCAGAAAATGAGATACATTTTATAATATCCCTGGAGGCTAACTTGTCTATTCAGTTCTCAGATTGGAACTTGTGATATGTCCGGATGAGTAGTTGGAATACTTAACATATGCCAATGGTCTATACCATTGATCTTTGTTAGTTGTTCCAGTGCATGGTGTTATTATTTGACCAGAATCTTGTACAGTTACAGTTCATGAGTATTTTTCCAATTTTGTGATGCAATTTCTTAAAGGTTTGGACAGACCAAAATTACATGAAGCATTTCGTTGGTATTAATAAAATTAGAGCATTTGCTCAAAGTATTAAGTAAAACGAAAAACATTTGCTAGTTGTGATAGGTCAAAGTAAAAGCAAATGCTTCATTTCGTATGAATAATCAAATGCTCTCTAGGTAGCATTCGCTTTGCTTTTAAGTAGCAAATGCTTTCCAATAACCTATAGAACCTTTCGGGCATAAAAATTTATGCCAAGAAAGGATGAAAAAAATTAAATATTTTGTGTATCCACGAAATTAGTAGTTATTAAAGCTTGAAGTTCTAAGTCTCTTCAAATTTGTCAAATAATTTTTGTGAAAGGAACTACGGAAAAGTAATTGTTAAAAATAGATAACAACATCAAGGCGTAAAAATACGTAAATTCGTCTTTATCCAGATATCACTGTTCATAAATGCATATAATTTTTTGGACGACGAACTACTTAACCTAATTCTACCACAATTAATTTAAAAAAAAACTTCCATACATAATCTGTCATTAAAAAAAGTTATTGCTAGAGTGGTTTAACTTAGTTTAAAAAGTTCTTATAACAAAAGAATAATGCCGAATGATAACAAGACAAGTTTAAGTTTTATATGGGGAGCATTTTTCGTGGGGTATAATTTCAAGTATACAGATAAATTGTAGAAGAAAACTTACGAAATAATTTTTTCCAATTGGAAATCATAATAATCCTCAAAGATATTACGTTTAATAGAGAGAACTGGCAGAATATGTTTTCTTGGAGATCTAGGAACCCTAAAACGCAAAGATTTGCAAACTTTTTTTAAGGTATTTTTCACGAATAAAATAATACTTCCCTCATACGAGTAAAATAAAATTCGGGAGGTATGAATAATAACATTTTTCACTGTAATTAGGGCTTCGCTATTTACAGAAAAACTCACCAAAATGATTCACAATTAAAATATTGTATAGACTAAAGATAAATAATAAAAATGAAAGAATCTAAAGCACCCAATTAAAATTGCAATTATCTTTACATCCCATGGGAAAAGTAATCGTCGGTCTGTCTGTCTGTCCAACGCGTAACTAAAACACTACTTATCAAATTGACTTAAATCCAAAAATATCACTTAAAATTTATTTAAAATGTCAGTATTAAAAGATAACGCTCAAATGCCATACTTGGAACGCCGGCCTTACTTGGGCCAAATATACTGTTTTTTAATTAACATAAAAATTCAAGGTCATGTCGGCGAACCCCTTTCGTTATTTTACTAGAGTCTATAGTATCCAGTCAATCACTGTAGAACGATAACTAGGTTAATGTTAATTTTTTTTAAGCAAGAATCTTCATTAGGTCTCAAATTGGGACATAAGTCCCATGTTTAAATTTATTTTTTTTTACAATAATTGCATACGTACATTATTTATACTTGCTGCATTTTTACATCAGGTAGGTGTGATATTGAGGAATGAGTTTTAGAAAGTAAGATAAGAAAACATCACGATTATTCTGAATATACGATTACCGAAGCTATAAATGACATAATATGATAGCATTTTTTTTAGTTACTAAATTATTTTTATCATCAAACCACATGTGTAAACCA
This sequence comes from Kuschelorhynchus macadamiae, assembly GCA_030620095.1. Taxonomy (NCBI): domain Eukaryota; kingdom Metazoa; phylum Arthropoda; class Insecta; order Coleoptera; family Curculionidae; genus Kuschelorhynchus; species Kuschelorhynchus macadamiae. Next base: position 982,790 of record JAUTXW010002811.1, read on the forward strand.
ATAACGGCTCTCACACTTCGCGACGAAAATCTGGTATGAGTCATTTCCGAAAACCGTGTTTTTCGATCTTTCGGAGGGCACATTTCGGAAACTATTAGAGATAGGGCGTTGGGTTTAACATGTATTTTTAAAGGAGAGGCGGATCTACGAGTTTTGTTTCAAAATACTTTCAACCGCTTTTGGTATTAGAGAAATGATACCGCAAAGTTGACCAAAAAAGTCAACTTCATTGTAACACGATATCAGTCGCAATTTACGTAACAGTATAAATTGTTCTGCTACATAATTGTACAGAACTCTATTGTTTTTGGTTGGGTTTCGAACCACTTCGAAATTTTTTTATTTTTTAAAAAGACTGATAACGACACGAGAAAGAACTAAAAAATACATAAAATGGACTATTTAGGAAGTGTTCTGAAATATATACAGGGGGTGCAATTACGAAGTGAATACAAACACACATTTTCCAAAAATGGGTACATTTTTCATATTATCCTGTATTAAAACGAAATTGTGTTGATCGTGACCAAGTTTGAAGTTTATAACTTTTTGAAAATGCTATTTCAAGGTCCAACTTTAACCTCACTTTTTATTTTCAGACTCGCAGATGGTGCGTTCATATGGTTAAAAAAGTCTAATAACTCATCTTTAGGTACTCTTTAGGAAATGGGTTAAAATTCCATTTAAAGATATACGACGAAAAATGCTAGACGACTTTGGCCAAACTCGTTGCTTTTAAAATTTAATGAGAACGTCGACATAACAGATTTTTCACATGTCAATTTTAATGGATGTCGCAATAGTGTTTTGATTCAGATTTAAGCAAATATCTCGGAGAAAGTCGCTTGAAAACCAATGCGTAGGGACGCTACCGAATCGGAAAATGCAGGATTTTCCTCAGATGCAGCTAAAAATATACGTGGGCCCATATCTGTTTTCTATCTGATTTTTCCTTTGAAAAAGTCTTTACATCGAAAATAGTTTCCGTTTGTGTTGTATACGCTCGGATATTTCTATTAGGTGGATGATATGTCGATATTTACCCAGTTCATAGTTTCAGGTTATATATTCGAAAAAGTCTAGTAAATATAGAAATTACATTACAATACCCTATTATTTACGAATATCATGAAAGCATATTCTTTTTTAATACCAGAATGATTTTTCTTGGTTATTTAAATTCCAATTTTTGTCTCTGAACGATGCAATATAAATAATTTTTCCCAAGTTTTTCTTTCAATAATATTAAATGTCTCATAACTAAATAGTTTGTACGTTTTTCAAAGAAGTTTTTTGACTTGACACATCAGTTGTGGCGCTTAATTTTTGTGGAAACCGCGAACTGATATTTAAGGTAATTCTTAATAGATAAATTAATTTTTTAATAAATGTGGGTGAAAATTGTATTTTTGTAATTATGGTTTTCATTTTATTTTACAGTTAACCATTGTGTTATTTTTCTAATTGAATCTAAAAGTATTTATGTCAGTGTATTCTTATGTTATGTTATCGAAAATATCGAGCCCCAAGAATATGCTTTGCCTTTACCATACAAGAGTGCGAGAAAAATGTTCAACTTCTAAATAAGCCTGTCATTATTTTATCAGGTTCTTGTGTTGTCCATGTATTGGTAGTTTTTATATTTTAAATGATACAATGAACAATTCCTATTTTTTTTAACCAATAATCACCAAAAAAATTTGATTTATTCTTCTTCTGCAGAACCTATGTTTTACCGTAGTTTGACAAAGTTTTATTGCCTTTACAAATTACTAAAATAAACAGTTTTCACTAACTTTCGTTATCAATAAGTTATAAACTTTATTTTTACATTTCTAAAATACTTTTATCAATAACAATATACATTTAACATATGTATGAGGAGAGTATTACCATATTGCAAACTGATTTTAAAAAATTTCATTATGGAAATTTTGTTGTATGTGACGAGTGCTACAGACAAGATGACTTTTTGTAGTTTTTTAAACAAAATTTAATAACCTATGACAACTAATTATATGGTCTATATTAAAACAAGGAATTTTTTAACAAAACCTATACTGTGAGGTGGATCTGTTCCTTTACCATTAGGTTAGCCGAGGTTCGTCGATAAAATCATCATTAAAGCTTTAAAGTCGCACCTCAAATAAACAAAACACAAGTGATATATATTTTTAGAAAATCAAGTGAGTTTGATAACACTGCAAATATATTTGTTTTTCATTTTATCAAAATCATCATAACGGAAAGTTTTTGCATTGAAAAAGGAGTGAAATTTGCAAACTTTTTGGTTTTTTTTGTCTGGAAAAAAGTAGGAAAAGGTAGTGCTACTCTATGTACCATTGGCTATCATCTAAAAGGAAAGAAAAACAACAAATGCGTGGGTTCGTTAATGACACAAGACCACTTATTACATTATTTTGTCTTTTTATGTTTGATTTATATGTTATAAAGGCAATTAAAGATTTTTAATTTATTTACTACTGTGTGTTATTGCCTTCAATAAATATTGCATATTCTTATGTCTTTTATTTAGTAGGTATACTGTTTTGCATATCTACTCTTAATTTTTTTTAAGTTTTTGAACTATTTCATTATTTTTGTAAAAGTAGCCACTGATGTTAGATGATTATTTCATTTGTTTTTTTGAGTATAATTACAGTATATCTTATAGAAATTCACGTTTACAATGTTCAAAATAAATAAAACGAATGTCTGTTTATTTCTTTATACTAGGTGCTTTTAATTAAGTAACACAAAATACGATATAACTACAAAAAAATTATTTTTTTAATTTTTACATTTTATTAATATTAATTATATATGAGTGTGCAAAGAATTCAACTTGCCTTTTAAATATTACTAATTTTTCTTTCAAAATTCACAGAAATTAAGCAATATTATAGGTATAATTTGCATAAAATAATATAATGTATGAAATAATTAATGTCATTTTTTCAGTTTGATATAGTGAAATAGGATTTTCATAATGTCAGAACTAAACATGAATTTAATGAAAATATTTTTTAAAATTGCGTGCTCACATTTTTAAATTTATATAATCAGTTTGTACAATATATATATATATATATATATATATATATATATATATATATATATATATATATATATATATATATATATATTTATATATATATATATATATATATATATATTTATATATTTATATATATATATATATATATATATATATATATATATAGCTGCGTTTTGGGTATATAAACGTTATAAGTTCATATTAATAATTACATATATATATATATATATATATATATATATATATATATACGATATAATACAAAAAAATTATTTTTTTAATTTTTATTTTATATATTAATTATATATGAGTGTTCAAAGAATTATTAAATATTATATTTTTCTTTATATATATATATATATAAAATAATATATATATATATTATATATATATATATATATATATATATATAAAATATTTTTTAAAATTGCGTGCTCACATTTTTAAATTTATATAATATACAATATATATATATATATATATATATATATATATATATATATATATATATATATATATATATATATATATATATATATATATATATATATATATATATATATATATATATATATATATATATATATATATATAGCTGCGTTTCGGGTATATAAACGTTATAAGTTCATATTAATAATTACATAGTACAAAATAGAAATTTATAATAAAGGATGTTCATTAATTAAAAAATAAGCAATATGTTTTGAAATAAAAAACGAATGTTGGAAAAAGAATATCAATTTAATTCATGAGACTAAAACTCAGGTCAAATTCAAGTGTATAAAATAACGGACAAATGTGAAGAATAACAAAATTTTCTAATAACGAACAGGAATAGTGTCTTTTCAAACATTTTTATTGAGCGCCATTTTATTTCCAGACATTAAATTTCGAAAAGGTTTTCATTAATGATCCTCCTTCTTGTACAGTGTTTGCTGGGCTGGGTGAAAGAAACATTTATTGCGATATTGTTATACATTCTAGAAATAATTACTAGTTGTAAAAAAAATTGTAGTGCTTTTGCAGAGGCTATGATGAATGCGAATCCTCAGAAAATTTTAACTGGAGACTTAGGTAACGCTAAAAGATGATTATGAAAGATAAATTATCAATAAAAACAAAATTTAAAAAAATGTATATCGAAGCAATGGTTTGGATCTATGTAGGCATTTTAAGTGGATAATTACATATATTCTTATTTATTTTAGGTATAGACAAAAAAGCTGTGGAGATAAAAAGGATGTATTTGTTTTAATCTGAATTATTATTAAATAGCTTAATATAAGTTCTGGACACCGGTCATATGAGCCAAAATAAATTATATATAATTGAATAATTCCCTTGAATAATTATAAATAATTATTTAAGTACGGTGACTTTTGGCTTGACAACCACCTCATGAAAGTTTAGCAAAATGGTAGGAAATACATTAGATAAGGCTCCAAGTTCCACACACATAGATAAATTGCAATCTATTTTGCTGTGAAAAATATAACTGAAGTTTATTATAAAAAAAGATCTGGATACTTTGATAGAAAAATAGGTAAAGTACATTTATTAGAACTTGTAAGGAAACTAGTTCATAAAAAAGTGAAACAAAATAATTTTTATGTAAGTCTGCAAATCTATTTCCAAGTAACTTTCTGTATATAATAAAATATGTTATATTAGTTTTAAGAGATTTTTTTGTAATGTAGGAATAAACACTGATATGATGAACATTTTAACATTTTTTCTTGTTACGCAAAATTTTCCGTATCTGAATTCCCTAGAACTTTTTTAATGTATTTTATTTATCATTTGAACTTGATAGTTATTTTTTTATCATTATTAATTATTTTAAAATCACTTTATTATGGCAATTGGTTCCTCGAATTAAAATAAAATAATAATAAGAAAAAAGCAGCTAAACTGTCAGCTTAAGTTTTTTTGTCAGTGTCTGTTAAGTTATAACATCTAGATTCAAAACCGATTTGGTTAAATTAAATTTAGGCCACTACGTTTCGATTGGGCAAAAAAATATGCATTAAAATCAGTCAAAAAATATTTGAATGCGTTGAAAATGTACTCTCTATCTAATTTAAACCATGAAAACCGATGTTCATTTCTTACTCTTGCGAAAGTTAATTCTTTAGTTTGAGTAGGTACACCTTGATTTGCACAAAAAAAAAAAACTTTTATGTTTTACATTGAAATATATAAAGCTTGTAGCAGCCGCTTAAAATATAAATATAAACACAGCACATATAAAAGTTACTTTAATTGCGAGAGTTCGTAGATCACTAAATAAATATTTTTAGAACCCCAGCTTTCTTAGTAAGCACAATTAGAAATTCCTAATAAAGCCGTACAGTCTATAAATTTTCATTAAAATAATTTCTCTCTTTTCAAAAAAATATACACCAATTCAAAAGATTCCAACTGTACTAAAAACGTTTTGTTGCAACAAATGCCGAACTATAAGAAATTTTGCGAAGTTTGTCAGTCACTCAATATTCTGTTGTAAGCTTTTCAATTTAGCGAATACAAATCGTAGGGCGTACATTGGGCATAAATTATATGATTCAACACATTTAAAGTAAAATTAAAATATGCATAGAAAAGTTTGTTTTCAGGCATTTTTCTACGCTTTCAATTAGTATTCATTTTATAATCTTTCAATAGGGGTACGCTGACTCATTAGAGCCCCAACCGCAGACCCCATTGGGCTTTTGTAGATTCTACGCCAAAATATTTCTCATTATAATACCATTCTTGGAAAATAGTATTAAAGGAAATCGCCTATTTTTACTTTAAGCGACTATTGATAACTAAGATACGAATTACAAAAAAACAGACGCAGTCTCGGTCTCACCCAACGATTGTACTGATGACACCAATTTCGATCTATAAAAGCATCCTGGGCTCTTGACAATTAAGATAATAATAATTCCGCGGAGAAAGCAAACACATATCTATATATTTTCAATAAGTCAATTAGTATTTTAGGTATAAAACTAACAGTTTTATAATTCAATAAGAGTTTAGTAGATTTTTTCGGTTTTTTTTATTTTGTAAAACTAATGCTGCTGCTTTTTTGTCATCGCTCCTGCCCTGTCGGTGTAGTCGATTTAACAGTTATTAGTACGATCGTTATCACTAAGTAAATTTGAAATGTATTCCATTAACTTTTAGCTATTTCCTTTGACCTCATTAACGGTTTGTTTTTGTATTTTTTAACAAAATATTAAGAAAATCGTATAATTTAATGTCAAATATTTATTTTAATATAAGACGCATTATTAAGATGACTTAGTCATGAATTTGGAAGGATATTATAAGTTTGAAATATGAGTTAAATTGATTAAAAACTGACATATTAACAATTAAGTGGAAATTTTAAGCGCTTATTAAGCAAAAAAGTACTAGCAATTTTCATACCACTTAGTTATAATTCGATATTGGATTATTGTCCTATATAACTTTAAAATCCAAAATGTCACAAATGTTTTGTGATATATTTGTTGAATTATGTTAATTGGTTTTCGAAGTTTTAAGAACAAAAGCACATTCTTCATAATAAGTCTACGAATAGTCGTTTAATAAATTGTTAACTTTGATTTACAACTATTGTACAAAATACTACTTCAAAAATAGGAGCCAGCTTATGTTAACCCAATTCATAATCCTTTCGGTTGATTAATTCTCATCAATGATTTTTATAGAAATTGTTCAATATTTTGAATTGATTTAAAATAAATAATGGTCAATAGAATAAAACTACTTACATAAAATGTTTGATAGCTTTTTTTCTATACTTAATGTTTAGTCGATTAAAACTTGTACTAGAGCTTAGTCGTCTTTCATCCGATTAAATGTTCTTTATGAAACATACCAGCAACATTACCATTTGGAGGAGAAAGTTTATGATATACATCTTCTTACCTTTATTCCTAATGGAATACTTTTACGAGGAAAGCATCCATCAACTTTTAATACAAATGTAATAAATTAAATACGTTAGGTTTGAACTCTTAAAGGCATATATCAAATTTTGGAGAAATTAATTTTGATCAATTTGATGTATACAATCGAAAAAAATGTACTGATGATTTTTAGAAAGTTTTTTTTAACAATGATTATATGCCCTGCATATTAAGTAATGAATTAAGTAATTACGTACGCTATAATTTGCTCGTAGAGCGACCTCATATAAATTAAATATATAAGATACTGCTTGATTTAGTTTATTTAGGTAAAAATTATTTTTCTTTTTTTGTAATGTTTCTATATATTAGATTAGAAAGTGAAAACTTAAATTATTTTAGAAATTTAGATGTTTTTATAATTACTTCCTTTAACCTAAAGAGAACTTAAAATATCGAGGTGACATGATTTTTGCAGGGTGACAGGTCGATGTGGATCGCTAACAGAGACCTCATTAGATGCGCTTAGTGGACGAACGTTGTCGTTTAGCAAACTTTTCAAACAGAAAAAAAAATTAATATAAAAAAAATAACTGACTTTCCGATACTCTTAACAAAAAACAGCATATTTTAAATAATACAGTACGAGTTTGGCTTGGCAGACTTTGTTTAGAAGAAATCGTTTTGGTTTTACTCGATATTTTTTTATTTGTATTACATATTCGAAGGACACTTAATGGATGCCCTGATAAGTAGTTTTCCAGACTGATTTTTTTAAATAACTTATTAGGCCGCCATTTTGTGTTGCTGCCTTAGATACGTACCAAAATATTACAGGTTGATTCCTATGTAATATTTGATTTTTGTGGAAAATTTGAGGTAACTTGGATCATTTGATTTTTTGTAATATCTTTATCTAACATTCTTCTAGGCCGCTATTTTATTCCGTCATATTGGATTTTTACCAAAATATTGCCAAGTAATCCCCACATAACCCTCAATTTTTGATCAAAATTTGAAGTCAGTTTGGCAAGTAGTTTTCAGCTACGTCGCGAACTGACAAAACCGTCTTTGGGGCGCCTTAACGAGCCCTATTTTAAAAAAAATGTGCTTGGAAATTTTATAAAAATATACTTTTTTATCTTAAGTTAATGTGTATTATCCAAACATGGGTCGAACTTGATTTAATACTGTGGCTTAACACGGATTTTTTTTCAGATTCCCATCCTTTATTATAAACAAATGTAATAAATCTCATAATTAATTTTTTGTAGACTATAAATAAGGTTATGAAAAATAAAATATCAATTAAAACAAAAATTTAAAAAAAAATTTATATCCAAGCAATGATTTTATCTAAGTAGGTTAAGTATAGACAAAAAGATCTGTGGAGATAAAATATATTTGTTTTAATCTGAATTATTCGGTGACTTTTGGCTTGACAGCTACAACATAAAATTTAACAAAAATGGTAGGAAATACACACAAAATAAATATGAAGTAAATCAGGTAAGCCCTCATGACAAATTCCAGCACACATAGCTAACACAGTTTGTCTATATACATATATTTATTTGGTAATGACTTTATAGAGATTGTATAATTTGCAATATATTTGCCTATTCTCGGTACTTTGATAGAAAAATAGGTAAAGCACATTTATCAGAACTCGTAAGGAAACTAGCTCATCAAAAACAATTCGAACAAAATAATATTTATATAAGTGTACAAAACTATTTCCAAGTAACTTTCTGCTTATAATAAAGTATGTTATTAAAATTGCTTTTGTAATGTAAAGATAACACTAATATATATGAAACGCCGTTTTACTTTTTAGTCTGCTATATGTCCGGTATTAATTTAAATTGAATGGGACTTCATTATGGCAATTTATTTTATAATATTATAATAAAAATGTAATTTTAACTGAATCCTTGGAACATCCAGAGCTAAAGCCTTGATATAGATTTTTAACAATCAATTAATTTGATTTAGCTATTAAAATGTATGTCAGGATATTTGGATGGGTCTTTACAAAATTAATTCAATTTTCATTATATTAATATAATTAAAATGCATTTTTTTATTATAATATAATTTTATTACTTAAAAATTTGTTGATATCACTATTTATCCAATATTTAACGAATACCTTTGTAGTATTCTGTGGGAAACAATATAACCGATTATCAATTTTTATTAATGGTATTTTTATTTACAACAATTTCTATGATTATCTATTTTCATTAAAACCAATTTCCATTGATATCAATTTCGATTGAATACAAGGCCCTCGAATGCATTTTTATTATCGGAAGTTTCGCCATCTATAGCCTCCCAAAAGAAACATAATGTGTTTGCGTGAGTGTGTTCGATAACTCAAATTAATTTGCGAATGTGTCGACATACGAAAGAGAAGTCTTCGCGCCCAAAAAGGTTTGTAAAATTCTGGAGCCTCTCTGGTCTGGTATTGTGTTCTGAAGTATGAGCCGACTTCGTTAGTTTGCGTATTGCGCATTGGATTGCATTCTAATAATCTTGCTGACCGAATTTAAACTCCTCTTTCACGCGCAAGTACGTCACAACGATGTACAGCGTTTGGGAGTCAAATAGGCCGTAATGCATTGTCATTTAAAAACGTTTGTAGAATTTACGCTTCAATAAAATGTTTTTAAAATTATTAAACTAATTATCTTGAATCTATAGATTTTATTTTCAATACTGTCTATTACGTCCTACCTGTGCAGTTGCAGGCAGTAGAAATCGAGATCGAAATTATAATAAAAAAACAAAAGTGACAGATATAAGATATTTCAAATTTCCAAAATAATACATTTTCAAAAATGTGGATTGTTGCTTTTCGTCAAGCTGTTAAGATAAATTTAAAAAATGGTAATTTATGATATATTTACTATAGTAATAGAACAATATGGTTTTAGCTGCCTGTATAGGGCACTTTTGAACCTGGTTTGTATTTTTCAATGGTTGGGGCTCATCTGGGCGAGGCAAAGTTTTGCGATGACAAAAAAACGGTCAATGGGTTTGACGTATTTAGTGGCCCTTCGCCGCAACTCAAAATTTACATGATGACAAAAAAAAAGAAAAGATCCTCAGTTTTGTATTTCGCTCGCTGATGTCTCTCGGGGCCCCCACCACATTTGAGCCTCACGCGTTGTGGTCTTTGCATTTCAGTCATTAAATCCCCGCCAAAACATGACGCGCAAGCTCTGTGCTGGGACCACTGCCGACGCGACGGCGCGGGCGAGGGCCTGAGTCAGTGGCGGGCCCTGAATATATAAAGTGGGAGGGCGAGAGTAAAAAATAGTATTCGCATGACGTGCGACGCCGACGGTTCGGCAAACTGCTTTCAACACTTCGAGATTTTAGTTTTAAATAATTTGTACAAGCTATATCGTCACAGATTACAAAACAATCCGTGAAGCAACACTTATTTTCTCGGTTAGTGATAGTGTCTGATGCTGTTGTTGACCAAAGGTTTATAATTTGAATCGGCTATTGAATTCGGATTTATTTTTTAATTTATCAAATCTGATTTTTTATCCAAAAAGCTATTTTTATGTTCTGAAATCTGAAATGCGTGTTTAAACGTTCTATCTGTAGCAACTCCACTTTGGGTTTTTACCTATTTGGTTTTGATATATATTACTGTAACAGTGTTGCCGTATCTTCTTTTAGTTCATAATTTCTGCTATTAACTTTTGTTTTTTAAATGGGACGCCCTATATTTGTTTGTTATTTTGATTTACTAAGATATTGTAACTTCAATTATTTTGATTTACTATGATATTGTAACTTCAACCATGACGTGTCAAAACAGAACCTTCATATATCAGGGTGCCTAGAAATTGCTTAGGCTTAAGTGCATAATATGCCTTTATTTGCCGATTTTTTAAAATACTGCATATTGTTGTGGGGTATCATTATATATTACTCGCAAAGGCTAACTCGAAGAGCGACATTAAAAAAAATCGTTTAACTAATATTTAAATGGGCATAAAAGATGTTTAGTGAATAGACAGATAATTTTATTTTTCTCAGGCTTCTTGGAGGTAAGTTAATAGTTTTTGCCAAATCACAGCACTCTAGATTGAGAAATAAAAATTAATTAAAAATTAAAAAATAGCATTCAATGTGAGAATTACATATGGTTGTACTTGGAATATCTCAACCATTGAGGTAGTATTCCGGAATGGACCCAACGAATCAAAACACGCAAACATATTCAGGGTGTTACAAATTCGAGGTACAAGCATTGAGATCTTGGAAACCGTAAGAGATACAATGTTGGTTAAAATAGGGCAAAGTTGCGCAATTTAACATCGAATAATAAGTAGTTGACAAAGTTAGATAATTCTGACTACCCTCGAGAATATAGGTACGTAAAATACCGAAAAATCAACTATATACATTTTTTTTTCAGGCTGCATTTGAAGAGGTATCACAAAATAAATTTTATATCTTTATAGCTACTTTTCATTATCCACAAGATGGTGCACATAGATTTGAAATCCGACGTTTCTTCTCCGCGGTCAGATCTACTTTTTTTTTTAAATACACCTGCATTTTTTATTATATTATTACATTAAGTATGATACATCGTTAGTTTTGGCAGGTCGAACGTTTCTTAATAATTAAAACAAAAATACAGTTCCGTATTTAAAAAACATTAGGTTGATTTTCAATCTGAGTGTACATACTGTTTCCGTAGGTAAGTATTGGTTACAATTCACAGTGTATCAAATTTTAATAAATTGTCTCTAAAAGTTTAAAAGGTGCATCATATAAATTAAAAAAAAAAACAAAATCTTCGACACCCTGTATCTCGAAAACATTTCTGCACATGTCTATAGGAACTTTTATTCATAATTTTTTATGTAAAAACTACCCCTAAAATTACATTATGACTTTTAGTAACACCCTGTTCAGGTTCAACATATACTATATGCAGGTACATATGAATATGATTCCAGGTTTGAATCCAGACAGAAATCACCATGTCGTGGATTCGTATCGAAAGATTCTCTAGAATCTCTACATGACAAGAAGAGTACACGTTGCTTTGAATATTTACCGTTATTACAGTTAGATGTGGAGGCATTAAATCTAATACAAGACACAACCATCAATCGGTTTTTTGCCCTATGTATGTGCGTAAGTACCAGAATGTAAGAACTAAAAATAGAAAAAAAATTAGCTTTCTGGATTACACTTGTGTATTGTTCAAAGAGACCTTGTGAACAAAATTACCAAGCTAATAGGGCATGCATGCTATGTTTTTGTTTTGGGGTATTCTTCAATATAACATGTTCTGCATTCCAGCATACGACAGTTTCCATGCACCCTGCGCCCCCTTCCCCCCGAGCTAATAACCCAAGCAAAAATTACGTTATATAAAGCATTTCAGGAGTTTTACCTCACAAACATTGAGAACTTTGTTTTTTTTGTAGTCTTCATGCTTATGTTGTTCCAACAAGAACCTAGAACTTTTTTTTAGTTATCAAATGTTTGCCTCCCCCTCTAAGACGGCATTCTAAATACGCTACTGAGTAGATGTGTCCATTTTTGTAAATCCGTCACTTGATCGACATGCAGCTTTGAAAGTGAAATGCACATACCTATAAATTATAATAATTACTCACATATTAAACAAGGGAGACAAACATGAAAATAGTGTCCTAATTATCAAATAAATATTGTAAATAAAGATATAGTGATATACCTATTTAAGCTTACTACAGTTTGCTTTAAATAGGTTGTACTTTTTTTAAGAGGAATGTTCTCTTTTTCGGGTCCATGTACTCTGGTACTCTTACTATTTCCATAAATGCGACAAATATCCTCTATTATGAGAAATCTGGGACAAATAATCTCTATTTTGCGAAATCTGGTGCCATTTTCTAATTATTTTTGTTAGTTTTAATCCATATTATTATGTGTATTATAATTATTATTGAAAGTCATTGAATTCTGCGAAAGTGACAAGACTTTACTTAATTATTATACGCTGGTACCTATTTTTACATTTCGTCAAAATGTACTCTTTTCATTTTAAAAAAATCTGGACAGCCTACTTTAAATCACGTTTAAGAACCCAAAAAAACCTGCAGTAGAGCAGGTCGCCGGCACATAGCTTCCAAGAGAAATTGCAATTTGCTATTACAAATTACAGTGTGTGGTAATCTGTGAATTATAGCTAGGAAATTCAAAACCTTGTTTTCTTTATTCTGGTATAAATATAAACACAAAGTCAAAAATCGTTGTTATTGCTCTACCATATATGGCTGATTGTAGATTAGGCCACGAAATCATCAAAGGATTGTAGAATAGCCTGTTTTGGAGTAGGATGTTGGGAGCTAGATACGTTCGTTTTAACTTTTTTTCATTATGAACTGTAATTTTGTACGTGGTCGCATTTTAAATATAGGGTGTATATCGTATTCCCCAATGATTTAATAACTAAGTATTCCCAATCGAACAATAATTAATCACGTTTTAACTGTCATCGATTACCTACGAATATGTTTTTCATTATTCGCATCCGACTCGTCATGACGTCATGCACAACACAGTCGGTTAATTTTAGATGCACTTTTAAGTCTTCGAACGTATGCCTAGTCAGAAACTTGGTTATTCAAAAATTACAGATTTCTGCTCTTGTTGTCCTTAGTTTGCCCTAGATCGCTCCACGTCCGATAATTAAAATTGAAACAAGGTGGCTGCATTCAATGAAAATTGATATTCACAAGAATCGACATTAATAAAAATTCGAAATCAAAGCAATGCATATTAAATAAATTCAGTTACCTTATACCCGCTAATCATTTAAATTCCACAACTCTTATACAATTAAATCTCGTATCAAATTTTATTTATTTATTCAAATCTATATTTCAAGTATTTTAATTTCCATGGTAAAGGGTCCGTGTTATATCTTTTTGATGTAGCATAAATTACAGATAAACGACTATCAAAATCAAAATAACGAGCACTATTCTATTTCCATTTTTAGGGTATTAGTGGAATCGATATTTAAAAAAAATGATATCGTAAAAGATGCTTTAATTTTTTTTGATATGCGATAAAAATAAATTAATTTTTTTTATTACGTGACTTGTTACGTGTTTAAATCAGATTTGCCTTCATTTTTTTTTACAACAGCTTTGTCCACAAAATTGTAAAATTTTTTTTGACAATAAAGCATTTATTTATTTATAATTTATTTATTTATACGGTTGAAATAAATTAATCTCCACAAAGTCGTTATTTCATTCTAATGTTTTCTGTATTAATAATACTTTAATGCGATCCAGTTTGAAGCAATTACATTTTAAAAAGAATCAATATATTAAATATTTAAACAGATTTCTGTATATGGCATTTATTTCATACCAATTTTTATTAACATCGATTTGATGAAATGCAATAACTAGGGAAAGACGCATGTATATAGAAATTTTACGATCGTTATCACCAAAATACATTTGAACTGTATTTCGTAAACGTTTAGCCGTTTCCTTTATACTTATTGGCGGTTTTGCTTTTGTATTTTTTAACAAAATATTAAGAAAATTCGTGTAATTTAATGTCAAATATTTATTTTACCATAAAAAGCATGGAAAGATTAACTTAATCATGATTTTTAAATGATATTACAAGTTTAAAATTTGAATTAAATTGGTCAAACACTGACAAATTAATATTTAAGTGGAAATTTTAAGGGCTTATTAAGCAAAAAAGTACTATCAAATTTCAGACCACTTAGCTATAATTAGATATTTGATTATTATCCTACATTAACTTTAAAATACAAAAATATCTAAATTTTTTTTGATATTATATTAATTTCTTTTCGAAGTTTCAAGAATACAATCACATTCTTCGTAATAAGTTTACTAATAGTCGTTCAACGATTGTTAACTTTGATTTACAACTAGTATATAAAATATTACTTAAAAAATAGAGGTCAGCTTATGTTAACCTATTTCTTAATTATTTCGGTTTATTAATTCTCATTAATGATTTTTATAAAAATTCCTCAATATTTTGAATTGATTTAAGATAGATTGTGGTCAATAGAATAACACTACTTACATAAAATGTTTGATAGTTTTTTATTTCTATACTTAATGTTTAATCGATTAAAACTTGAACCAGAGCTTAGTCGTCTTTAATACGATTAAATGTTCTTTATGAAACATACCAGCAACATTACTGTTTAGCGGAAAAAGTATATGATATACACCTTCTTACCTATATTCCTAATGGAATATTTCTCCGCGGAAAGCACCCATCAGCTTTTAATAAAAATGTAATAAATTGAATACGTTAAGCTTGGATTCTCAACAGCTTATATACGATTTTGGAGACATTAATGTTGATCATATTTGATGCATAGAATCGAAAAAAATGTATTGATGATTTTTAGAAAAAATTGTTAACACTGCTTATATACTCCGCATCTTAATTAAAAATTTCAAATAATTCACAACTTACACTATAATCTGCTCGTAGAGTGCCCTCATATAAATTAAATATAAGATACTGCTTCATTTAATTTATTTATGTACAATAAAAATTATTTTTCGTTTTTTGTAATGTTTGTATATTTTTAACCAATCTCAAAAAATGAGGAGTTTAGCAATTTACCCCTAGAATAAATTTTTTCTTCTTTGACTTTCTTTGATTCAAGGAATCTTTCCACTCAAATAAAGAATTTTATCGATTTCTTAACAATATGATTATTTTGAGCAGCTGCTATTAAATTTGTACCAAAATTTTATCAAAATGTTGATATCTTCTTATTTTTGTTTTGGCCTTCAAAACCTTATTACTTACCACTACAAAAAAATCTCGTATAAATGAAACTAAAAAGGGTAAAACTGAAATATTTTTAAAAAAGTAAATTTGTTTTGAAAAATATATTGGAAAGTAAAAAATTAAATTATCAATTATTTTAACAATTTCACTTATTCATGTGGACGTCAAACTAATAAAAAGAATAAATAGACATTTTTTAGAACCTTTAAATCACAAAGAATATGCAAATAACAGCAAATAAATTAAATATTATTCAATATTATATTATTTAACTGTGCTTTTTACAAAAATCAAGTGTAATATACAAAGAAATTGACAAGATTGTATCAAAAATCAATACTGCTTAAATGAAATCGTGAACTTATAAAAGTTTTAAAAAATGAATAAAGTTCTCTGGAGCTAAAGAAGTTATTTTTTTTACCAAAGAAACTAAAAACGTATATATTTTACTCTAGAGATGCTGGATTAGACTTGATTTTTGTGCAAAATTAAAAATTAGCACGATAAGTAGTATTTCTAAATTTGACTGTTTTTCTGAGTATTTGGGCAAAGTAACCTGTTTCCGAATAGCTCTTAAACATGAAGAGTGAATTTTAGAGAGGTTAAACTACCCATAAGTGGAACGGTTTGATTTCTAGTTCGTGAAATTAGAAGATAACATGACCAACTGTACTGATCTCAGGAATCTTAAATTAATATTTTAAACGAAATAACATATGAAGATTTACCACACATTTAAGAAAAAACATATTCAGAAAACCTTTTTGCAAATTAGGGTTATTAACGAGACCAATAGCTTTCTTTAGCCAGGTTTAACGATTGAATGGTAAATTATTTTCCAGATCTAAATTATCCAACTCTTGCAGTTATATAACACTATATTAGTTCATCGGGCAGGGTGATAGGTTGATGTGCATCACTAACAGCAACCTCATTATAATGGCTTAGTGGACGAGCGAGATGTTCAGCTCAATAGAAAATGTGACGGTTTACTTAGAAAAGACCGTTGTCGTTTAGCAACTAAAAAAATCCACACTGCTAGCTGCGAATGTTTTGTTTAAGTCATGTAGTATGTTTGGCTTGACATACTTTGTTTGGATGAAATCGTGTTAAAGATTTATACTGCACATTTTAACTAACAATTTCTTTCGTAGTGCCATAAATATTGAAGCCATTAGCCGTAAAAGCCGGTTAGTTTTAGAACTTTTAAAAGCCACACAAATAAAAACAAAGTACGAAAACATAACCATGAAACTAAAAATATGTTTAACATTTTTTTCTTTATAATAACAAAAAGTTTATCGTCGATTCTTGAGAAGATTATTTGGTTCCTGAAGTCAAAAAAAAGGGTATCTACATATACGTTTTCAGACCAAACTGAACGGTTTTAGACCTCTATGTTCAATAGATACCTAAAACAACAAAAACTACATGACAAAAAAAATGTTAGAATTTTGTACAAATTAACAGCATATAAAGGAAAAACGATTATTGCGTTGAAAAAAGAAGACTGTATTAAAAAACTAGAGACCTTCTAAATTCTGAGAACTTTAATAAAATAGATAAGGATCCGACAAATATATTAATTAAAACCACAATTAAATAAAGTAATTTATTTAGTGATAAAATAAACTACAGTTTAACGTTAACGAACCCACAAGCACCGAAGCCATAATCTTTTATTTAGTTACATAAAAACAATATGTCCATTCGACAGGTAGTCTCATATGTAACAGCTCCAGCACACCGGGTATCTAACGAATTAATAGAAATTATTAGTAAATTTTATAACTAATAACAGCCTCGAATTAAATAATAATATTAAAGATATAACTATTCCAAATAACGCTACTTTAATTTCTTTGGATGTGCAAAACCTATTTCCCAGTATCAGGTAGGATACTGGGAAGCTATTCGTAAAAAAAGATAATCAACCTTTATGTTAATAACGACATACATACTACATTTGTTGGCAGTGTGCCTAGATCAAAATTATTTCGAATTTAATGGCTCGATCTATTTAAGTAAAGAAGCTTTAATAATGGGGCAAAATATTTCTTGATAACTTAGAACAAATAATAGATAATCATCATGTAAGGAACGGGTTTATTTATTGGTACATAAATGTTGACGATATTTTAGTTTGTTTCACAGGCACAGAGAGACAACTTAACCTCTTTCTAAATTCTATTAATAAATTATATAAAAATATATTATTTTCTTGAGAATTAGAACAAAATAAGTGTATTGCATATTTTTTGTTGTAACTTGCCTTGTTAAATATTGAAAAGGTAAATCAATTTTTTGGTTTATACTACGCGGGGCTTGTTCTCAAAATTCTCTTTTTGCAAATATAATTTTTTTTGTCACGTTTACGTTTACTTCACAATAAGTATTATACGTTCAACCAGAACTATATGAGGTACATTTTAATTCTAAATAGCTACTACATATACACTTTTCTTCATATTTTTAATGATAAGGCTATTCTACTTCTGGCTATTTTTCATATTTATAGTTAGAGTTGCTATTTTGGAATTCAAAAACTTGTAAACCGTTTGTTTCTTTGAAACAACATAATTTAGTACATCTATTGTATCGATTATATTACCTTGAATGTGATTTCTTAGTAGAAGCTATTTTGTATCATGGTAGTGTTTAAAGTTATAAACTATTGTCAAATAAAATTTGCATATGTAAATAGGGCTTCGTATGTAGGTTTCAGAATGAGCTTAACAGAATTTTTAAAATTATTAGATATTTTACAAAAGCTTTCAGTTTAACCAATATAAAGATACCCTGTAAATGCCAAGATCGATGTAGAATCTATAAAATTGCAATTCATCATGTAAGACTACGAATCCTAGGTTAATATCCTTCCTTTCCTTCTTAGCTGACTCGAAATGTTAATTACAAACCCTTTACACCAATTCATGTTGTGGTAATTCAATCCATTAACAGAAGGTTTAACTGGATTGCAAATTACGTAGCCACAGATTTCCTAGAATACTGAATAATATCATTTTCCTTTCATTGAACCTCAGATATGTCTATTGGATATTTAATGGGGAATTTGTAGTTATCAGGATGCTGCTTTATGTCTAATCCAACTATATCGATTTTCAAACGCAGGCATAGAGATATTAGGTTGGTTATAATGCTAATGAAGTTAATCTATTTAAAAACTTAGAAAATAAGTTGTTTAAAAGGAAATTTTGAGTTAAATTGCAGAGTTTACTTAATTCTATGTTCATTCCAGAAAAAAATTACAAACTTGTATTTCTGTAAACATCGCTAATACAAAACCAATAAATAATTACGAAACATCAGATCTAAAAAGTATCTGTTCTCCGTCGCTGTTTTTGCCTAAGCCACTCCAAGCCCAAAATTAATTTTTGATCTATAACTTTGTCTGCTGCTTAAATCTATTTGTGCTATATTAGTAATTTGTCTAGTTCTTTAGTGAGACCCCAGATTAAAGTTTAATCAAAATATAATGTATTATTAGAAACGTTTTAATTAGTTTACTTTTTGATTACCAAAAAGTATTATCCCATAGTCGCGTGGAGCTCAAGCAAAAATTAATTAGTCTGTTTTAAGCAAATCCTTAACCTACCTAGGATATACCGATTTTGGCATGTATCTATGCACTAAGGTAAAAAATGCCCGCACTGTTGAAATGTCAAGTCATTTCATCTAAATATTCTCAATGCAGAGAGTTTTACAGAAGGGTAGAGAATATAGTCCTATAGTATACGTATAAAAATGTAAAAAAGACCCTTTCCTGACGTAAAATAAAGTATCATTATTTAGAAGTTAAATTAAATAGTTTTAACTTTAATTTATTAACTGGTCTGAGCTAGACCTCGGGCAACAGGAATAAAATGATCTCATCTTAAATTTAACTTTTCCAAGTTCATTTTTCTTGAAACAAAAGAAATTTAAGGGAGGCTGGAAAATAGAAGAGAAGGTAGAAATTTCAAACTAAAGCATCGTTTTAAAATAAAATTGAAATAATTGGTTGCTGTAGAGAACCTCGTTATGTCCAGATATTTATGGAGTTCTTCAAATCTGAAAAACAAAAAAAAACAGTTATAATTTACAGTCTTTTACAAAATTAAATAATTTTATATACAAACACAACATATATTATTAAAATTCCAAAATAAATGTGATAGTGTGGATTAGGTAAATCTTTTTGAAGTAAATGGTATGAGAAGTGGGACACGCGGCTTAAGCTGCCGCGTTGCATTTTTTCCGACTAACCTCATCCGGCGTCCTTCGCGATAGTTCCTTCAGGTTGTTTTTACTCTTCTCGGATGTAATGCAAATATAAAAAAATTATATTTCGATTGGTTTTAAATCTTCCCGTTTCACTAATCTACTAGACTTTAATATAAACATAAAGGGACACGTGAAGATGAGCTGATAGTGATTTGGTAAAAATCCAATAAAGCGGAACAAAACGGCCACCCATCAAAATATGAGAAGAAATCGGTGTAAGAAACCTAATTTACCTAAATAAACTTTATGAAATTTTGTACAAAAACTAGGCGGGACATGGAAAATAACTTGTAAGATTTCAACACGGCGAAACAAAATAGCGGCCTTATAATGTTTAAAAAATCGGTGTAAAAACAATTTATTTAACTGAATGCAAATTTTGCAAGAGATCAAGTGTGCAGTAAGGTTGAACTAATAATACATTGTTACAAATTCTATACAGCTATAAGGTAATAAAATGATTGCTTCATAAAAATATAAAAAATCAGTTAAAAACTGTCTTAATTGATGTTGTGAACAAATCAGGTGTACTGTATATTCGATTAACTTCAAAGTTTAGAAAATTCAAATGTGAAATAGAAATTAACTGGTAAGATTTTGGTACGAATGCTATATTCCATAACAAAATAAAGACCTAATTAAATGTGTTAAAAGTGTATGTGAAATAGCTATAAATTAAATTTAAAACGTCCAAGAATCATGTGAGATGTAGGGTAGAGTTGGTAAGATTTTGGTACAAATCAGGTGGGACGATACAAAATGGTGGTCTCAAAAAATTACTTTTAAATCGACTTCGAAGTGTGTTTAGTGGCAAATCTTTATGCAAATACAAAATGATAAAATGTAGTATCAGCCTTACTGCATTAAAATAATTTTCTTCTATTGAAACAAAAAATTAAAACTACCCCGCCTTACTTTAATTCAAAAAATAAAAAAGATAGAGAAGTATTACCTTATGTAGTTTTGTAGATAATCATTTATTAATATATGTACTTAAGCAAATTGCGTTACCTTCCACTTTCCTGGATAAAAGGAAAGATTAATTATGAGTAAAGTTCTGGGCACTGTTCTGGGTTCTGGTTTCTTTGGCTCCAGATAAAATATAAAAGTTTATCTTATAGTCATAAATTTGTGATAAGTACTTTTCCATAACTGTAATAAAGCTATTTAGATTTTAATATATTTTTGTTTATATCTAGATCAATTTTAAATGTTTTTTCTATTATCAACAAGGATTTACAGCAACTAAAATTACTAAAAATTCTATTACAACTTACCTTTTATTAACTTAACGGACGTTATTCAATTTATTTTCCCAAAAAATAATTTGCGTATTAAAGTTTAGGGCCCCAAAAACGGACAATTTATTAATTACCCAAAATATCAAAAGATGTTTAATTAAATGTAAATGTATAGAAGGATCGCACTATCGTAGAATTCCGTGCTCAATGGCACGAGCTAGCAGAACTCAGTCTAAGGTCTTCATGTTAAGCCCTTTTAGCCATTTTGACGGCCGGTTGCAGAAATTTCAATTAAAGTTTAGAATATTTAACGAAATGTGAGATTTGACAGCGAGTTCCTAAATTTTTATAAGCAGAGTGTCAAATCTGAAAGTTCGGTTAAATATTCTAAACAGCAATTAAGTTTTGTGCCAGCGGCTGCTAGTCTAATAGATTTCTAAAACTAAACAGAGTCCAACTTAGAAACATTACCGTGGTCCTAACTGGACACTGGTTGGTGAAATATTATCTGCATAAGACTGAATTGGCCAATGATCCATACTGCAAGTTTTGTGCTGAGGTTTAGATGAAACTACCGAGCATCTAGTCTGTCGATGTGATGTTTTAGTCAACACCAGACCGCTTTGCTTGGGTGACGCCTATATAGAACCCGAGCTTGTAAGATTTGCTCGACCTGAAAGGGTCCTTTATAAAAAGAAGTGGGCTCCTGGCCTGATATGTTTACTCTAAGGGATAGCACAATGTGCCCCAGTAAGCCTAAGTACTGCCCATGCCGGGCTCCTCATCGAGGTCTAATGTCTAATAGGAAGATCACAATTATTATAGAAAAAGATATAATATACACTTTAATAAAATCACTTTTTCTGGCAAAATATATTAAATTTAAATTAAATTTCATTTTCTCTTTTCGGGTGCATTGTAAACTTAAATTGCAGCAGCTGTTTAAGTAATCCTAATTGACACTCATGTGTTTGTTTTGTTTGAAACTGTCATCTTTTAAACTGGAAACAACTGTGTATTTAAAGAGCTGAGCCTTAATACACTCTACATGGTTAGTTATAACGTAATTTTAATCTTTGTACAAGGTGGCCTGTTTATCTTTGGACGTTACCTTAGCTCAAAAATTATGCGAGATAGAGTCAAGAGTTGACTACAAACGTTAATTGGAGTAATTCGAGTGTTTAATTTATTTTATTTTCAAATATATAGAGTACGTCATTTTTGGTGGACGGTAACCAACTTTCTTATTTTAAATCAGACACCCCGTATATTGAATTTAAATAGCGCTATTCATGACGCTTTCAACCATATGTAATTTGATGTGACCGGTATATTAAAGTATTTTGATATTTTTGAAACTCTGCCTGAAATTTAGTCTTTATTTAATGCTTAGTACAGAATTCTAAAAATAAGAAAATCATACAGTGTTGCTGATGTAGGAAATATTTCGATATATACTGTATTCTTTTAAAAACAATAAAACGTTGATAATTCAAAATTAATTAATTGATGAAAGGAAACACAATCGCTTACCTATCACTAGAACCGAATAGTTTCAGTATATTATGTTGTATGTAAATCAATCTTGCCAAAACTCGGGAAACCGATCCGAAAATAGTCGGTACAACGTTGTCACATATTTAACTGGTTTTTAAAATATAGGTCGTGAGCCAGGAAGGTACCGTTTGCGATTGTGTATTTGAATAGAAACAAAATAATATCGAAAAGATTTAAAATTAATTATTAATTGATTTGTTTTGAAATTAATGAACAAAAGTAAAATAAAACAGATTACACAAACATTCACCCCACCAAAACGAATGTTTTTAGAAAAAAAAATTAAACTTAATTTTTAAATAATATTAAAGAAGAAAAAAAATAAAAAAATTGTTTTGCATTCTTGAGAACGGGCCTTTGTAAAGTTCCGCGAGCCGTCTTCAGTGTTACCACGCGAACATTGTCTTGTCCAGGGTGCAATTTAATTACCCTACTAACTCCCAGTGAAGAGGAGTGGTTTGTTCATTTTTAATGAGAACAAGAGCGCCTTGATTAACTGGAGGCGACGGCACTGTCCATTTGGATCTTTCCTGAAGGGAATGAATATATTCGGTGGACCACCGTTTCCAAAAATCACTCTGGATTGCTGAATTAATTTTTAACCGGTTCAGGTTTAAATTATAGAGCTGTTTAAAGGCTCGAGAACTAAAAATGACCAGGGGTCAAAGGCTGAAGGTCGTTTGGATCTTCGCTCATAGCACATAGTGGCCTTGAATTTAGTACCGCTTCTATTTGCGTTAAAATTTTGCTTTAAAAACGGTAAAAATTTGACACCCGCTTCGGCAAGTCCTTCCAAGTGAGGCATAGGGCTTGAGCAGCCTTTTATATTTAATAAAGTTTGTGCCTTGATCACTTTAAATAATATTTACGAAGCGCCTGAACGCAGCCAAAAAAGATTCGGCGCTGAGATCGGAAGTGGCCTCTAAATGTATTGATTACAAACAAATGTAACCCTTTAAGTTTTAGCACCCCTATGTTTAGTCATTAAAAGAGAAAAGGGACCAGCAAAATCCACACAGACAGAAGAAAATGCTTTGATTTCAGAAACCCTGAGAGCAGGCAAATCGGACATAAAGGGAAAACTTGGGTTTACATCGGAAACATTTAATGCACTTTGAAAGGCATTTATAGATGGCACTCCGAGGCGAAAGGATCCAAAATTGTTGAAGTAATAAAATTGCATCGTTTTAAGCCCAGGATGCAGATATGTGTTATAGTAAATTCAATTATTAACTCAGTAAACTTAGGCAGTAAAAGATGTTTGAAATATGAAAATTGAGATTTTCTGAGTTACCACCAACTCTTAGTAAACCATCAGCGTCGATAAAAGGAGCAAGTTTTCTAAAAGGTTTAGGTAGCAAGGAATTTTGCTTTATTTTTAAAATAATATCTGAAAACGTCTCTTGTTGGACGTGCTTTACGATAACTTTAAGTGAAGAGCCAATTTGACGAGAACTTAAAAACCGTGAAGGTTTGACTTTAATTTTATATTTGAAATAAAACGAAGAATATAAGCAACTATCCTTAGAATTTTCAGCCAACTAGAAAATTTCTCTAACAAAAGAAGAATAAAATTTGGGGAAGAAATAATGTTGGATAAAACCACAGTGTTTTCTTCCTTAGATACGTCAGGATCGGTTGGGGAATAAAAATGAGGTTGTGTTGGCCAGAAATCCTTTGCTTGTGAAAGAAACTCGGGACCAGACCAATATTTTTGTATCTAAAAGTTGCGCAGGGGTAAGACCGCGACTGGCACAATAGGATTTAATTATGAGCTCTTGAATATGGTTAACCCTATTAGCTACAAAGGTTTTCCACTTGTGCGGGGAAGAGACAACCAAGTAAGTGTGACCATAGAATCTGACCACAAGTATAGATCGTCAAAAGTAATAAGATCAGCAAAACTTTCCATGAAAATAGCTAGATCAAAACAAAATGGCGGCCATGAGTTCTAGCCTAGAATAGACTGAGTTTTTAATTCGACATTTCGAGCAAACAAGGAAGGTTTTTTTTCTGTTTCCTGAAAATAGCAAACAGCGGTATCCACGCTCGCCAAAACCGTGTAATTCAATTAGAGATATTACAAACGTACGAGGAATTTTTATAATACCAAGTTGAGGCATTTCGGAGGTATCCCAAATAAATAGCCTTGCACATCAGGAAACTTTAGATTCCCATAAACGCTGCAAAAGAAGTTTGGCAAGTAGAAGGCAAGGCAGATTCGACTAATCTCCGATAACATATTTCTTTTTGTACAAGGACGGTCGACAGGGGTGTAAGTATATGAAAAAGCATCTGAATTAGTATTCCATTTGAGACCAAGTACCTTAATAAATGATGGTTCCTCCTTATACAATTGAACATCAGAAGATT
Source organism: Kuschelorhynchus macadamiae (assembly GCA_030620095.1). Classification (NCBI taxonomy): domain Eukaryota; kingdom Metazoa; phylum Arthropoda; class Insecta; order Coleoptera; family Curculionidae; genus Kuschelorhynchus; species Kuschelorhynchus macadamiae. The sequence goes on from JAUTXW010002811.1 coordinate 1,008,046, forward strand.
GATTACTTGCCCATTTGCTCATTTCGAAACCTCCCCTTTTCATAACCTCAATGACGTCAGATTGAAGTGCTAAAGCTGACTCCAAACAATCACTTCCTAGTAGTCCATCATCAATAAATTGAAAAGAGCAGCCTTAGGGAAAGAAGCTTCTTCCTGCGCCGCAAGTTCTTTTAAAGTCCTTAAGGCCAAGTTGGGGAAGAATTAATTCCATAAACCACAGTACGTTATTTGAAGAGGAACTCGGTTTATATACGCCATAAAACGTTGATAGGTCCAAAAAATGAACAGAAATTTGTCTGTACATTTGCTTTATGTCACAAACAAAGACGTAGGCGAAAAATCGAAATAAAAGAATAATATTTTGTTAGGACCTAGTGTCATTAAGACTAACACCGTTAATGTCACGCAAGCTTGCGTCGAATACAACTCTAATTTTAGAGTATGATTAAGACAGCAACATTAAGAATATCGTCTTGACAATGACCTTTATCTAAGTAATGCATAAACTTTACATATTTTGTATGCAAGTCGGGGTTTTTGCAAAAACGAAGCATGCCGAAGCGGCGATAAGCTTGAGAAAGTGTCAATAAATTTAGGCTTTGATTGACGAAATGGTAAAATAAAACCGACATTTTCTAAATGTAAATCACATTGTTTTTTCAGGGGAGAAAAAAAAAGTACCAAAAAACCTATTATACACCAACTCAAAAGAGACCTAAAAATGCAACACATAACCAAAGATAATGAAGACTCCCAATAATACATGTGCACCAATAAAACCGTGTGTTTCAAGTATTTAATGTGTTCACAGATCTTAGGCTGGTTAGAACAAACCTTTGGTATGATAATAGCTTCACACGAAAGTAAGGGATTTGGTTCACCATGAGGTTTTATATACACTGTGTAGAACCATTTTTAGTGCAAACATTCCATTTAAACCTTGGACAGAAAAACTTTTACGTTTAAGTCCGTATCAATAAAATTTGCCATGGACTGTTCCAATTAAAATAAGAAATTTAATCACCTAGACAAAAGAATAGTTTGTTGAGAGGCAGAAAAATGACTTATATATGAATTAATAATGGGGTATAGAAATGGGGCATAAGCCTTGAAAAGTATCTATGAATTGTCCTTGGACTGAAGGTATTGTAGAAGACGTTTTACCAAAGTGCAAAGTGGTATGGTGTCATTTGCACACTGCATTTTGAGAAGACCCGCAATTTCATGAGGAGATACTAAACAGTTGACGCATAATTTGTGCTGTTTGACAAATGAAAACCTGTCATGCGGCGATTTCGCCAAAAAAGCAGGGCACTTATATAATGCGTGAGAAGTCGAGCATAAAAAACATTTTTTGTTACTCCTATTATCAACATCGGGGTCAAGCATTAAATTGAGAAACGATTTTTTATTACCTTTTGGGATTTCCGCACTTTTCAAAGAATAATTTAAAACACTGTTTTTCCAAAAATGAAATTAATTGCCAAATATTAAAAAACCTAAAACTTTTGAATCCAATTTATTTATCAACAGATTAAACAATAAAAAACACCAATGTTCGACTGGGAAATTTAAGGCTCTAAAAGCAGCTATGTTCTCAGAAAAAATATTAAAATTTGTCTAAGTTCCTTTGGATTTGAACAGACGGAGCATGAAAAACCTTTAATATTGTGTAGCTAGAATACGTTTATTTTGATAACGTTTTATCAGCATATAGGCTACAGAATAGTTAAGTTCTGTAAGGGGGATGCCCTTAACTAAACTTAATGTTTGACGTAGCAAGTATTGAAATTTTTCAATGTTCACAGTATTATCATGAATAAGACTGTTATATAAGTCAAAAAAACTAGGCCAATTTTTATAATTGCCATCAAAAAAAATTGAGCTTGGGAAGCTTTATTTTTGTGGGAGCACGAAAGTGGAATTAGCTGAGGTATTAGCAGATAGAGATGCTTGACTACTTAAGAGAAAATCATATTTTATGCCATAATATATATATATATATATATATATATATATATATATATATATATATATATCAGAAATATATATATATATATCTGACATAGATGTTCATAGAACAAGAAAAAAATTAAAAATATATATATATATATATATATATAACATATGCCTGCTGATCAATATATATATATATACCTACACAAAATATGCTATTTTATATATATATATATATATATATATATATATATATAAATATATATGATGGCAAAGTAGAATAAATAAATTGTATTATTTATTGAAATAATTAAAGTTCGCAAAATATGCACATTGTTTATATTTAAAGAAGAACGAGAATAAGTTATTTCTGAATTTAAATGTGAAAATACTTATTTATTAAATGTGGTACTGCGAGATTAAAAAAATAACAATAGACTGGCGCCGGGCGTCAGAGTGACGTCGCGACGGCGAATCGATGTGGAACGGAACGAATGTAGCTCGCTGGTTTGACGAAAGACGACAGGTTAGATATCCAAGCGTGCGCAATTAAAAATAAGATCGGAATTAAAAAAATGGCTACCAACGAATCTTGTTTTAAAGCAATTTAAGTTATTAAATATTCAATTTGATCTCCATCCGGCTCGAAGGCCCAAAATGATGTAGGAAATATGAAAATTCGATATATGGCGGACTGTATTGGGTAACTTTTAAAAACAATAAAACGTTGATAATTAGCAAAATTAATTAATTGATGAAAGGAAACACAATCGCTTACCTATCACAGTAGAACCGAATAGTTTCAGTGGCTGGGTTACTCAGTTCGCCCTAGAAGACCATCACACTACATCAATCTTGCCAATTTTCCAATTTTCTCGGGAAACCGATCCGAAAATACGCGTCGGCCGACGAAATGAACGAGTTCCGTTGTCACATGTGGTTAGTGCAGTACTGGTTTTTAAAATGTATCTTGACCTGCGCTGCGTGAGCCAGGAAGTTTCTTCCGTATTCTTGACGAATCACAGGGTTGCGATTGTGTATTTGAATACGAAACAAAATAATATCGAAAAGATTTAAAATTAATTATTAATTGATTTGTTTTGAAATTAATGAACAAAAGTAAAATAAAACAGAGTTACACAAACAGTTGCCAAATTTCTCTTATACTTATTCTTTTCAAGTTTTTCAAATATAACACCCTGTATATTATGTTGTATGTAAATAGAAAACTAAGCGAAGAGTACAACGATATTTAACAATATAGGTCTGCGAGGTACCGTTTCGGAGTTATAGACGATTATCTTCAGAAAATATTTTTTTTTGATTCCAAATGGGATTTCCAAACATTGTTAATATATTATTATTTATATAATGATTTACAGTTGTTTGCATTTTGCATAGATCTTTAAATGTACCCCACAATCCATTCTATTCTCTCTATTGTATTTTCACATGGTTTGCTTTTCCTTTAATTATGATAGGAAGCACAATTTTGCTTTAAAAAATAAAATTTGCTCGTCTTCCAGGAGGCACTCTATATTTAATAATGGGTTAAATAATATTTAGAAGAAGGTATGATGATTCTGTTTAAGAAACACTGGAACTCAACTAAAATCTCTAACCGAAAAATTACCTATTATCGGAACAGTGAGATTAAAAAAAAAAAGTTATAGAAGTTACAAGTTCAGGCAGAACTTTAGTAAAGGTTTGGTGCGCTATTTATAGGTCCAGAATTATAGGTTGAAATTTTTTTTTATATATGAATGCCCAGCGTTACTTAGAACTTTTAAATAACATCCAACGCCTTGCGAAAAATGAAGTACCTCCAAATCAACGAGCTAATTTAATTTGGCAGCCGGCTGGTGATCTATCTCACAGAAGCTAAATCCATAATATAGAAAATCGATTAGAGAAAACGGTAATTACGCCTGGATTTATTTCTGTGGAGTACACTTAAAGAACTAGTTTACAAACACAAACCAACGACAATAAAATGCACATCAAATTTGTTGTAATTAGCATACGTTTCGACTTCTATGAGGTCATCTTCAGGATCCTAAAAGGTAAGCACTGGTGTTATAAATTGTTTTTTTTTATTTTAAGGGGCAATGTTCTCTAGAAAATGTATGAAAAAGAAAAGAAATAAATAAACTCTTTTACAATTATTCGTATGATTATTTGGAAACTTTATATACCACTTGCATTGGCCAAAATGAAAGACGTACAGTTGTTGCAATAATAATCATTTTTGTTAGTATTTAGGTTATTTGCTTACTTCTTATATTAAAAAACATTAAAATATTTGAATGCCACATATAATAATATTTCGTTAAAGAAAATAATTATACACGAAAGTTGGCAATAGTTTAAGTTGGGTTCTAAACAGAAAATAAAACCGACATTTTCTAAATGTATAGTTTAAAAAAGTACCAAAAAACCTATTATACACCGACCTAAAAATGTACCAAATAATGAAGATACATGTGAATAAAACCGTTTCATCACAGATCCGTCAATTTATATATGGATGGAAACGTCATGAATGGCGCTATTTAAGTCCGTATCAATATACAGACTGTTCCAATTAAAATAAGAAATTTAATGCCTGCCTAAGAAAAATGACTTATATATGAAAATATTATAAATTAAGCCATCAATTTTCTCTAATTAACCGTTGTATTCAACTTTTCACTTCTCTGGTACACTTTCTGTGATAAAGTAGTGTCCCAAGATAAACGGGCCACGTTGTACATAATATTTACGAACTTAAAAATTCATATGCCAAATATTAAAAAACCTAAAACTTTTTCTGTGGTTCTAATGGCACAATAAAATATTATAATGATGGATTTCAGAGCATAACCTTTATAGGAGTAAAAAAGGATATATAATTGTAGGCCTTTCCAGTTTATGTTTTAGGGGTTCACACAACAACCAAGCCAGGGTATCAAAATTACTGTTCTACATTTCTACTGATAATGTTGCATATATCCATATATATATATATATATATATATATATATATATATATATATATATATATATATATATATATATATATATATATATATATATATATATATATATATATATATATATATATATATATATATATATATATATATATATATATATATATATATATATATATATATATATATATATATATATATATATATGTATATATATATATATATTGTATATATATATATATATATATATATATATATATATATATATATATATATATATATATATATATATATATATATATATATATATATATATATATATATATATATATATATATATATATATATATATATATATATATATATAAAATATATGAAATATATATATTTATATATATATATATATATATATATATATATATATATATATATATATATATATATATATATATATATATATGCAAAACTTAATTCGCCGCAAAATGATGAAATTTAAGAACAAAAAGTTCCTATATTATTGCCACTTTCACGGAGGCTGTCCGAGGATAGTTGTAACAAATTGTTCCACTGCAAATTTGTAACGAACTCTACGTACTACAAAAAAAAATAGACAAAAAGGTAAGTTTTAATGGAACCACAGCGCCTAAAATCGAACATCTTGAAAGAATAAATATAGCTATTCGGAAAATCAAAAGATAATCTACTTAGATGAGACATCGTATGACAACCATGAAACACTCAGTAAAGGAATACATCCCAAAAATGTTACACCAAGGCCGCATCAAATAAAGGTAAAATAATTACTATTTCAAATGCGGGGTCAAAGGAAGGCAGGACCAGCATGTAATATATATATATATATATATATATATATATATATATATATATATATATATGTTTATATTTATATTATTTACGTATTATAATAAAATTCAACTTTCTTGTGACAATTAAATTCTAAACCTAATAATTACACAATCACTTATATAATTGTTAAGTGTAAAACAGTCACTTTCTTAGATAGTGAAAAATACTACACCCAAGAAGATCGGGTTAGGCAAGAAACTGTTCTTTGCACCACTCTTTATAGCTCTATCATAAGTGACATATATATATCTCTGACCGCTCACTAATCAAATATGCCTTCTACTTAAATGACCAGATTCTTTTATATACAGGAAAAGTTATTACGTGCAGCATTCTGAAAAAACGCAGTGAATGATTTGAAAACCTGGTCAAGAGGTACCTATTTCAGTTTTTCAGCCTCAAAGTCTATAGTTATTAGATTTTGCCGAAAAAATAACAAACCACACTTTACATATGAAACAATTCTGTTAAATAGGAAATCAGAAGTTCTGGAAAAATATCAGGAGTATGTAAGATTGGTGGAAACTAAATTTATTAGAAAAAGTAGTACACTCACGACAGACCGAGGTGGAGAATATATGGGTAATGAAGTACAAAGTTAAGAAAAATTGGCACACAATTCCAGACAACGGCACCCTATATAAGTCAAACAAATGGAGCCGTGGGGAGTACAAGTAGACCCTCTCAAAATGGCTAGATGTATGCTGATTGATGACAATTTGACGAATAAATATTGGGTGAGGCACTCGTAACAGCAAATTATTTGGAAAATTTGATCCCTAAAAGAACAACTGGTAAAAACTCTTTTGAAATATGGAATAAATAATAAATCTCTAGGTGGCGAACAGCTTCTCCTATTAAAGTACGCTTAAGCACCACAAACATAATCTGTAGCAGTTTTATAACAGTTCAAACAACATTTCAGTTTAAGCAACCACTTTCGGTTCTGGACATTTTAAAAAACCTCCTAGGGAATATCGATTTATTCAAAAACATCTGCATATTCAATTTTAACTGTCCCACCATGACCCTACATGAATTTCGACGTTTCCTAGCCGAAAATAGCATATTCCGCAACTTTGACAAGCCTTTTCGGTTTAAAAAATTTAATTTAATTTTTATTGCTTAAACAGTGGCAAAATGTTATGCTGATGCAAACTGTAGCTATATTGTTGGGCTTCGTAAAATTGCTGGGGCTTCTCAAAACATATTCGGTTAGTTTATAGAGTTTGTCACAAGGTGGCGCACGAATCGATTTGCATATACACTTGAAGCGTTTCTCACTTTTCACGAAGGCTTTACATACTACGCGTATGCGAAGCCCGAAAATCTGACAACATTGTTGCAGTTACTGCAGCGCTTGCTATAATCGATAAAAAAGTTTGAGCTTCGCAAGAATTAGATGCATATACAAAGTTTTAGGAGCTCGAAGACGTTTTAAATTACATTTTCTGAAGAATTCTTAAATTTATCTCTAGTGGAGTCTAAAATTTCTTCTTAGACTAACACTCGTTGTAAATGCCTCTCAAACATTAAACCATGCTTAAAATAGATTATCTCTTGAAACGAAAATCTGTATGGCAGAAATTCCAGTATCCTCCAGAATTAAAAAAATCGAGAATGATTTAGATCATAGGCTTTATCCCTATAAAGCCAATGTTAGATATATTATGTAGAAGTTCTATTTTTCCCCTTTACTACAATTAATAGCTGTTTATTAAATTATTTTATTAATATTGTCCCCTCTTTCCTCCGCTTTTTTACTTGTAGATTGATAGTAAAATTGCCCTTTGGTTATCTCAAAAATCCTCGGAAATATAAAAAGCAGGTCATTCGTCATTTATGAATATTTACATAAAATCATAGGCTATTGGTTTAGACAAAATGCTATATTAAGAATATCGCCTCTCATATGTAATTTTATTACATGTTAATAGCATTCGTTTACATTTTTTACTGTGAATGTGAAAAATAAAATGCACGAGCTTGGCGATGAAGCTTCTTAGTTAGACTATTTTAAAAAAGACGGTTCTGTTTCGACCCGTATGTCTATGTCCATGATTTTCTCGTTATTTAGGTACTGGACAGATTTGTATAGAATTTAAAGCATCATTTCAAGAAAGTTATAGTAAAAGAAGACAGCTCGTTAAAATATTATAAGGCGCGGAAATATCTGACAAATTGCTTTAATTACTTTATAAATTTATGTTATATAAATGTTAAATTATCTTTTCACGTTAAATTTAAGTAAAAAAAACTAACATATTGAAAAATCTAACCTTTATATACGCTGTTGATATAGGTAGGAAATAATGCAGAATGAATGAAAATTCGTACGTTTCTATTTAGTTTTTTCAAGAAAAATGCGTTTGGAGAAATTTCCAAAGAAGATTACCAACTAATACCACAGAAAAATGACTACATGGCTGCCGATATGTTTTGCAACTGGTTTGGAAACCTCTTTTTATTTTTGATAGCGCCGACATGCATGGAATTTATAGGGTAGAGGGTTGTCGATACTGGAGTTGTTTTGGTTACTAATTCATCACACAATATGCAGCCATTGAACACATTCTCTTTTAAAAAATAGCCACTGGAATATGATTTAGTTTAGTATGAGTAATCGATTTAGTTTGCTTAATAACGCAGTTATTTATCTTGGTAAAATACTCAAGTTTAAAAAGATAAGAAACATGTATAAATGCTTAACAGGCAGTCAGCGAAGGCTTATGACCCTTATTGACTTAAGAACTATATCGTTGTTTTTTAATAGCATCGAAAAATCTAAACGTTTCGAGTCGGGATGTGTGAACTGAAACAATCTGGCTAGTCAGCATTTCAGTTCCTAAACGCAAATTAAACTTTACATTATCTGAAAACCTCGAAAAGACGATTTTACCCAATAATGGCCCCTGTAAGACTACTTCAATTAGCACTCTTGAAAATTTTATCACATGATTTGGAGTGAAACTAAATGAGATGTCAAACAAGGTATCAAGTGGAAATAAGATTCGAAAAAGAGGTCCTGACGAAATAGGTTCTGCTTAATTTACAAGAAAGAAAAGTGATTAAGGCAAAACATTCTACAACGGAAACACAGGAAAATTGCCTCTAATATATATAGAAGTATAAAGTGTAAATATATGAAAACTGATATCATCTAATTCCGATTATAAACCCGTTTGAAACTTAACAAGAAAAGACAGTTTTAGAGGTAAAATCAGAACGAATTAGATTTTGATACGACAAGAAACGATGAATAAATGATACCAGAAAATGAATTTAAAGTAGAATATAATGAAATTTCTTCTTTACATTCTACGAAGTTCTTTAGGATATCATGAAGATTAAAATAGGTTATATAAATGCGGTTTATTACGATGGCGATGTACAAGTTGTTGGCGAAATAATCATTTTCTCTAACTGAAGAAAGCACAAACTCAGAAAAAAAAATTGTCTAATAGGCTGTAAACTGTTTGTAACATATTTGATTTATTTAATTAAGTTTAGTTTCATAATAGTTTTTAGTTTTGGGGATTCCGAAATTTGCAGTGCAAATACAATATTTACAACAAAATTGGGGTTGCTCTATTTAATAAAATAGCAAAACTATGGTATTGCCTTAAAGCAAATAATATTCCACATGAAATGGTTCGAATATGGGACTTTTAAACCAAAATAATCTTTCACATTTTCGTTTTTTATGTTTTATTAACAATCTATTGAGAGAAAACGATTTACATAGGAACAATTAATTATTTAAATGTATTTTATGCCGTTTGCAGCTCATATATACAACAATAGCTGAATTTCACAGTTAACCATTTTTCCACAATTCCCCTTTCCCCCTTAGATTAGATTTTTAATCTGAATTACTTCTGACAAACTGCCATCTGACTGATTCTTGTTAAATCTTTGAGATCAAGTATTTTGTATTTTGAGTATATTATGATAAATATTTTAAGAGATAAATGTATTAAATAACAGTATTCAGAATGTCTCACGGAAATTATATCTCCTCAAAAAATGTACATTACAGAAAACTTTTTCTCTAAATGTTAGAAACCACAAAAGGTACGACCAGTCTTACAACAATTAAAAGGTTTATATTTTGACTGTTTTGTCTGAAACTGGGCCTTATAATCTAAGTGTGTGCGGATCTTTATATAATGTTTCCAGTTCTTCATTTGTCCTTTCACGATATTGCTGGTTATATGATCCTTCAGTGCTCCGGAATACCCAGTCTGGATGCGTATATTTATTTTTTAACTGACATTATTCTGGTTATTTATGGTGGCCTCCAAGTATTTACAATTCTTGACTTGCTCTATTTTCTCACAGTAACATTTTGTCCTAGTCTATCTCTTCTTCATTTCTATTGGCATGTGTATGCTGTGTGTTCTCTTAATTTGTAGTCCCATTTTCTCAGCCTCTCACTGTTCTTCTATTTTTGTGAATAGATTTTTAACTGTTAATACCAAATTATTTTACGCCTGTCATCGCCAAAGGCCAGCAACACGCCATGAACATTATGGGCAAAACATTCTGTTGTTAAATCAGCTGCTCTGAGTAATGTTGAATAATCCACTAAAAAAAAGAGTCCGACAAAGTGTCTCCTATTTTTATTCTGCATGTTGGGCCGTACACACATATTTTAGTATAATTTTTGATTTTTTTGGAAACTCCTAGTTTGTTTATTGTATCCTAAAGCCAATGAAAAGGTGGTGAATCTCTCTGTTAAATTGCCAGAACTTTTCCAGAGTCTGTTGTATTGTAAATACGACAGACAGACAAATCTGTACGTGTAAATTCATTGTTTTAACCCGGATACTCTTAATATATTTAAGTACTAAACCTGATTTAATTGCCATAGTAATTGAAACTGTCAGTTCGTCACTTACGTTTTACTTATGTCATCTTAAACCTCTAATTGTCAGGTTAGACCTGGTCTAAATTTACACCTCTTTAATACGAATGTAAAAATACGAACGAAAGTTAAAAATAGCATCGACTTTATTCTTTTAAATTGAAACAACCTGTATCATATTCTTTTACTAAATTGATATATTGTTGCCAATTATAACAAAACCCAGTTTAAAACTTAATTGTTTTAGGGACAGTTGACAAAAGCTTTTCAGGCAGTTTATTTCTATTACTTCACGTTTACTTATTAGAAATTAGAATATTCTCTATTTTCCTCACACGTTATTGCCCCTTTTATTTTTAAAGGTAATTATTAAAATAGCAAAGTCCATGCTTATATGTTTACTTTTCAATGGTTATTTGTATATTTTTGCAGCAAATCATAACTGCTATATATTACTGTTCATATTTGTTTTCAATATATTTCTGCATATTTTAAAATAATATATATATATATATATATATATATATATATATATATATATATATATATATATATATATATATTGTTACAGATTTGTCATATATGTCTGTCAGTACATTGGGTAGTAATATTCAGTAAAATAAATCTTCGCTTGACACTTTTTCATTTTTTTAGTATTATATCATTTGTGATATCTAAGTCATTTTAATCTAATTTATAATTAAAAACACTCTTTTATACTATATTTAGGCTTACATTTACCATTGATACCTAAGTTACAGAAAGAATGCTAGTTTCAGAAATTTCTTGTCACAAATAGCCGGAAGCAAAAGTACAAAATTAGAACCTTATGTGAATTTACTTTATTTTTGATAGATCCAATGTAATATACTTTCATATTGTACTGTATTATCATATAATTACTGTTTTATATATAAAATTAACTTTAAGATATTCCAATTAATAATAGGAATTAACATTTTTAATATGCTGTGACTCGAAGACTAGGTCAACAATCATATAAGGCAAACAAATGAAGGTAAAATCTAAGTGACATATGTTTCTGATAAGATAATCTAATAGAACATTCAAAAATCTACCTGTATATAGTTTTCTTGCGTTAATATTCTAAGATTCCATTTGTTTATATCAGTTCAGAAGAATTTTGTTGTCTACATGTCAAATAACATATCACATTTTGTTTGGAAATTTCACAAGCACGTAAATTTAAACACAAATGTTCTTTAATAACTTGGTTCACTATTTTGCGTTAATTAGTAAGGAAAATTTGTTCATTATTATATATTTCGAAATCTACAAAGATTTGCTTTGTTATTGTTTATCAGTTGTCAGATTTTTACACGGGGTTATGATACGTTATCGATAGAATAATGCAGTCGAAATAAGCATAGAAGTGGAAGTATTGTCTCTCTTTTTCTTTCTTATTATAAGTCCTATTGATTTGACGTATCGGCGAGCTAATATTACTAATTTAGATGGTTATTCTTTGGTTGGACAAAATACAGGGTAGCTTGGATTAGTTGAGGTAAGTAGTAAGTAATAATATATTTTCATCTCTGTCCAATACTCATGAATATAAAGGCAATTTTTGTTATAAACCGAACTGGAATTTGACTAGTTAATATTTAGTTTAGTGGATTTATCGTACCAACATTATTTTTTTGATACTGAGAAAAGTTGTTTTTTCCAAATAATGATTTGGAATGTAGAAAAGGATATGTAAATTTACGGTGTTTGGTAATATTGTGTGATGGAAACCATTTTGTGTGTGGAAGTGTCGGATGTTCTGAATTTTTTTTTTGATTGTTAACTAAATTCCATCCCAAATGGGAGATTAGAAGGATCCGATTTGACGAAGTGAAGTTGAATATTATGGTTTAGTAAATTTTGGGTTTCAACTTTACGGCCTACATGGCGATTTTGTCTCAATTACTTCCACGTGCCACTAACATCGGTGATCTTAACATTGGTGCTAATCAAGCAATTTTTTTTGGTACCCTCGTAGCTACAATGAGGTAAGAATTTTGTATTATATTCTCGTATATATTGTGTGCCTGTCTGGAATTATATTCCAAATTTTGCTACATGGGGCAATTTTTGTTTCAGGGTTTTTGTATAAGGTTGAACCTTTGAAGTTCATTGGGATTATTTTGGAACTATAAAGACAAACCATTAGCAAGCTTTTGGTATGGTTTCCTAACTGCTAGTTATTTATGGAATTTGGAGCTTTTCTTTTGATGGAATAGACATGATGTCTTGGATACGGTCTACGTAGCGGAGCTGTAGGATATAGTGATCACTGAGGAACACTTGGATGTTACCTGCCTTACCACCATTTACAGTTTACACTAGTGACTAGAGTATTCAGCTAAGTAGTAGTATAATATTTGGAAACTTAACATATAGTACTATTTCTGTTAATCAAACTGTTTATGCATATTAATTTAATTACTGGTGTGACCTTGTCTAGTATATAGCATACTGTGCAGAATTTCTGTAAGGTGAAACGCAGCCGGCTTCGTAGCGCTACCTAATTACTGCTGTTTGATTGGTAATATCTAAGGCATTCAAATCTATGTAATAGACATTTTATAGATATTTACTGTGCTGCCACTCAGCGTGTGGCTAATCAAAATTTATTATTTTTTTTTAATACTTAACCCTAACCATTATCGTTTGTAACATAATTATAAACTAGAATTAAACTTCAATCATTTAAGGGGGGAAAGAAACTTATTGGGATTCTAAACTGATTATTTGATCTAATTCTTGTTTATATTGTGTAATCCAAATGTTATTAATCTGGAGTGGTATAGATAAGGAATAAGCTTCTGGATTTTGTATTTACGTACCCAAATCAAATAATTTAGTTAGGATTTCAGTTAGTGTAACCTTACAATAAATTTAACCTTCTGTTAGAGAAAACTTAATTCATTCAGTTCTTGTTGAGATGCTATTAAGCTCCCTGGTGGATGGAATTGAGTTAACAATCAATATTTTTTTTTGTTCAGACATTTTTCTTTTTTTTTTCTTGGGGATAAGTCACTGAATATATTGTGAAATTAACAATAAAAGTCATTCGTTTCCAAAGTGTTGGTTTTCAATTGATCAAGATAAGACTTTACCTACTGATAGTGGTTAGGTCCAATGCAACTTTTTTTATTCCAAGTTTTATTTAACTTAAATTAAAACTTGGTGGCGCTCAACTTAAATATTACATCTAAAGTAAGAGATTGTAATATGGAGGTATAAGTAGAGTGACGAGAAAGAAGAATCCGAACCTACCCGACTAGAGCTAACAATAGTCATCATTAAGAGATATTATTGGGTCGATATTAGGTGAGTGTATTGCGTCTGGTGACTAACATATCTTACTTATTTACCGCCTTTCATCATATTGGTAAACCATAACATTTCAATTGGGCATCCTTTAAAGGTAGAAGTGTCAGAATATATATATATATATATATATATATATATATATATATATATATATATATATATATATATATATATATATATATATATATATATATATATATATATATATATATATATATATATATATATATATATATATATATATATATATATATATATATATATATATATATATATATATATATATATATATATATATATGTAGCGGTTCTCCAAATTTTTTACTTGTGAAATGTTTGTATAACAAAAGTTTCTTCTTATTAAATTTGTTTTCTATCCATTAAATTAGTAGTTTGTTGTAGTTTTGCGCGGAGTGCAATTGTGATACATTAAACCAGGAGTCGCTTAAAATGCAATGGCAAATAATCAAGTTCAAACAGACCTTGAGATCCTTTCTTTAGGTTTTGAAGTTGTGTTTTTTCAACTGACGTTATAAGATTTATTTCTGATCAGCTTTGTAGCATATTTACCAAAAACACCCTAGCCTCCAATTAGTTAGGCAAAAATAGCAAGAAATAATATTCAGCATGCTGTTCTAATAAAACCTAACAATCTGTCGCAGCTGGCAAATGCAACAAGGCATAATCTATAAGAACAATTCGATTCTTTGGATTCTTATCGGCAATTAAATAAAGTGAAACCAGTAAACAATGCTTATTGGTTGTAAGAGTTTGGAGGAGAATAGAAAGTTTAGAGAATTAGCGAAGCAAAAACTGGCTGACTCCTATGTGATCAAAGAACTTTGCCGCTTAAATCCTAGAGTAGAATTGTCGGGTTTAGCGAATGCTACAATAAAGAAAACTTATTGTTAATTTTCAGACAAAATAAAACATTTTTTTAAGTGATTCGTTGTGTATATTCGTATAAGTGTCAAGCAATTTTACAGTTAGATAGAACAACATATGATAGAATTATAAGGGTGGGTAAGATTATTGTGGGATATGATCCCTGTTCATTGTATGACGGGTTTTAAATGAATAGATATTTTAACTTTAATTAGTTTAATCATTTTGCTTAAAATTGTAGTAACTAACAACCGCCGTTGTCCAAGGTGATAATCATGTTGTTAATGATTGTCTGTTTCATGTTGTAAAATATCCATTTTGTCTAAAGTTAAATAGTGGTAATAATGGAAACAATGTAAGTACTGATCATGGAGCCTGGGATCTTAATAAATGTTTCGTTTATAAAAAGTAATGCGCTACATTTAAAACAAATATCCTTGACAAATAGCAATTATCGATAGCCCCAACACTTGACAAAATCCCTTTCTAATTCTGCGTCGCCCACCCACTATAGAGCAAAGTTCCGGTATACTATCAAAATACGCGTGGTCTCTTAAACTAAATCAAGGGAAATGTTAAATAGTTCTTATTATTGTAATTTCAACGCTATAGCCCTAAATTCATCTGTTTCTAGTAGTGAGGTAATTGGTAACCAATACAATGTCTATCGGGCTGATCGTGAATTTATTGCAACCAATATAACCTGTGTGAGGATGTGTTATTGCATGTCCATCACAGATTTAAATCATCTAGTATTAAATCTGATAAAGGCGATTTATTCCCTAATACGGATATTGAGGGTAAAGTAAGTTTGCCGATTTCCATTTACTTCAAAATATTTAAAAAAATTTGTTCCACTTTATTGTTTCTTTAAAAAAAAAATATTTGGTAAAAAGATCTGAGTTCTTGGTAACTTTAATTTATTCGTCTATTCTGAATTTGTAGATCAGAAAATTATAGAACAATGTATTAATTTATTTAAGTATTTTTATCTAGCATAAATCTTACCCAAAGTTATGACATAAAAAATAGCAACAATTGGTTATTGGATTTAATAAATAGTGTATACTTGAAAATGCCTAAGATAAGCTTGTTAGGGAGGGTGAGCATCATCCTATTTTGTCGATAATAGTTTGCTCAACCTATTAATCGAAAGGGTGATTTTAATTCAAACATTAAAATGTAAACATTGAAAATAGTTATAACTTCTATCTGATACTATAAAAGTTATTAAAAAAAAAGGCAATGCCACAAGAAGTATAAAAAAGATAGTAGCTATGAGAGTTTGAAATTATTTTGATCTTTTAGGGCAAAAATAAAAAAATACATAAAAAGATAGCTACGGTTTATATATACGAAAATTACAGATATAAAAAGAAATCCTATAGTATTCTGAAAATTTATAAAAAGCAAAAGATAAGTTTCTGGTTTCCCCAATAATATGTATTATGACAATAAGGAACTAGATAACCCTTCAGATATTTTGAATTATTTTGCGTATTACTTCGAAAAATCATTATTGGTCTCATGCTCGGGTAGTTCATTTAGTGATAATACTAACAGTACCCTAGATATTAATGTTTTATATTTTTTGAAGATGCAATTATTACAACTTTGAAAAAAATAACCTCTAAAACACAACTAGACCTGAATTTGTCCGTGCTTTACTTGTTAACGATTGTAAATCTGTGCTTATAAAACGATTCCATATTATTTTTGATTTATGTCTAAAACCACAAACGATAATTGAAAACATTTAAGTTATGTCCAGTTTACGAAGAGGGCGATAGGGCTGATATTGCAAATTATACGCCACTAACTATTCTTTGCAATTTTTGGTGTTTAAATTTTGAATCCATGAATTAATGTTTTTACTAATTAAGGAACATGACATTATTCAGCAACATGAATTTTTTAAGGGAAGATCGGCAATAACCAATTTGTTTAGTGTGACTCGGTATCTAGGAGAATTTTTCGATGAAGGATGTCATACACTTAGACTTATCACAGTTCTTTGACCTAATTTACCACAAGATTTCCAAAAACCAAAGAAAATAAGTTTTCTGAATCATTAGAAAATCTTTTACAGTCTTACTTGATAATATGAACGACCGCAGTTCTAGTAAATATAATGTCGTTTCTAGATCTTCAAGGATCGGTTCACTTCTCTCTATCATTTTAATAAACTTTTATAAAATTGGTGTTAATCTTAATGTTAATTTTTTATTGGAGGCTGAATTAATAACAAATCAGTTTAACTATTAATTTAACTTTGAATATTGAAAAGTACAAAGTTGTTACATTCACCAATAAGCTTACACTGCATAAAGATAACTATATTCAATTGCAAATACAATAATACCTCACTCTGATTCAGGCCTCAAAGATGTTTGGATTTATTATACGGAGCACCAGGGATTTAATAATATCAAAGTATTAAAATTATCATATAACTCTTACGTTCGGTTAAAATTAAAATACGGTGCATAATATGGGTACCTGAGTATAATACTCACACTGAGAATCTCGAAAAAATATTAGTTTAATAATTTTTTTAGATCGATTTTATAAACATTTAATTAGACCGCCATTTTGTTACGTCATCTTGGACTTTTACCAGCTTATCTATATAATATCTATATAACACTTAATTTTTGTGCAAAATTTTAAAATAGATGAAGTGGCTTATTTACATTGACTTTTTTGCGTTTTATTAACATTTTGTTGGGTGTCATTTTGTTCCGCCATACCGAATTTTTACCGAATTGTTACCATCTCATCACCATATGATTCTTAATTTTTGACCAAAATTTGAATTCAATCGGATAAGTAGTTTTTCAGCTATGCCGTGAACAGACCGATGGAATTCAGAAAACATATTTTTCGGCACCCTGGGACCCAGAAAAGTGAAGTTCTGAAAAAAACTCGGAGAGTGATTTTTTCACGATTCGAATACTTTCCTTTACGAGCAAAGTAAAAAGTGTTAACAGCATTAAATTTTAAGTTGGATAAGTGTTCAAAAAACTAGATTTTAAAAATTAAATTTTTCGGTGGATTGTAAAAAATCCTAAATAAACGCTAAATAAAGTTTTTGTACATTAGTTATAGTTAAAGAGATATTTGGATTTAAACATCGAAAAAAATACTTTTTGAGCTATAATATCTAATTAGCTACAACTAATTTGGAAAAACTTTACTTGGTTTTTATTTACTTTTTTTTAATTGCCTTTGAAACTGCCGTCACAAAAATTGAGGTAACAACTTGAATAATTTACTTAAGATTAGATGCTCTCAAAACAATTTTTTCTTCATGTAAAAATTTTTATATCAAGCATAACTTATTTTCTGATAAATAAATAATAAAGCTATATAAATGAATAGATCTCTGGGGAGATTGATAGAAAAACAAATACATCACGCTTTCTTGCAGACATGCTGTTGCCTAATGTTTTTGCGTAATTTGTTAAATCAGTAATACAATAACAAATACATATGTTAAATAGACTGTGGATGTCTAGGTAGACAAAGTATAAAATTTGCAGAATACTTCGGCGTGCTACATGGAAACACTACACAGCTTTTTTTTCAGTAAATGTAACGAAAATACCAAAAAATTTAAAGCGCTACCATATACTTCAAAGTTTTAGACTCTACTTGTCCAAAAAAAAAACCGAAAAAATCCAATAAACAAATTACTTCTAGGAAATAACGGAGATCCCGTCTTATTTTGCCCTCTATTTTACTACTTATTTCACAACCGGGCGACCTTCTTGATTCATGCATAGAAAAAACATTTCAAGCCAAATATGTTTAATGGGCCTCTCTAAAATTAATGGAGTGGAGTACGTAGAATGCCCGCCTACCACTGTAACACCGTCTCACCCGACCCCGCAGCGATACACTAGGAGTGTGGAGTGAATACACTTTTAAATGTATTTCTTTCGAGAGTGTGAAAAACCACACATTTTGACAGCTTAGAAACAGTAATACATTTTTTTTTTCAAATAAGGGTTAATGCATGGACTAATTTAGGTTAAACTGCATCTAAAACTGTAAGGCGTCTTTTCTAAAATAGTGTTTTGTAAGACATCGAGACCCGTAAACATTCGATGCTAATACTGCTTTTATTTGGCATTTTATTCGAAAATTATTTAATGATTGTGTCCAAATTTAATGATTAAATGAATCAATATCATATATCCTGGAATTATTTTACGATTTAAATATTTTAGATATTGTTGTCAGAACGCCACCACTGAATTCACAGTTTCAAAACACTACCTTATCCCCTGGCATTTTGTATATACTAAGAACAGTCATTCCAAAATAAATTTGAACTACGATATTTCTTTCCTAAAATATTATAGACATCACATTAAACATGGATCCCCAAGAAAGAAAAATCTATAGCTATATCAAAATATTGATGTCTTATTCTATAGGAAAACTCTAAAAGGGCTGTGAACAGAAGTGATGCTTTTAAATTAACAAACAACTTTAAACATAAAAAAAAGATATTTCTCTAGACCACTTCTAAATACTTTATTATTGGTATGTAAGAATTACGTTTGGTTTAAATGAAGATGAATAACCGCAAATCACTTCATCTAGCGGGCTAAACCAAATTTTACATATTAAAAACTATAGTTAATTAAAAAAGGCTGGTTTAACTATTTTTTCCAAAATTTAAGTTTTGCCATCCTCCTATTCATTTCCATCGTTTTGATGGGCATATTTGTTTCATTAGTATATCTTGATATGATAACACTACACAAACTAAGTTAATTAAAAATTACGGAATATTTGATACAGAGCCGTATTTTAAAAAGTAAATTTTTGCAGAATAATATTTTGAAAAGTCTCCGTGTTTATACAAAAATATGCTACTTTATGCATTTCACTTAGTTTATTACTACGGCCTGTAACTTGACCAAAGCCGAGAAAGCTGACGTTTTATAGAAAGCGGCTTAGATCCCACCGGGCTCATTCAGCCTTTCGATCTTGTCCAGTCAAGATCCCTGAAGATGCCTATGACATAGAAAAAGAGACGTATTTTAAGAAATTTTTAATTCTTGGGCAAAAAAAAACAAAAGCATCTCAGAATAGGTAGGTATTAATTTATACGTTTTGGGCAATGCGAGAAAAAATCATAGGATCGTGGAAAACTCACAGAACTCAAAAATCTCAGACGAGGGAATTAAAAAGCCTTCAAATTTTGAAAAGCCAACAGAAATTATTTAGTCATTCTCTAAATACAGGCATGCAATAATAACACTGGAAATGCATGGCCAGTGTATTTGGCGATTACAATGATATCTGTTATGAACGTCAAATGGAGGTCATACAAAGGTCAAAGCTATTATAAAACGCGCTTTTTGTTAGTCGGAATACTCCTCGTAACATTTTATAGTCCTATATAGGTTGATACTGTAAACTATTCTAAATTCTTTTATTCACAAAAACACCAAATAATATCTGCAATATTATTTTAAATCGAAAAAAGGCGAGTAATCGATAAATCTATTACATCACGTAACCGTAAGCATCAAAGCTAAACCTTAACTAACTCAACGTTCCCTACATCAATCTTATCATGAGTTCTTAGCCATATATCAAATAAAAAGTCTTGTCAAATACGCATATTCCGTCAGCATTAATCATCTTTATGATGGTGGCGTAACCTCGGCCGGATAAAGACGGAATATCGGGTTACAGTCGGCCTACCTGACAGCCTTTCACGACCCCGTGAAACATGCCTTAACTGAAACATACAAAAAAAAACAACTACATTAGTAAATAGTAATGACACCATTAGAGGGCGAGAATACGTTATTATTCAACGTCCTCTTCGTCACTAGTCTCGCTAAGCGAAACCATCGTATAAACTTTCAACTTGTCTGAAGGACAGATGCCCGTATAAGCAGTCCTACATCGTTTGGACCCCGGTAGTTCGTTAACAACGTACCGGTCGTTATCCAGTACTTTGGTAACTACAAAGGGTCCCTTGTATCGCGGTTCAAGCTTTCTGCTCCTCCCGTCATTAGAGGTTTTATTTGCCTGAACCAACACGTGTTGGCCAACCGTAAATTTCGTAACAGGGGCATGTCGTTTATCGTAATACTCCTTCTGGCATTGCTGCCGATCAAGGATGTCCCGAGAGATTTCTTCTCTCAACGTTTCGAGATCTTGCCGTTGGTCACATGCGATCTCAGACGTCAGGAAGGAATCGTTAATTCCTCGTGGGCGGTATCCAAAGAATACCTCGTATGGTGTTTTACCAGTGGTAGAATTTACCGTAGAGTTAATTCCCCACTGCACAGCTTTTACAGCCTCGTCCCATCTTCTCTCGTCTTTTGTGGTAGCTAACATGGCGCTTAACATTGACCTGTTCATGCGCTCAACTTGGCCGTTAGCCCTTGGTGTTGCGGTTGCACAAAGAACACGCTTAATACCCATTCCTTGGCAAAAGTCCGTAAAGCTTTTGCTGGTGAAAGCGGTGCCTCGATCACAGATGATTCTTCGTGGTACTCCAAACATCTCTATGACCCGTCGATGGCACATCTGGGCGCTTACGTGACGCGGATTGGTATCCAACAGTGCACTTATTGGCTTCGTGACCCAATAAATGACACTTGGAACACTCTATGCGTTGTTTTGGACATTTGGATTGGTAATGCCCTTTGGACTTACAGTTGTAGCACTGCATATCTCTTAATCCTTCCCGTTTCTTGTAATGAGGTGGTTGACTCTCGGAATCTAATGCTGGTTTTGATTCCGGCTTAGGATAGCGTCTTGAAACTGAGGAATGTCCCATTTGAGTTTCGGAAAACTTGTCATCACGTAACGTTGACAAGTACTCTTCATAGAGGGCCTCTGGCGTTTCGTAACGGCCAGCTCTGGCTCCATTTTGCAAGGTGACATTTGTAATACCATCAATTAAACAAGACACCGCGTGCCGACCAGTTATTTGACATGTCCGGAGTAGTTCCATTTTACTAAAATAATAATTAGTCATGGTTTCGCCCCTGTGTTTCGTCCTGTTTAGCATTTTTCGTAGGACCGTCGCGTAGTCCACATGGTCTGGAAAACTTTTGGCCACTAAATTCTTCCACTCGGTCCATGTACTTGGGTAACTTGACAAGCTGTGGTACCAGTTCTTCGCCATTCCGGAAAAACGACTCTGCATTTGATACACGGTGGTAATATCATCCCAGTTATTTAAAATTTTAATCTGGTCAATTTTGTCAAGCCACTTAGCGGCTGACAAGTTTTCATTTTCCGGATCAAACTCTGGAATACACTCGCTTCTTAAATTTATTGGTCGGTGGTCTTGACGCGAGGACCCTTGTTTAATAAGAACTTCCAATAAGTTTTCTAAACGCTCTACCCTCGATTCCACAGACGACCCGGGCGTAGACAGTTGGGACGGACCAATATTTTTTTCGACAGAGTGGTTATGGTTAACTACTTCTTCAGAAGCACGTATATTTATGGGGGTGTCAAGGAGCGCCTACATTGCGTAACTGTAGTACTTTTGTGACTATTGTTTTTCTTTGACTTACCCCTGTTTGAAGATTTATTTTTGCTACTAATCGTCGATGTTCTACTCCTGTATCTACCTTCTGAAATACTTTCTTCTTCAGAACTGTCTGACGATGACTCACTTGAATAATGCTTTCGTTTGCCCATTTTACGTGACAATAAGCTTACCAATACAACAATACACTAACCGACCTTCTTTTCGTAACACACTGTACATAAAATCCTTAAACACTAATTTTGTTTACCCCACACCTGAACTGTAAACTAATCTAAATTTTTTTATTCACAAAAACACCAAATAATATCTGCAATATTATTTTAAATCGAAAAAAGGCGAGTAATCGATAAATCTATTACATCACGTAACCGTAAGCATCAAAGCTAAACCTTAACTAACTCAACGTTCCCTACATCAATCTTATCATGAGTTCTTAGCCATATATCAAATAAAAAGTCTTGTCAAATACGCATATTCCGTCAGCATTAATCATCTTTATGATGGTGGCGTAACCTCGGCCGGATAAAGACGGAATATCGGGTTACAATACTTTGCGAAATAATGCGCGATTTTCAATTTGTATCATTTAAAGTTAAAACCAACCAATTATATATAAGCTTTATATTTCATTTTGAGGAAGTGTTTTAGATTGGATGATGGTCAATAAAGTTTAATGTTGTAATTAGTCGATGTTTCGACCTCTCTGAGGCATCTTCAGGTCTCTAAAAGTTAGAAATTTGTGTTATATGTTTTTTAAGGGGCAATGTTCTTTTGGTAATGAATATTAGAAAATAAAAATAAATAAATTGTTTTACAATTATACGTAGGAAGCGATAAAAACCTATAGCGTATCTTACTACATTTAAAATTGACGGTACATATTAGAACCCATTAAGCAAACAAGGCAAAACGCAGTTGAAATAGAATATATATGACTTACATAAGGATAAAATAAATTTAAATCAAAATCAATTTTGACCAACAGGCATTACTATACTTATACATAATGTGATTTTTGGTGTTAAACTTAAAAATAGGATAATAAAACTTGCTGTTCTTGTGGATAGGTAGGCTTCGTGTATGTTTATCAAGTAACTGTAAAGAGTTTGAAGCACCCGACTCATAAAAATGTGTTTTGCGTATATATTTAATAAAAATTAGCCCTACTTAGCTGATTTTTTTTTAAACGGGACGCAAGGAATAAATATTTTTGAATTTAATTTACTATTATATAACAATATATTTTTATAATTGAATATATAAGAATAAACGACTTGAAACACTTCTTCAAGAAAGATATCGAAGTAACTCAAAAACGTGTTTTCTTTTCTAGGTCTTTTTTGACTGGGAAAAAAATATTCTCCGGAAATGTATGTTGTTTTTTATAAAGACTT
The DNA here is from genome assembly GCA_030620095.1 of Kuschelorhynchus macadamiae. Classification (NCBI taxonomy): domain Eukaryota; kingdom Metazoa; phylum Arthropoda; class Insecta; order Coleoptera; family Curculionidae; genus Kuschelorhynchus; species Kuschelorhynchus macadamiae. The sequence goes on from JAUTXW010002811.1 coordinate 1,031,868, forward strand.
TTTAAAAATTGCTTTTTTAAAGTTTATATTTTTGTTCATTTTAAAACTATGAACTTGTAATGGATAATATACAAAAAGGATAAACTAATATTATTGTTTAAGCTTTTTAATTATATAATAATGTCAATGCTAAACTGTCCACGATATTTCTAATCTATTATTTAATATATAGGTTACAAAACTTAACCCATGGTAAGATTTATGTGCACTGAATATATGTTTGTAATAAGAAAATAAAAGTTTACTAATTTTATTAATTATCATTCAGTTCAAAATTCTTATACGTCAAAGAAAAGGTAAATGCTATGGTTGCACTTTATAAATTTGCAAACCTAAACAGACTTATATTCCATATAGACAAAAAAGCAGATGAGCAAGAATACTTAATTAATTTTCTAAAACAACAAACTAATCTATTAAATAATACACAAATTCCCCAACAACAATTTCCGCCTCTAACAAAGGAAGCGAGTACATTACTTTATCTCCTAAAAGCAACCTGCATCAAAATATTACAAATATACAGGAACGTGCACTAGTAGGTAATACGGTACAGCAATCTTTACAGTCAAAATATATACCTCTAAAAAAAAACACTCGCGTTATTAGCAACAAAATGGAAACAGATATGAAGACAGGCCACCGCCAACAACGAACTAATACAATCATAAATTTCCCAGAAATGCAGTGAAAAATGTCCGAAAGAGTTATTCATAAAGGTTTACAGCTAATCAAATGCTCATAATAGGAAATAGCTAGGTCTCCGCTATCAAAACAATTCCCAAAAAGAGTTACCTTCATGTATATCCCATAGATCTAGAGACACAATCGAACGATCTTCTAAAAACAAAAACCAAATTAGAAAAATGCCTTTCTTTAATTAGAATTCCGCATTGAACAACTTAAACAACCCGAATATCTGGCCAGATGGCACCGCGGTTTGGCGATTTGTATTTCCAAAGAAGAACAAACAAGATACCTCGACGATGCCAGTTTTGTGAATTGAAGCCAACCTGTTCTAGCTGATGTTAACTAAGATCTAGGTGTAAGTGTTAAATGAACACTATTACATGTCAATATACAAAGTTTATTTTATAAATGTAGTTCTTCAGAATATTTTTATAAAAAAATAATTTTATATGTTTGACCGAGTATGGGTTAAATGACGGGAAAGTAAAGTTCCTTAAGATAGTGGGTTAGTATGGTGTCATATTGTCGAATAAGAAATACTTATGGCGGTATCTGTATTTTCGTGAAAAATGAACTTATTAACTTAGTTAGTTAAACTAGTACTTATATAAATAAAATGCTCGAAGACACTCATATTGATTAGTAAGCTATGACATTTAATAAAGGATTATGTGTAATAGTTATTTACAAAGCACCAACAGGTATTTGCGATTTTTTCTCATATATTGGATTATGCTGTGACTAGCTTTGAATCTATTACTATCACGGGAGATTTAAATATTGATGCATTAAAACAACCACCAAGCAAGGATGAATTTTTATGTGCTAAACTCCTATAACTTGGAATCTGTTAGTAACTAGCCCACATGTATATGTTTCTTGAGATCTGTAACTCTACAGATGAGCCAGAAAATTTAAGAACAAAAAATGGTACAAAGAAATTCTCATAAAATGAAAATTTTAATCATATAGAACATTAAAAATTAAGGTTTCTCAAAAATATAAAAATTAATTTAAGTAAATTAAATTTTAAGTAAGAAAACCAAAATGATATGGAGTATGACTAAAGACATTTTAGGAAAACAAGAGAGCAGATGATACAAAATATCTCAGTGTCGCCAAAAACCGCAACTCTCTATCTTTAATAAGTTATGGTCTAAAAATACTAGAAAACACGTTTCTATCAGTAACGCACTAAAAAGTAGAAAATAATGTATTTTATTTTTAAAATATGCTAATAAGGGCGAGTTAAAAATAAGCAAGATAACCTGCAAAAGTGTCAAAAATGGCTACTTTGTATATGTACATAAGCAGTATTATAAAAATGGAATATGTACTTACTTTTTAAAATATTGAAATAAAGTTGAATTTTAGAATTGGAAATTGACTGTTAAACGACATTTTGGGTCGCCTTGAGACCGTCCTAAAAAATAATTATTTAATCTTATTTTGGTTGTCCTGTACTTATTTTTACGATGTAACCCACAGTAAAAAATCTATTATAACAACTTAATTAATACAGCCACACAACCTTTATTAAATTTGGTTAATACAGTTTACGTTATATAACTTGTCTTTGAAAGTCACATTAAACTAAGTATTTCACAAAAAAATATAAGCACAAAGAAGCACTATCCAGACAAAACGTTTAGACTCGACCGCGAATGCCGCTTTTTGACTGAATTTTGCAAATTAATGGTCGACATTATTGAGCGCGAAAAGGAGCATCGGTACATGCTGCTTTTTAACTTAGGTTTGGCTGAGATCGCTTCCTAAAGGCACATGAGGATGCCGTCTTTTAACTTGCATTTTTATGACGGTTTATATAAATGCAAAGGAAAGTCAGATAATCTTTGCCGCTTTTTTGCTTAGTAATATTTAATTGCCACCTTTTAGCTCTGAGCTTTATAAAAATAAATAAAATGCAAACAGTTTTTAATAAAAAAAGAAGTAACCAACGAAATACCGCGTCATTATTTAGATTTTTTCAAGTACCGCCTTTTAATTTAGAAAAGGGATTATGTAACATACTTAGTTTTTAATATTTTCGACAAAAAATCTTTTTTGGCTTTAGAATACTTTTTTTAGATAAAGAACCCAAAAATGCGGAAAGCAAAAATTCATTTGCCGTCTTTTTTTATGACGGCAATATAATTCAAGGGCAAAAACAACACTTCCTTATAAAGAATTTTTTACAATAAAATATTTTCATCATAAAAAATCAGCAGTATATGCTGGACTCCATTTTTATAACCTACTACCTGCTGGATTTCCGATAATCAAAGATTCTAATAAGTCTAAGACGACCCTAAAAAATATTTAAATCGACATTGTTTTTATACTTTGAAAGAATTTATTGATCATAATATTACTAAATAAATGAAATAAAATAACATGTGCTCGACAAACGGTTAGTTTTTGTTAAAACTTTATTTAATATACTTTTAAGTTTTTTATTGTATGCCAGTTTTGATTTGTCTTATTTATAACATGTATATCAAAAAACACAATGAATAAAAAAGAAAAAAGATATATAGAGAATGAGTAATAGTTCCCTTGCTGAACAAGAACATTATGTAGTGGTTCTAGGGAATCAAACTATACATCTACGCTCATTGGCATCTATAGATGTTCGGATAATATAGACTTTTCCAGATTATACCATGAAATTTATTTGACAGCATATCTGACTCGCTTGCTGCTCGTATGCTTTCCATGTCCCATATCGACCTTTCACAGTGCAGATAACATGTAGTATGAAGTTTTTATACAGCAATAGAATCGAGAATTTAAAATCATATCCCTTTAAGTAAAATAAGACTGCACTACACCTTTTGTAGTACCTTAATCTTGAATACTTAATGCTATTAAATTAAAAAATATATATATGTGAAAACTAATGTATATTGCAAAAAACATTTAACTTCGTATCTAAAAAGAATAAATGTATCTTTTAGAGCCACTTGTGCCGAGGCATGCATCTGTTGACTGTCCCTGATATATAACAAGAATTAGTAAAGGCATTCTCAATAACAAATTAAGGTGGTACATGATCTATTTAACATCTCATAAAGGCTCCCCGCATTATCAAATAACACAATTCTAGTCCAACCATTCGCAAAGCATGTCGAAAAGCCGACACAGATAGTATTTGCAAATCTATAATATTATAAAAAATAACACTATATAAAGCCAGTTTTGTGATTAATATATAAATAAGGATAAAAGATACCTGGAAAAAAATTAAAGTTAATTTATATTGTAAAACTAAAATGGCTTTATGGAAAATGTTAAAATTAAGAATCTATAGCTAGCGTGACAAAATTTTTAAGTCTGCTATTGTCAACTGCGTGTCTCAACTTTTAAGTCTGCTAGTAGTGGACCTAACAACTCCGAGCAACTCTATGAGGTTACTGAAAACGTTTATCTAGATACAAGATAAAAGTTACTTTTTTAAAATTATCATAGATACTCTCAAAAAAAACACATTTATTCAAAAAATAACTAAGTTTCTAGTAACTATTAGTTATTTTTTAAAAGTAACTGGTTACTCAAAAAAGATACTTTATTTTCTGGGTTTAACATAAGTAGTATAACTATATTAAACACGTTATTAGGTACTTATTAGATATCTAAATTAGGTATGATATGACAACCTACCTACTAAGGCATTAAAAACATGTTATAGCAAATAAATTATCAACAAAAATATACGACTGAAGCTGCTGTTTTATTATACTAAAATACACGTAACAAAAATAAACAATAAAACCCGTAAATATAGAGCAAAACATATAGAAAACTAGTTTAAACTAAAGGCAGGCAAAATCGTATGAAAAATGGAAAAAAGTAAACACCATTTTTTTTGTTTAGTGGCTAGATTTAGGGGATCACGAAAAACGTAATAAATGTTCTGCCACCCCCGATAAAATCGCGATCCCCTAAATATGCAAATTAGGAACAAGAACTTGGATTTTGTGCAATTCCTAATTTTTTCTTTACCATACCATAAATATGACAAAATAAAAGCTTATAAAATTCTCTACAAAAAAGTTTTGTACACTTTTTATATAACACCAGTACTATCGCAGTAACAGCCGCTTTAAGCTGACTGATGCGGGTTGAGCAAATTAACTTATACATGGCACATCAATATACCGATGAATAAAAACTGTAATTAAAGACATGCATCAGGCAGCAGACAGTGGCTGCTATAGCAAGAGTGCTGGTGCTACGTAAAATGAGAACAGAACATTTTTTTGTGCAACATTTTATGAGCTTTTATTTTATATACCACCATATTTATTGTATGACAAAGAGAAAACGAATTATTGTCTGTAATCAGAAGTTGTGGAATTTTGAATACGTTTTTTGTAAGCACCAAATCTAATTATTAAAATGATATAACAGCCTGGTATTAACATTTTATTGTGCTGCAATTTAAAAAATTTGTTTTCTTTAAAAAAAAATTAGCATGATATATCTATCATCAAGGAATAAAGCAGAGAGAAAGTGTTTCTAACAATATTTGAAGTAAGGTGTGTTTAAAATATAAACGTTATTCGAATCTAAACAACTTTAACTCCAAAATATATGTTTTTGAAATTGCACTTGTACACATTTTCTCTTTAACTACTAAACTGTCACAAAAACTTCAAATTTTCTTAAGTATACCAAATTCTAGTAATATTTGAGATGTTTATATATTGGTAGTTTTTTTCAATCCATCTGTATATTTCTATTTGCAGTAAGTAAATTAACATTTTGATTACTTAATCAAATAAAACTTTTAAAATAGGAATTGATGATAAAGAATGTTTAGTCTTAAAATATAAAAAAAAATTACGTGACACTTAGAACGGAAGCTTCAAAGGCATTGGTCAATCCAGAAATCGTGTTTCTTGGAATTAAACGATGTCAAATTGGAAATACTATTCGACGTTTCACCTTTGATTGCAGGAGGCACCTTCAGGGATCTTTACTCCACGAGATCTGAACACTCAATGAGCTCAGATCTCGTGGAGTAAAGATTCCTGAATATGCCTCGTGCACTCGAAAGCGAAAAGTCGGATAGTATTTCCTATTTGACACGGTCTAATCCCAAAAACCATGATTTCTTACGTGACACACTCTACAAATCAAACAACTAAACTAAAGCTAACACGAACACATAACAATAGCTTGCTATGTTTCCTTCTAATATCTCAGAGAAAACGGTAGAAGGGGTTGTAATAAAAAGTTGGCGAAACCTTCGGAAAAAAAAAGTTTGCGCGTGTTGCAGTTTTTTTTATAGGATTTGAAATTGACCGGACTGACAAATATGTAACTGATATACTATTTTGTAACTAAGTTACTTTTTGTAACTTAAGTTACTTTTTGTAACTAAAGTTACTTTTTGTAACTAAAGTTACTTTTCGTAACTAAAGTTACATTTTGTAACTAAAGATACTTTTCAAAATTAACCGTTACAAGATACTCAACAAAAGTATCTAGTTACAAGACATTTTTTTTCCATAACTAAGAAAGTACTTTATTGTAACCTAAATGTTAGAAACTCCCAACTCTGGTATGAACATCGAAATAAAACCGGAGAGAAATAAAATGATTTTCTTACAGTAAACGACTCACGACTTCCAAAAAAATTGCATTACCTACTGAGAAGCAAAAACTTCGTAAGATATTTTTTAGCCTTACTAACATCGCCAGACTTTCAATTCAGTTTTCTATTTTTTTTTAAGTTATAATACTGTAAGTAACTAAAGAAATCTTTGCTAAGCCCCTTGTTGCTTCAAGCAGAGAAAACCTGATTGTATTATACAAAAGACATGTTTTCACATTATATACAAGCAGTATTCACCTAATTTAAAATAATATGATATAAATTTTAAAATTTGCCACATCAAAATATAAACTGTCTTCTGAAATGTATTTTGTTTGCAAAAAGCAAACTTTTCTTGAAGACTAAATGTTGATACTTTTCTCAAGGCAAAATGTTTCATAACGCTGCCCTTGTTCCTTTTGAATAAGACGTTCTTAACTAGTGATGAGGAACAAATGGTTGGTGAAATAGTTTTGTCGGTTTTTTCCGAGTGGTTTCCTTTTATATTTCGAAATATCATTTATTTTTGTTTTTGGTGCATTTTACCTTTAAAGGTCTTTATGCAGTGAACCTAGAAATAAATTGTATTTTATAAATAGGTGAAATTAAATTAAGTACTTGTTGTTTCTCCTATACATTACGTTTATTACTAGTTTGTAATGAGCTTATAAAAGTTTAAACGGTTGAAAACATATCATAGCAAAAATAAATTGAGACGGGATCAATTATTTTTAACCGACTTCAAAAAAGAGAAATGTACTTTTCTTTTTATTTACTTCGCGAAGGATGAATAAATTTCAGGATGTTACCGGAATGGTCCCATAGCAAGCATACTGAAAAAAAATATTAAAAATGGCGGAGTCACGCCATTTTGAACGGTTTACACGATGTTACAAAGATGGAAGATTATTAAAATATCCGGATTAATCCAAATACTTAAATTAATATAGAATCGGGTGAATTATCATGGTGGAGCCCAAATAGACTGATACAAAAACGGTGTTCGTATTCATTTTGCCTAATTTCGGATAGCAAACACAAAGTAGATATTATTATTATGTATTATTATGAGTATTGTGAGACGAAATATAGCTATTTTATTTTCGACACAATAACTAGCGGTGAATAAAAAATTGGAAAATATTAATTTTTTACCGCATATAATTGAATTATATTTAATATCAGAAATAATTGAATATTTACATAATTTATATTCAAATAAAATTGAAATTATATTTTTCACATCTTTAAGTTATTAATGACTTTAAATTTAAAGCTTTTGTTTCTTCGTTAGACAAAACAAGGAGAATCTAATTAGAAGAAAACAAGAACACATAAATTAAGAGATACCAAGTTTATTAAAAATATATCAATAATAATTGGAGTAGAAATATAGTAGAAAATCTCTACCTAATAGTAACAAATCATATAAATCTCAAGACGTAAATAAATATTCTTCAGGTGATAAAAACAATAGAATAAAAACTCCTTGTATGTATTCCTTGACTCTTTTTCAGTAATATATTTTTTTTCCTGATTTTCTTGGTTTAAGGTCATTATATCACATGTATTTGATGCCTTGGTAACGTTTCGACCATAGTTTTGGTCTTTTTCAAACTATTTATAAGAAGTGAATATATTATTTGGATAATATCTTATATAAATATATTAATATTTACCAGTGGCGGCTCGTCAGGGTAGGCCTCTGAGGCCGCGCCTCACCCCCAAAATAAAGGAAAAGAGAATTTTTTTATATAACTTTTTATCTATTACCAATTAGAAATATACTTTTTAACAGTTTTACAACATAATAACATTAAAAAAAAACAAAATATAATCCCATAATAAATATTTTAGAAAATAAATTCTGACCACATCAAAAAACCGACCGTGCAATCCGTGCAAACCCATTCCTAAAGAAAGTGCTCTCGAATGAGGCGAAATAATTTTAGCTTGGAAAGTTTCGACTTCTGACCTATTTATCAACGGCCGGTGCCGATGCCGGCGAGTCACCTGATTACGACAGAGCGGGATGGGGATTGCCGATGCACGCGTTTTCTATTGCATTCTTGAGGCGATAAATCTGTAGCTTGGATATGCTTTTATTGGTTATTTAAATCACATGACTAGCGAAATATTCCAACGGCTTCTTTTTACGTGGTGCGTGCGGCTGAGAAAGAAATAGGAATTAAGGTGAATAAATACGCGTGAGTAAGTTTTTGTTTTGTTTTGATTTGGTAAGTTGGACCGTTCCATTTTTTGTATTTGCTTTTTGCTTTTGAAATGAATCCTATTCACGACATTATTGCTTCATTAATTGAAAAGCCTTTTTTAAGAAGAAGCGAAACTGAAAAGAAACAGATATTAGGTAGCCGTCCGACGCCGAAAATTTTAGCAATATTTAACGATAAGAGGCAAGGTAAAAAATATTCAAGAACTTTTCAAATATCTTGGTACGAAACTTATAGGTGGCTATGCGGAAGTATTTATAAAGAAAGCTTATATTGTTGGCCTTGTATTTTATTAGGTTGCGTCAAAAATAATTGGAGTTCAGGGGGCGGATATTCGGATTTAAAAAATGTTTCACGAGCAGTAAAATCGCATGAAAGTTCAAGAAAGCATATTAAAAATTCGGTAGCACTTACAAGACTGGAGCAAAATAGGGCGACTATTGCGGATGCACTACAAGAAAACGCAAGTCTTAATAAAATTGTTTATAATGAAAATGTTCGAAAAAACCGTTTATTATTAAATTATTTAATTGATGTTACTATTACTTTGGGTAAACAGGACTTGGCATTTCGAGGTCATAATGAAACAACAGATTCTTTTAAACGTGGCAATTTTAAGGAAATATTTGCATGCTTAATAAAAAGAAATGCCGAACTTACTGAACATTGTGCTAAATTTAGTAATATTTTTACGGGACAATCTAAGACTATACAAAATAAACTAATTGGTTGCATACATGACTATATTCAAGAATATATAAAAAAAGAAATCAGTGACACCGATTGTTGTTTTTTTGACGTAATTGCGGATGATAGTACTGATATAACACAAAAATCACAGTGTTCGATAACAGTTAGGTATGTGACCAACGGATCTTTAAAAGAAAGATTTTTAGGATTTTTTGACGTTAGCGATAATAGAACAGCAGAGAGCCTTTTTCATTTAATACAAAACAGCTTAGAGCCTTATGACTTTAAAAATAAATTGGTCGCGCAGTGTTACGATGTGGCTAGTGTTATGGCAGGTGAAATAAATGGGCTTCAAACAAAAGTTAGATCTATTGCTCCTTTAGCTATGTTTACTCATTGTTTAGTTTTACAGGGAACAAAACTGATTACCCAAAGTCGTATATGTTTTGCCACTTTATTAGGAATATCAAATTATTTCCACCAATTACCAAAACGGTCTTTTGTGCTTAATCAGATAGTAGGTAAAAGAATTCCGCGAGCTGTAGAAACGCGATGGTATACACGGTCTAAAATTTTAAACTTAGTGGCTAATGAATGGGACAATTTAATTATAGTATTTGAAACTATTATTAATGACTTAAGTTCTGGAACAGAATCTATTAATGGTGCAAAAGGATTTCTAAAGCATTTTAATGATTTCGAATTTTGCCTTTTAACGCATATTTATAAACAAATTTTTAGTTGCACTAATGTACTGTTTCAAATATTACAGTTAAAGCATTTAGATATAAATTACTGCATTTCGCAAATAAACCTTGCCAAGCAACGAATTATTGAATTTAGAAACGAGGACCATTTCAAAGAACTTTTCAATATTGCTAAAAAAGCCACTATTCTGCCAACTAACACACGTCGAGGGCAATGTTCTAGCGACTTTGATATTTTTACTAAATATAAAATATTATATTTCGAAATAATAGATTGTATAATTCTTCAATTAGGGACGCGGTTTGAAAATTTAAATAATTTAAATTTCTTTGCTTTAGTCGATTGCACAAAATATTCGGAATATGTTAAATGCTTTCCAGACGACTTATTAAATAATTTATTAAAAAATTATCCAAACATTTTTGACAGAGATAGATTAAAGAATGAGCTTTCTGTATTGTATAGGGATGAACAATTTTCAAATTTAGATGTCGAAAAAAGTCTAGCTTTGTTATTTAAAGATTTTAAAGCAATTTTTGCGGAAGCATATAAGCTTTTTAATTTAGTTTTAACTATTCCCGCAACAAGTGTATCGGCCGAACGAAATTTTTCATGTCTTAAACGGATCAAAACCTACCTAAGAAACACAATGACACAAGAACGGCTTTCGGGTTTAGCAACGATGTCAATAGAGCAGGAATTACTGTCAGAACTTAGTGAAGACCAAAACTTTTACGACCAAATTATAGATAAATTTGCAACTTTAAAAGACAGACGTATAGATTTAATGTACAAAAAGTAGTTTTTTTATCTTATTTCATACAACTATTTATTTTAAGTTTTAATAAACTAAATTATGTTTTTATTATCGCAATCACCGCTATATTTTAGTGATAGGTGTACATATTTTACTTGTTTTGTTTACTTTTTATTTACTTTTTTTAGAGTTTATTTTGTTAGTTTTTAATGGTTTAGTAGGGCTATTGGCGATGACCTCCATTAAAAAAAAAGGTCAACGCGTCGCAGAATAATACCTCATGGGTGACGTGGAAATTTATTCACATTTAAACAAAATTAACCTCATGTAGCCTCACCCTTCAATATACTCACGAGCCGCCACTGATATTTACTGGATTAATATCATATGATACTCAAAAATTAAACATATATGTTGATTTTTACTCCTTCACGGATGGAAAAATACAATGTGTTTCCGGGTGTACATCCGTTCATTACTGTTGTTCTGAAAAGAACAGTTTTGCTGACGTTTCGCCAAATACACATTTGGCATTTTCGAAGCTTTCTTCTCGGATTATTCTGGTCTTATAATGTTCTATATTGCAATCTCCCTACACCCATCGAAATTTATTTTATGGCCGGTTTCCTGATGATGTAGGATTAAAGCTGAGGTTGTTTGTTTATTTCTGATGCTGAGTTTATGCTCTTCCACGCTTGCCGATATTAATCTGTTAGTTTGCCCCACGTACAACTTTTCACAGTCCTGGCACGGAATACTGTATACTCCGTGGTTTTCCAGTTTGATTTTATCTTTTGGGTTTCCAAGGAGTTTACCTATAGTTGTTTGTGGCTTGTGTATTGTTTGTATGTTGTGTTTCCTAAGAATTCTTCCGATTCTGTTTGTGCCTTTTACATATGATAAGACTACTCGTTGCTTTCCCGGTTCATAATTTTTGTTGTTCGTTGTTCGGGAAACCTGTGCATTAATAGCTTTCTCTATGGTGCGATTTGTGTAGCCATTTTTCTTTAAAGCACTAGATATTACCTTAAGTTCGTTTTGTCTTGTCTGTGTTTCAGTTAATCGCACGGATCTGGATATTAAGGTATTTGCCACAGCTTGAATTTGTACTGGGTGATGATGTGATTTTGTATTTAAACATCTGTCTGTATGTGTTAGTTTTCTATACACGGTGTATTCGAAATATCCGTTATGCAGTTTTGTGACCACAACATCTAAAAATGGTAGTTTGTTGTTTTCCTCTAACTCTATAGGTTGTTAATATCTTTTTTGCCGTTTATGGCATCCTTGTTTTTATGAATTTCAGCCATTTCAAAAAATTCCCTTTTTTTTAACTGAGTTTCGGTTTTTAATATTTTAGCTTGTTTATAGCTGAATGTATGATTTTTGGATACTTCGTGGTTTGTTAATGCGCTCGTGTTTTTTTTTTTGTATTTCTGACTTTTCAGTCTGTTTTCCGAATATTGGCTTGTTTGTCCAATATAAACACCGTTGCAATTGTTGCAAGGAATCTGATAAACTATATTGCTTTTTTTATTAATTGGCGTTTTTGTTTTTAAGTTACTGAAATTTTTTGCCATCAAGTTATATCTTTGTGGCTTGTCACGATGTTATATTTTATAAAAAGTTTTTGAAATTGTTGGGTTAAATCATTTATAAAAGGCAAAGAAATTTATTTTGATTTCGGACAATTTGATTTAATATTAGATTTTTCAGAATTGTAATATTTGTGAATTGTGCTTTTGAATAATTTATTAATTAAGTATGAGGGGTATTCGTTTAGCTGAAATGCTGTTTTAGCTTTTCTAATTGACTTTTCTCTGAATTCAGGATCAGAATGTTTAATTGCTCGATCTGCCAGAACAATAATTACAGATTTTTTTTTTGAGATATTGGGTGACAAGAGGTAAAATTTAAATATCGAGAGGACCAAGTTTGTTTTGTGTACCATTCTGTTTTAATTTTGTTTCCTATATGATGCAAAGTTAGGTCCAAAAAATTGATTCGGTTGTTCTCTTCGGTTTCAATTGTAAATTGTAGTCTTTTGTGGTATTGATTGAAACGTTTTAATATACTTTCTGCTTGATCAGTTGGAATTGCTGTGATGCAATCGTCGACATAACGATAAAAGAAAGGTATATTAAATTCTACATTATTTAGGACACTTTCTTTTAGATCCTCCATTACTATTTGCGCAACCACGCTCGATATCGATGCTCCCATAGCACAACCCTCTATTTGTTTATATAGCTGATCTTCATATATTTTAGGGGGAACAGCACTACGAATTTTTAGTTTTTTAGCAATATCGGGTGATATAAAAAGATTTTTTTTCTAAGAGCCAATTATTTCGTTGTTTCTTTTTTACGGATTACCAAAAATACATAAAGAAAATATCCCATTTCAGCCAACTGTATTCAATCTCCATTTGCACCACTATTAAAGTATTTAAAAGAAATCCTGAAAAATATTGTACATAAAAATAATTACTATATCAAGGATTCCTATCATTTTAAAGAAAAAATAAAAAACTCTTAATCAGTTAAATGTATTAACTGACGCGGAAGCTAAAAATTTGTCAATTCAAAATGCAGTCACGCCTAAAATATATGGCCTACCAAAATTTCATAAACCTAACATTCCCCTCAGGCCTATAGTTTCATGTATTCAATCTCCTTTCTACAAGCTCTCAAAATATATGTCAAAATGTTTGTCAAATATCACAGGAAAAAACACTTATTACATAAAAGACTCATTTACATTTAAATATTTTCTAGATACATTAATAATACCACCAGATTCAAAGTTAATATCACTATATGTAATTTCTTTGTATACTAATATACCAAATGAACTCATAGTTAGTGCTATAAAAGCAAATGGAATATTTTAAAAAAATGTACAACTGTAACTCAGCTTGAATTCTTAGAAGCCTTCAATCTTATAATGTCAAATAATTATTTTCAATACAAAAATCAATTTTATCAACAATTTGATGGATGTGCTATGGGCTCACCTATTTCCTCTACAATCGCACAAATAGGATGGAATATCTAGAAGAGGAAGTTCCCGAAAAAGTGAATTTTAATATTACTTTTTTTAAGAGATATTTGGATGATTGTCTAGCATCAGTTCCAGAAAATAAAATAGAAGAACTACTTTTCGCATTCAATAATTTCCACTTGAAACTTCAGTTCACTCTTAAAGCTGAAACAGAAAACAAAATAAATTTTGTCGACCTTACTATAATAAGACAAAAAGAAAATAATTTAAAAACTAAATGGTTTACAAAAAAAAACTTGGTCTGGACGATATCTTAATTTCAATTCCCACCATTCATACTTTCAAAAAAAAAGCGTTGTGATTGGTCTAGTTGACCGTGCTATATCTTTAACGTCACCAGAATACCGCCCTGAAGCCCTTAGTAAAGTTAAAGAGACCTGGAATGCAAATCATTTCCCGGAAAATATCAAATACAAATCGGATTTTATGAAAATCAGGTAAAATTTAGAAAAATATCACATGTATTACTTCCCTTTTACGAGGTTGTTACAGCTGTTATCGTGAAAAAATCACTATTCGAGATTTTTTCAGATCTTCGCGTTTCAGGGTTCCTAGATGACGAAAACATGTTTTTTCAATTTCGTCGGTCTGTCTGTCTGTTCGCGACCCAGCTAAAAAACTACTACTTAACCGATTGACTTCAAATTTTGGTCAAAAATTAAGGGTGACATGGGGATGACCTGGTAACATTTTGGTTAAAATCCAATTTGGCGAAACAAAATGGCGGCCTAGTGAAATGTTAAAAAAATTATTATTAGAAAACTACTTATCTAATTTATGTTAAATTCTGCAAAAACATCAAGTATTATGTTTGAATCAACTTGGTACAAATGCAAAATGGCGGCTTAACCAATTATTTAAAAATTCAGTGTGAAAAATCTGCTGAATGGCTTGGTTTCAAATTCTTTGCCATAATTAATAGTGGTATAGGGAGCAACTAGTAAAATAGTAGTACTAGCTCAAGATGGCCGAACAAAATGGCGGCCACATAAAATGTTTGTAATCCTGAAAAAATCACCCTTTCAGGTTTTACATATATGTACGTTTTAGCATTCCCATATGCCACAAAATATGTTTTATTAACTCCGTCAGCCCGTCTGTATGTCTCAGTTCTCGGCAGAGCTTAAAGACTACTTACCCGATTGAGATCAAATTTTGGGCAAAATTTAAGGGTCATATGGGGATGACCTGGTAACATTTTGGTAAAAATCCAAGATGGCGAAACAAAATGGTGAGCTAGTGAAATGTCAAAAAAATTTAAAAAAAATTAGAAAACTACTCATCCAATTTACCTCAAATTTTGCAACATCAAATATTATGTTGCAATCAAGTGGTTTAATTTTTTGTACGAATCCAGGAAGGCGAAACAAAATGATTGCTTAATAAAATATTTAAATTCAGCCTGAAAAAACTGTAATTGTAATCGTAAAAAAATCACCCTCTCTGGTTTTACATATCTTTGCATTTTAGCGTCGCTAGATGCCTAAAAATATGTTTTATCAATTTCGTCGGTCCGTCTATCGGTCTGTTTGCCTGTCTGTCAGTTCGCCGCATAACTTAAAGACTACTTACCCGATTAAATTCAATTTTTTATCAAAAATTAAGAGTCATATGGGGATAACCTTGCAATAAGCCAAAATAACGAAACAAAATTGTGGCCTGGTGAAATGCTAAAAAAAATATTATTAAAAAGCTATTTATCCAATTTATCTCAAATTTTGCACAAACGGGATAGATTAACCTAACAGTATAGGTTACGTTAAAAAACAGCCCTTGTTTTAATATAGAAGAGAACCATTCCGTTATATGTTGTCGTTTTTAACCTTCTGTTCAAAAGATTCCATGAGCAAAATAAAAATTTAGTTTATTAAATAAAGGTATTAATACGCGCTGAAAATTCCGGCGTCGACGTAGCCAGACGCTGGACTGTCCGTCGCCGAAACGGCGGCGCCAAAGGGGACCATTCCCCTATTACGAGGTTTTGTATTTAATCTCTAACGAGCTCTTTTTATATAACCCCTTGCGAGCTCTTCTTTTTAACCTCTAACAAGGTCTTTTTATTAAAGCTCTAGTGAGACATTTTCAGTTCAAAAAGAAGACCTGTTACGTGTCCATTTTAATCTCTAGCTTGGAATTTTTATTTAACAGGTAATGAGGTTTTTCATTTAACCTGTAATGAGGATTTTTAGTTTAACCTCTAAGGTTTGGTTTAACCTCTAAGAATGCCTTTTATTTAATCTCTTACGAGGCTTTTTTGAAGCCTGTAACGAGATATTTTTCTACTTAAGCAACAATTACAGTTTTAGGAAGTTTTTATTCCGACGTCCCGAGTTAAATCAAAC
Source organism: Kuschelorhynchus macadamiae (assembly GCA_030620095.1). Classification (NCBI taxonomy): domain Eukaryota; kingdom Metazoa; phylum Arthropoda; class Insecta; order Coleoptera; family Curculionidae; genus Kuschelorhynchus; species Kuschelorhynchus macadamiae. Next base: position 1,047,948 of record JAUTXW010002811.1, read on the forward strand.
AACCATGTTTTCTATCGACACTTATTTAAGCACTTCCATACAAAATCTTATTAATCCCATATAATATCGACATTATATAAACCTGCTTCTCCGAAATAATAATTAGCTAGTCCATGAATAATACTGAAAAATAATATAAGTAAAATATGTATGACAGGTTATTATCTGTATTCTGCAATTATTTATTTCTTATTTCTTCTACACACTTTTGATTTCACTAGCCCTGGTATTCGAAAACTGTGAAGTAAAAAAAGAAAGAACAGTTATTGTTGTTTTTGTAGACATTTCTGATAATGAATAAGTAAGTGAATTTAACAAGAAAGCAAATAACGACTGTAAAACGTAAATTATAATTTTCTTAATCGTTCAGCAAAATGAAATACTTAAATAAGGATGATACAACCGTTTTTATCTGCGGTTTTTCGCTTTACTTTAAATTTAAGAATATTAAACAAAACATGTATCTTAAAACTCAAGCTGGAATAAATGAGCTATCTGGTCATCAAAAATTTTATATTAGAGAATTGCGTGCCTGTTTCATGCTCAAAAGTTAAAGTCATCCCTTGGAAGAGATTATATAAAACAACAGCGATATTTCAATTTTATTAAGTTGTTTCTAGCGTGTTTACAATGTGCGGGCGTTATCTATTGTTTTCCAGCGTATAGCTTTTTCGCTTGAAAAAGTCGGTGTTTGCTCATTCCGGAAGAAATGAGTCAAACAAAAATGGCATAATGTCAGTTAGGGATATAATATTTGTTTGAAACCTCTCGCATTTTGCTACTATAAATGTAATAAACCATAACTTCCTCTATACTCATTCCTCATTTTTGGCCGTTAGATATTTTAAAAGTTTTGTCAAGTTTTAATTTTTTATATGTTAAAAGTATCTGATTATTTTTAAACTTCTAGAAGACGCTTAATATATCTTTTACTTGTGAAACTAATTCATTTTGATGCCGCGGGTGAGAAATTTATGTTTTCTTTGTAACCATTTTTTATTTTATCTTTTTTTTATTTCTTATTTATTTTTTTTATTTATCAGAATTGAAAAAATAGTATTTTAACCACTAATTCACGTTATATTTGAATAAAAAACCAAATAAATAAATTAAAATACTTATGGGCTGCTCAGAACTCCTAACTTATATACAACAAAATAAAACTGAGCATATTTAAGATAAATCAATTATAATTAGGCTAAAAATAAAATCTACTTTTAAGCCTAAAGCCTAACTAATTCTACCACCCACATGATAAAGTTTGGGCATACAGTTCTTTTCTAATAATTTTAAAGATACGATATAAACAGATATACATTTCAACTTTCATACTAAAGTGAAAGTTTTATTGGGAAAAAAGATCCATTAAAAGCAATTTACCTTTTTTACCAAAATACCCGTTACCTACGTCGTAATAAATTTTCGTATTTTAAGGAAAGTAGCATATACTGGAATTCACTTAATATATACCTATTAAGCTATTATCAAATAACTATAGAAATTTACAAACTATGATATCTGTGTGAGGTGGAATTCGTTACGAGAGAAATTCCAATTAAAGGCCAATTTACCGATTTTTCCTCTTGATTTTTGTATTTATTTTGCACTGTTTTTGCGATAACTTGCAAAATACCATTCTCTTAAATAGTCATATTGCGCTCGCAAATCTTAAAATTTTATGTTTCATTCACATATAACCATGATTCGGATTCGAAAGTGTATTTTGATCGCCTCAACATGTATTTGTCAAAATCTTTAAAGTTTGGATCTAACATACATATACGCATGCATACATATATACATATACACATTGATTCACTTAATACCACTACCTTGATAATCCAGTAGGGCTTTTTATTTTGTTTTAATTTTATTTTTGTGTCATTATTTTTTCGACAAATAAATTTTAAAGCGAGGATTTCGGTACTGTTCGCATTTTGTGAACAAACATTACTGCATGGTCGTGTGTGATGAAATATTTCAGTAGTTTTATCGTTTACACAATTTGATTAACTCTATCACATATACAGCAATATTTTTAATTTATAAATATTTTTAACACAAAGTGAAGCCTATTAAACTGTAACTGTCTTGCGTATCCTAATTAGGTTCGGTGGAAAATATTTTCCGAGTTAGTTTGTAGTTAATTTGATAATTTGATAAATATGGCTCGAATATGAAATACTTAATATGTTCTTTACTCTTTGTGGTAACACATTTCGTAAAAATGGTACCTGAGTAACTACAAAATGGGTATTTAAAGATCAAACGCAATATATCGGGTTCGTCTTAGTGCTAGTCTTTCTTTCTCTGACACATATCGACCGGCAACCTGGTGATTATGTGGTGAAATAAAAACGAAATTTTAAAGTAACTCTAATATTTTCGTAACATGAAAAAATGTAATTTCTTAATAAATCAAAAAAACCTACAACTTGTAAATAGGCAGTACTAATTTTGGTCGGTTATTTACTTAGACTCCTGATTGATAGTGTCTCTTTCATTTCTGAGATATAGTTTTATACACAGTTTCCTAATATTTATTTGATAGGTTATATTAATATTTTGCTTTAGTATAATTTGCTTATGAGGACATTGGACATGAGGAACTATACAAACTTCAACCATCAAAAGGCAGCCTCAGTGAGAAAAGATACGCTTATTTTAATAAGTTAGTTGGTCAAGCAAACAGCATTGTATTTTAATCAAAATTACCTCCCACATCAGCTGCAGCGCAACAACATTCCCAGCGTACTTTCCTGCAAGTATACAAATATGGCGAGAACAATCTTTAAAACCCGACCTATGGAGCTAGAAAAAATTAACAACCCACTGTCACCTATATACACAACAAAGGCGCCCGGCTCAGCCTCAATTTTAGCACTAATATCTCTCAACTGCAAACAAGGTTGTGTGAAAAGATGCAGCTGCGTTAATGGTGGCTTGGATGGACAATTTTGCCTATATATTGCCTATATGCAATAGAAAATGAGGAACATTATTAATAAATACCTATAAAAATTTCTGTCCCATTTATGGTTTCTGAGAAAAACGCCAAAAACCACTGAAGTGCGCATTTAGGGGTGAAGCTTAGATGTCTAATTTTGGATTGAAATTAATTTTGTAAACTCTCCCTTTGGGGTTTATAATCTCCAAATGGCAAAACTAATATATATATATATATATATATATATATATATATATATATATATATATATATATATAGATATCTGTGAAATAATTAGATTTATTATTATATTTCAAATAAAAAATTCTTATCTGTTAAAATATAATCATATAACTCTATCACAGTTCCGAGTCGAGTCCAGACTGTAAACACGTACGGTCGATATATCTGAGTCTTATTGCAACGGAGGGGAGGGTTGGCTCCTTTTTTTTTGTCCGGTTGTTTTCAACTTCTTCTTAAAATAAGTGATAACCGAAATAAATTAAATATTTTTATAGGATTCTTTAATATAAAATAATGGAGAGTGGAACATACGGTGAAGGAGGCCACCCCGCAGGTTTTCAGGATACAAATAATTTGCAAACTTCTAAATCCGGTGAGATCACTCCCTTATTTTAAAAATCAAATAGAATTTTAAAAAAATTACAAAAAGCTGTAGCAGACCATGAATTGAATAAAATGCCATTAAATCAAGTTAATACCGCATATTACTCTGTAGATTAAAATAATTACACCATACCCCATTTTATTGATCTTAATATTCGATATAGCCCCTCAGACAAAGGTCCTTACTATAACCTCTGTGAAGTAGGCTCCTTGTTGCTGGCTACAAAGTAGCTGGCAACAAGGAGCTACAGTCGCCAAGATGAGTCGGGTCGGTGACACTCTTACTTTTACTAGCTAACATTAATAGCTGAAAAAAATCTGGAAAATAATGTAATGTTTTAAATTCTTAATAGATAATACAGGTTTAATTAAACTATTTTGTGTTTATTATTTTATTTCTAAGTAGGTTTTACGGTTTTATTTGAGACTCATAATTTGCTTGTCGTTTTTTTATGGTTATTAAAGTACAAAACCTACTGAAAAACTGTTTTGCAGACGATTTTTGTTTAGGTCTCTAAAATTAAATAGACAGAGGCAGCACAGGACCGAATTTTATTTTAAAAAAGTTATTTTTTATAGATTTTTATTTTAAAAAAGTTATTTTTTATTAATTGAAGTTGAAACTTTTTATTAAGAAGAAACTCTATGCCTATATATAAGCAAACATAGGGTATTTTTACAACAAGAGGTCCCTAATTTTGCTTGTGACTTATCGTTAAAAAGGTACGATAGGTAGGTATATAAATTATTTGGCTCAATATATTGGGCATCTATTATAAGATAGACAGCGGAGGCACAAGTTCCTATGTTGTAAAAAAGTAACTTTCAGAGTTATCTGTTCTATAGATGATTCAAATTGCTTAATATTAGACAAACAGATGATATTTTTGCTCCAGGGATGACAAACGACAGCGGCGACACAAGTATAAATTTATTTATAAAAAAATGCTAAAATTGAGTTATATTAGCTTTAAACTAGGTGAAATTTTTACTCCTTAATGAATATATAAATACATACTGTATTTTCCTAGCGCAGGTGACAAACGCCAGCGGAGACACTAGGCCGAATTTTCGTCGAAAAAATCGATAAACCTGATTTAGCTTTCTTATAGCAGTTTCCAAATCAGTACAATTTTGATCAATTATTGCTTACGATTAGTAAAATAGATAATCTTTTTGCATCACGGATGACAAACAAAAATATAGTGGTGGCATGACATCGAATTTTCTTTATGAAAAAATGTTAAAATTAAGTTAACTTTTTTTTAATAGCTTTATTAATAAATATATAAAGACAAATATATAGTTTTTCCAGCATGGGTGACAAACGTCAGTGGGGTCACGACATCGAATTTTCTTTTAAAAAAATATTAAAACTGTGTTAACTTCCTTACAGTAGCTTTAACTTATTTGAAATTTTAAACACTTAATGGATATAGAGAGACAACTACAGAGTTTTTTGAAGTGGGGGTGACAAACGACAGCGGCGGAACGGGACTGACTTCTTCAAAAAAATTGCTGAAATTGAGTTAACTTTCTTTAAATAGTTTTTAAATGACTGCAATTTTAATCAACTATTGCTAATAATTAGACAAATAGATGGTCTTTTTCCGGCAGGGGTAACAAATGACAATGGAGTCACGACATCGACTTTTCTTTAAAAAAAAATATTAAAATTGAGTTAACCTCCTTACAGTAGCTTTAAATTATCTGAAATTTTAATCACTTGATGGATCTCTGTAGACAAATATACAGTTTTGTTGTAGTAGGAATGAAAAACGACAACGGCGCAGCTGCCGAGATTGAATTTTCTTCAAAAAATTGCTGAAATTGAGTTTACTTTTTTATAGTAGTTTCTAAATGACCTCAACTTTGACCAACTATTACTTACAATTAGACAAATAGATGATCTCTTTCCAGCTGAGGTGGCAAACGACAGTGGCGTCATGACATCGAATTTTCTTTAAAAAAAATGTTAAAATTCAGTTAACTACCCTATATAAGCTTTAAATTGGCTGAAATTTTAACCACTTAATGAATATACATAAACAAATATACAGTTTTTTTTTGTAGCAGGGGTGACAAACGACAGCGGCGTTACGAGAACGTATTTTCCTCAAAAAAAATCGGTAAATTTGAATTTATTTTCTTATAGTAGTTTCAAAATCACTAAAATTTTGGCCAATTATTGGTTATAGTTAGTCAAATGTAGGGTTTTCTTGCAGCAGGGGTGACAAACGATAGTGGCGGCACGACATCGAATTTTCTTAAACAAAAATATTTAAATTGAGTTAACTTTCTTATAGTAGCTTTAAATAGCTGAAATTTTAACTACCTAATGAATAAATAAAGACAAGTATACAGTTTTTTTGTAGAGGGGTGACATACGTCAGCGTCGGCACGAGACTGAATTTTCTTAAAAAAAAAAAGCTAAAATTGAGTTTACTTTGTTATAGTACTTTCTAAATTATTGTAATTTTGACCAATTATTGCCTACAATTAGACAAATAGATGGTTTTTTTCCAGCAAAAAATGTTAAAATGGAGTTAACTTCCTTATAGTAGCTTGAAATTATCTGAAATTTTAGCTACTTAATGGATATACAAAAAAATTGCTAAAATTGAGTCTACTTTAAAATAGTTTCTAAATGACTGCAATTTTGATCAACTATTGCCTACAATTAAACAAATAGATGGAAAAAACCATCTAAAATATAATTTTACCCTACCAGTGTGGCTCCCAGAGGTTTTAAGTAATAATAAATCAAAAATATCTAGTGGAATTTTTAATTATTTAAATGAAATCAAACAAAGTATTTAATGTTAAATTTTATGTTTTACTACTTTTACTTAATTTCCCCACACTTCCCTTAATTGTCAATTTCCCTCTTTAGTGGCCTTCCTCTTTGTGTATAATTAAAATTCGCCCTGATAGACCCCTGGGCTTGGATACCCGTCTTTTTTGTTTTTTGTCTAGTATTTAATGCTTAGGTGTAAGTAACAAATATGAGTTATAATTATTACCTTCTCTTGCATCCCTTTTTAAATTTCATGGGCAAAACACTTAGTATGTAAGGCCAGCACTCCAGAAAAAAAATATATAACTTTATATTCCTTAATTTTTTTGTTATGCTCTAGTTAATAAAAACTACATAATATAAAATGAAAAATGCTTATTCTCTGTCAAACAAAAAATCCGTTGTTCCCAGTCGTTTGTAGCCTTTTGTTTGTTACTGTTTTCCTAGAGATCGTTTCAAAATGAAGCGCTTCCCTTTGATGGTTTTAGCGTAAATAAAATAACTTTTTTGTAACAGTTGCTACCCTGAATTAATGGACATTTGGCATTGAATTTTGTTTTTCACTAGTCTGTATTCCTAATTATCTTTAAGACCAAATTTAATAAGATGATCATGCTAGAAACCGTTTAAATAAGTATAGTAATGTTAATCGCGGCTTAACTTTGAAGAGGATATTGAGATACAGGGCTACTTATTTTAATCTAATTGTCCTTAATAGTACTAATTTCTTCGGACCTGATTTAAATTGAAAGAGTTAAAGTACACATCTGGTTAACGTATGTCTCGAAAGCAATTATTTTCCCTCATGTTGAAAAACTTCCATCATGTGGACTGCACGATGGAAGTCAACAGTCCTCATTATCTCTCTGATCTTTGTCCGATAAGCCTCTTGCCCGCAACCAAAAAAATCAAGCTTATTCCATAACATGTTTGCTTGCCCTTTCTGGACATAAAAAATAAACAATTGCAAAACCAGTTTATTTAGAGTCTCCGCAGATTCGATCACATTTCTATTATGGGATAACTAGAATAGGTACCTTGACAAGAGTCGTATGCTACTTGAAGTTTCCAACATCCAAGGTAAGTCATTGTTAAGTTTTAACTTAAATACATCTTGTTGCTGTTCACAAGCAAAACCATACAGAAATGTAATTAATTTATTATGTAATACAGTTCTAACTATCTCTCCATATTTTGTTGTTGTTCTTGAAATGTATTTGTTATGTTGCTATACCTGTATTTTTACATACGTTTGTTTCTTATTATTTTTTTTGTAATTTCTGTATAATTTAAATATTTTTTTAACATACAGCATTTTCTCATTTACAGATTATCTGTTTTAATTTTTTAAATTTTAATAAATTTTATTTTTAATTATATTTGAACACTATTCATATCTTATATTAATTAGAACACTGTGCTGCCATTACTGATAAACCATAAAAATAATTATCTATACACCTATTGACAGAACTGGCATCATAAATAAAATATAGGAAAAACCAAAGTACATAGCATTTGTTTTCAAAATGCCAATAAAATCGTTTTGAATTTAAAATCGTTTTAATTGATAATATCTGAAAACACAAATTAATATTTACCTAAAATAAAAATTAAGTATTGTGTTTTAGGTGTTTTATTATAACAATTTAACGTAATAGCTGGAACTAACAATACCATCATATAATTTTAAATAACTTTGAACAAACACATTTTTTTCCAAAACTTTAAATAGAACATATTTTTTAACCCATATTATATTTCATTAAATTTTTTTGTAATGGTGTTTACATTGATTTTAAATTCGGATTGACATTTACTCTAGACGAAATTTTTATAAAATTCATCTTTTAGAACGTAACACAAAAGCAACAAAACATGCAAAAAAAGAAAAATTGCTTATTAGTTATGAGGGCTCCATAAAATAAATATTATTTCATTGTTACGATACCAGAAATTGTAGATATTAAAGTATAAGTGATAAGTAAAATTAAACTTGAAAGAAGTCTACTTATAATAGGGAATAAACTTGAACCAACCCCTGGCTATCCAAGAAGTATGAAAAGTATATTTACATTCCCCACAGATTAGTTTTTTAAGCTGTGTTGCTGTAACTAGAACAATTAATATAAAATACCCCGAAGAAAAACTATCAATTAAAACGGTGTCTAGATATATAGTCCAATGTCTCTCTCACTGTTGCGAGGCCTGTAGCAACAAGTTTTTTAAATGTTATGGCATTTTTTCCTTTTTTTTTCTAAAATCAGTTCATATATCCTATTTTTTTTTTCAATAAACACAGAATTTATATCAAAATTAAGTTTGATTTAAAAAGCATTTATTTAAAATTCTCGAACTCCTTCATTGATTTATTACCAATAGATAGAATGATGCTTTTATCAAAATATCACCTTATGCACAAAATCAACATATTTTTTAAATGTTCGAATTTGAAAGATATCAGTTTAAAAGCTTTAGCCAAAAGAAAATGGGGCCGTGAAAATGTTTATTGTTCCCGAAACTTTTACTTAATTATGTCGAGAAATCTATAGAGGGTGACTCGGTAGACAGAACATAATTAGACGTATCTCAAAAATGGCATAATGAAATTATTTGTTTTTTGTTTGTTTCCAGGTACATCTTAAACTGACAGCAACTTTAATTGTTTTAACAGATTGCCTTATATAGAGATACATTTTCGGATTATAGGCTTTATTCTATATATGTTTCAATAAGTGTATACCTATCTCTCATGATTTTTCGATATTTTGCAATTTCTAAAAAATACTAGAAAGGGGTCTACGTTTATAACTATATCTCCATATTTTAAAACAATCGAACGCTAACATCTCTGTTGTTCTTGAAACGTATTTATTATGTTGCTATACCTGTATTTTTACATACATTAGTTTTTTAATATTTTTTTATAATTTTCTTAATAATTTTAATATTTTTTTAACATACAGCATTTTCTCTTTGCTAATTTACAGATTACCTGATTTAATTTTCTAAATTTTAATAGATTTTATTTTTATTTATATTTGAAACTCTTCATATTTTCTATTACATAGAACACCGTGCTGCCATTATTGATAAACCAGAAAAATAATTATATATAGACTTATTCACGAAACTGGCATCATAACTAAAATATAAGAAAAACCAAAGTATATGACCAAGTTGCATTCGTTACGGTTATAACACAAACATTATACTGCGAATTAACGATGTAAGAAAAAATTCAATTATTTCCGATTTTTCAGTTTATATCATCTGCTGATGATGCTAACTTGGTTAGCGAAACGCGCATCCAGAACGTAACAAATTGTGGTGTAGTGTGGTTAGAACTCTTGTATTTTGATTTACCTGGGTATAATAAAAAGAATTTGTATTTTAATTAAATACCATTTGTTTTCAAAATGCCAACAAAAATGTTTTGGATTAATAATATAACACAAATGAATATCTACGTCAATTAAAAATTAAGTATTGTGTTTTACGTGTTTTATTATAACAACATAACGTAATAGATTGAACTAACAATACCATCATATCATTTTAAATAACTTTTAACGAGCACTCTTTTTTTCCAAAATTTTAAATAGAACATATTTTTTAATCCATATTATATTTCATTAAATTATTTTTCTAATGGTGTTTACATTGATTTTAAATTCGGATTGACATTTAGTCTAAACAAAATGTTTCGTTTGATACATTATAAAATTACTTTTATGACATAAAATAAAAGCAACAAAACATGTAAGAAAAAAAAATTTCTTATTAGTTATGAGGGCTCCATAAAATAAATATTATTTCATTATTTACGACAGCCAATTTGCCATAGTTCTTAAATTTGCACTAAGAAAAGTAGCAAAGTGGAAGTAGGTGCATCACTAAACTAACATAACAGAAATTGCAGATATTAAACTGTAGATTTTACCCCTGCCTATTCAAAAAGTATGAAAAGTTTATTTACATTTTCCACAGATTAGTTTTTTAAGCTGTGGTTTTGAGGCATTCTTTAATCTGTAACTAGAAAAAATAATATAAAATACCACGAAGAAAAACTATCAATTAAAACGGTGTCTAGAAATATAGTCCAGTGTCTCTCTCACTAATGCGAGACCTGCAGCAATAAGTTTTTTAAATGTTATGGCAATTTTTCCTATTTTTTCTAAAATCGGTTCATATATCCTATTTTTTTTCAATAAAGAATGAATTTACACTAGATAGAATGATACCCTTATCAAAATATCGTCTCATGAATTTCAGTTTACAATTTGGAGCATCGTATTCAGCCTAAAATTAGCTTTCCAACGATATATTACAAGTCAACTTTTGCTTTCAAAATGGCTGCTGGACATACTGCATTGCCATTTGATACAAAAAATACAGTCACTATTTATAAAATACTTGTTTTAAAGAGTACAAAATAAACTTATTTCTTCAATTTCTACAACACTTCAATTTAACAATTTTTGTGAATTTTCTAATTTTTTTCACTTCTCATTTAAGGAACGTTTTACCCCAATATTTTTAATGGCAACTTTTATAATTTTTGATCGCGATATGCCAGCCATTTTAAATAAATCAGGATAGCATTTATTTAAAATAAATAGCTATTTTATAGTCATTTTGATATCATTTTGATCACATGTGATACATCTTTAAAAAGGTAATTTTATTGCGAAAGTGACTATAAAAAAATATACAAGATACCATTAGAAATATTGAAGTAAATTGCCCTTTCGGTAAAACAAGAAGTGAAAAAAAAAAAACAAAAAAAAAGCTATCATTATCCAAAACGTAATGTAATAAATGACTGCAATTATTTCATTAAGCGGCAATGTTAAATTTCCAAATAATGGCTCCAGTCGCCATTTTGAAAACAGAAGTTAACTAACCTATGTTGTGATATATCGTTGAAAAACTACTTTTCGGCTGAATATGATTTATCGACAAATCTTAAATACAATTCATTATCAGAATTTGCAGTTTCTAACACTATACCCACGTAATAAACCGAAGTTTTTTTGTAGAAAATTTAACCAGAACAAAGTTTTCATTTTTGGGAGCCACTCTAAGGAGTTGTAGGCGTTCAACCAAAATATAATTTTTTTCTTTTGTGGTTGCTTCTTTATTACTATCAACATCAGACTGATCATCTTTACTAGCATCTAATCAGTAGATATCAAATACGGGAACTAGTTCACCCCCCACCACTACTCCTGACCTTGAGAGCCCAGGTGTGCTGTGTAGTTTGGCCTTGAGGCGATGTGACGTCATATGACCATGAGCGCGCATCACGCGGCTTCGAGGCCATGTGACGTCACATGACCTTGAGCGTGCACCAAACTTTTCGTTCTTTGATTTGGGAGCCCAGGTGTGCTGTATCGTTTGGCCTTGAGGATTTTTAACATCATATAACCTTGAGCGTGTATAAAACTTTTCGTCGTTGCATATTGTTTGGCCTTGGGGGTGTGCGACGACAGAGGGTCTCGAGTGTTAAAAGCTATTAAAGCCAGGTATTCTACCCATAAAATTGAAGAGAGGCACTCTGTGCGGTCACAAGGGATTTCATCATTAAGTTAATGTTTGGTATATTCTTTCTCGGGCACTAATACTGGCAGATCATTATTTAAATTTGGGTGTTTAGAATAAACAAAATATGGAAATATTTACTTAAGACATTTTAATAATTATTGTATCAAATAGGGATGTAAAAATTAAATGTACCAAGCAATAGCGGATCAATATTTAAATTTGGGTGTTTAGAATAAACAAAGTTTAGAAATATTTGCTTAATTTGGTATTATTTTCTTCTTTTAAATTTGGGTGTTTTAGAATAATTAAAAGTTAACGTTTGACGTATTCTTTCTCGGGCACTAATACTGGCAGATCATTATTTAAATTTGTGTGTTTAGAATAAACAAAATTTAGAAATATTTACTTAAGACATTTTAATAATTATTGTATCAAATAGGGATGTAAAAAATTAAATGTACCAAGCAATAGCGGATCAATATTTAAATTTGGGTGTTTAGAATAAACAAAGTTTAGAAATATTTGCTTAATTTGGTATTATTTTCTTCTTTTAAATTTGGGTGTTTTAGAATAATTAAAAGTTAACGTTTGACATATTCTTTCTCGGGCACTAATACTGGCAGATCATTATTTAAATTTGGGTGTTTAGAATAAACAAAATTTAGAAATATTTACTTAAGACATTTTAATAATTATTGTATCAAATAGGGATGTAAAAAATTAAATGTACCAAGCAATAGCAGAGCAATATTTAAATTTGTGTGTTTAGAATAAACAAAATTTAGAAATATTTATTTAGAATAAACAAAATTTAGAAATGTTTACTTAAAACATTTTAATAATTATTTTATCAAATAGGGATGTAAAAATTAATTGTAGCAAGCAATAGCGGATCAATATTTAAATTTGGGTGTTTAGAATAAAACAAAGTTTAGAAATATTTGTTTAATTTGGTATTATTGTCTTCTTTTAAATAAAACTCAATATGTCTTCATAAAACAACGCATTATTAATACAAAATACATAATAAGAATAATAATAATAATAATAATAACTATTCTAAACAATAATAATAATAATAATAATAATAATAATAACTATTCTAAATACCTATTCTAACATGCTTGTATCGTTTAATATTAATATATAACCATCATCTTGCGGTATATAGATGGGTGATGGATTGCCCCCATCATCATTACACCCATTGCCCCCATTAGTCAGATCCCCATTGCCCCCATTAGTCAGATGGCTGTCCAAACCAACTTGTGCATTATCCACATAAACATTGCCCCCATCAACTGGAGGATTGTCCTCCTCTGAATCTGTGTCGGACTCATCGCCCATATGTTCTAATGTCATCATATCATTGATGGTGTGCTAGAACAATATAATAGAAATTACAATCAAATTTAATTATGTCATAATCATCTAATTATCTTATTAATAGATGCGTAGCGTGACACAAAGGGGTAGATTATACTAAAAGTTGTACCATTGCTGTAAAAATACGTTTTATTTGGTGGAACATAAATATTTTTCTTAAATCAAACCAGTTTCACACTATGATAAAAAAGAAAGGTTTTGTAGTAAATTAAAATTTCACAGAAATGTATCACAAAACAATTCGCTACACATTTCCTTTCTACATTTCAATTGTGTGGGGAATGTGGTATCATCCATACATTCTTACACTACTACTACTAAAACAATTGATTTAAAAAATTAGGTCTTGGAGATTTTTCTTCAAAATAAAGCATCAAGCTATGGACTTTTGACATAAACTAACAAGCAAAAAAATGCAATAATAAAAGAAAAACATTTATTATACAGGGTCTTTCCTAATAAGTGTCCGATATTTACAGGATAATTCCTCCAAAAGTTCCCAAAGAAAAAATAAAATCTCATTTTTTCTTCAAAATAAAGCATCAAGCTATGGACTTTTGACAGCAAAAAAAATGCAATAATAAAAGAAAAACATAAGTTGGTTGTGGAATTATAGTTAATTTTGCTTGCGGTCACCTATCCACATAAACAATATAAAAAATTATTTCCTTTCTACGTTTCAATTGTGTGGGGAATGTGGTATCCTCCATACATTCTTACGCTACTACTAAAACAATTGATTTAAAAAATTAGGTCTTGGAGATAATAAGTAAACAAAGTGACATATCAGCTATAATAGAAATTCGTTTATTATACAGGGTCTTTCCTAATAAGGTAGAAATTAAGGTTATGTATTTTTTAGCAAATGTATGTCCTCAGCAAACAGCGTCTTGTGCAGCTGTTGGTTCAGATTATTTTATGAAATTTTAACCACAAGTTAAGAAGACTACCTCCTAACGATATACGGTGCCGAGAAGATTAAAATTTATACATGGTGTCTCAGATCATTGGACATTTTATAAAATTTTCAATTCGCAATATCCAAGTTTTTTAAATGGATCACCCTGTATTTGATATTTCTTTCTGAAAGAGGCTTAAAAATCTTTGTTATTATCAAACTTTTGGACAGGAGTAAGTTTGGTTAAATCACAATATTTTCACCCAAAGAATCTGCAGTTATGCTGTGTACCTTTAATTAGCGAAAACCCTGTATAATAATTAACCTGTCCTATATATTTTTTTTCTGAAGAAGGCTTAAAGTACCTATCCACTGATATATACATGCCCTATATCTAAATCTAATAGTTAACGAAATACATAGAAATATATGAAAATTTACAACTAATTAATGCTGACTATAATGTAAAGCCTTAAATCTATAAAGATAATTAAAAGAACGCTTCAAGGATTTTTAATTTTCCAATATCCAAGTTAATTGGGTCATATATGTATATATACAGGGTGTTCAGCTAAGGGTGGTTTTCGGCCATATCTCCGAAAGTATTTGCCCTAAGTTATTGGGGAAAAAATCGAATAAGTAAATCGCCAAAAATAAAAAAGCTGGAAAATTATTTTCGACGCGCAACAACAACCGTAAAAATAAAAAACACGGTTTTTTTAAATAGTTCCAATTAATCCTTATCGAAATTATTTTTTGTGATCTAATAATTCCGCATTATACAGGGTTTTTCCTAATAAGGTAGAAATTAAAGTTATGTATTTTTTAGCAAATGTATGTCCTCAGCAAACAGCGTCTTGTGCAGCTGTTGGTTCAGATCATTTTATGAAATTTTAACCACATGTTAAGAAGACTACCTCCTAACGATATATGGTGCCGAGAAGATTCAAATTTATACAAGGTGTCTCAGATCATTGGACATTTTATAAAATTTTCAATTCGCAATATCCAAGTTTTTTAAATGGATCACCCGGTATTTGATATTTTTTTCTGAAAGAGGCTTAAAGTACCTATTATCGGGAAAAAACCGAATAAGTAAATCGCCAAAAATAAAAAAGCTGGAAAATTATTTTCGACGCGCAACAACAACCGTAAAATAAAAAACACGCTTAAATAGCTCCAAGTAATCCATATCGAAAGTATTTTTTGTGATCTAATAATTCCGCAGAATAATAGTCCCAAGTCTGTATAAAGTGAGGTAAAGCAAAATATACTATAATAAGAATTTTCTTATTATGATTAAAAGCTAATATTATTTTTTATCAGTGGGAAAACAGGTTATTTTGAAGTAACTAAAAAATGAAGAGAGATATCAAAACGCGGTTTTCTCCAGAATTTAGGTAATTTTTCCCTCTTTAAACTAACTCTGTTGAAAGCATACTGTTCCGTTTGGTTTTTTCGAGAAAATCTCTAAAAATTGAATTTTGTTTAAACAACGCCCTCTA
Source organism: Kuschelorhynchus macadamiae (assembly GCA_030620095.1). Classification (NCBI taxonomy): domain Eukaryota; kingdom Metazoa; phylum Arthropoda; class Insecta; order Coleoptera; family Curculionidae; genus Kuschelorhynchus; species Kuschelorhynchus macadamiae. The sequence continues at coordinate 1,063,655 of JAUTXW010002811.1, forward strand.
GTAGGTGTACCAACAACTATCGAGCGTCAAAAATGACAACAATTATAAGAGCATTAAATGCTCTTTCAAACCAATACCCACTTGAATACCATTAAATAAAAGATGTAGGAGGCAGAGCACTTTGAAAATTGATTTATTTATTATCTTCCCCCACCCTTATTATCGGAAATATGACAAATCGCCTTAAACAAAACTGACGCAGATTTGGTTGGAGTTTTTGTTGCTCTTATTAAAATGTTACCTCATATTGGGTATTTTCGAATAAAAAGTTTTTTTTTTATTTTCTATTGCAGGTACGCCGTCTTGTGGTAGTTTTACAAACTTGGAAATATTTTCCAACAATTTCTCTTGGCCACTTTAGTAACGAAAAAAAATTTTTTTGGGAGGCTGTAATCCATAGTCTGAGAAAAGCTACCCAGAGTATATACATATATGACCAAACTAAAAAAACTTGGATATTGCAAAATTAAAATCCTTGAAGCGTTCTTTTAATTATCTTCATAGATTTAAGGCTTTACATTATAGGCAGCATTAATTAGTTGAAACTTTCCATATAATTCTAGATATTTCGTTAACTATTAGATTTAGGTATAGAACATGTATATATCATTGATAGGTATTTTAAAACTCTTTCAGAAAAAATATCAAATACAGGGTGATCCATTTAAAAAACTTGGATATTGCGAATTGAAAATTTTGAAAATATGATCTGAGACACCCGGTATAATTTTAAACCTCCTAACCATCATAGATCGTTAGAAGGTAGTCTTCTTAACTTGTGGTTAAAATTTCATTAAATAATCTGAACTATCAACTGCACAAGACGCTGTTTGCTGAGGACATAAATTTGCTAAAAAAATACATAACCTTAATTCCTGTCTAAATGACACAAAATTTGAATAAGAAGTTCTTATAAAAGTTACCTTTATTTCTTTCAGGGAATCTAAAAATGTAAAAATATACAGGGTGTTCCATTTAAAATTCAGGGTTTGAAGTCGGTACAGCACTTTTCGAATACCCTGTATTAATAAAACTTAAAAAATTAAAAAAATTCATTAAAACCAAGAAATATTTTTATCTAAAGTATCTGCAGTTATGCTGTGTGCCAGTAATTAGCGGACACCCTGTATAAATATTTTTTAAGATATTTATTTAAATTTTAAAGAGGAATTTTTGCTTTCTTTTTTGTATTTTACCACATTTATCGCTATTAAATATGTGAGGATAAATATGCATTCCAAAAAAAAAGTAATACAACTGAGCGATATTATTTAAAATGTTGGAGTGGTCCGGGCTGTTATAAACATTTCAATAATTAAAAAAAAGCAATACAACTGAGCGATATTATTTAAAATGTTGGAGTGGTTCGGGCTATTATAAACCTTTCAATAATTAAATTGTATGGGGTCCTTAATTTCCTATGTTTTAAATAGAAAGTGTATTATAAAATGTCAACTAAAAGGCATTGGATAAAACGAAGTTAATATATTTAAAAAATTGTGGTTATTTGTCGGCAAATTGGAATCATGATAGCAATTTCGTGGATATGGAGAAAAAAAATGTTTATATTATGAAGAAGGTTTCTAAATAAAGAAATAATTGTACCTATTTTAAATAACTAAATCCAACTTTAATAATCCAAAACCGTTTAAAACTTACATAAATTTACACATACTGCACACATATTTTTGGAACGAAAATTTCCGAATGTTTAAAAGACGGTTATACAGTACTACATGATCACATTGGTTGGCTTTAAGATAAAACCAACGGTTTCAGATGGTCTGCTATATACTTGCGTGGGCAGAGTTGCCGACTTTAGCGCGAAAACTATCGATTTTTCACACTTTTTCCTAATAACCAAAAGTGATAGTATTTGGATGGGACAACTTTTTTATTTGAAACTTTTTTTTTTCGCATCGTATTTTAATGCAATTAAAATTTTAATTTCAACACTTTTCTATTTTACATGCGAAATATGATTACACTAGAAACCATGTGATTACAAGCATTCTGGAACACTGTGTACATAAAATATGTTTAAAGAAAAAAATCCGCAAATATCTAATATCACAATATTTTTACAAAAAAAAATGGCAGTTATGATAGGATCATGTGGATAATTAAAAATTCAATCTCTAAAAATTATTGTTAACAGCCTTAAACATGCATTAAAAATATCATCTGTTTGAGCCTACATAAAATACGGTTAAATAACTCATGTAGATAATAATAATAATAGTCCTAATCTCTAATTATTATTAATAGTCCTAAGCACGCATAAAATAACATCCGTTGACCTCACCTCTATATATGGGATATCCTGTGGGGATAGCTCTTTTACGATGATCTGACACATTTTTGACTAATATATATCTAAATCTATTTATCAATTTTTCGTGTGCTGGGTTTGAATTTAAATCTAAAAATACCCGCATATATATATATATATATATATATATATATATATATATATATATATATATATATATATATATATATATATAAGCCTATTAGAATAATAGAATAATAATTAATTTTAGGATGCCCCGTTGAACAGTTTCCTAGATAAAAAGCTGTAAAATATTTAAAAAATATCCCTTCTGTTTCTAAAAATAATAATTTTCCTAAAAGCGATTCAAGTTTCTAATTGATCTCTGATTGGGGAAAAATGTTTGTAGATTTTCCTAAAAGCGATTCAAGTTTCTAATTGATCTCTGACGGTATATTTACATATATAATGTATTTTATTAAAAAATCGTAAAAATTGTCGTGTGAAAAAAACCTTATTCAAAGAAAACTCTTTTCGTTTCAGTGAAATTATTCAAACCTTCGTATTTCCTTTTTTTACATGTATGGTATGCAGAGGAAAAAAAACATTCATATTTATAAGCTCGTGATACAATTCATAATTTTTTACATTATGTAGAACCAAGATAGCCCGATTTTTGCATATAATAGTTAAGTATCACAAAACCGAAAAAAAAACTTATTTACTATACATAATATAAATAATTTTAGTTAGGTAATAAAACAAAATATTAGATTGCATTTCCCCACAATAAAAATTTCATTATTTTAAACATAGACATTAGAGATTTTAACACACGGAAATACGATATTTAGTTCAAACATGTTTTTTTTGTTTTAATTTACAAACTCGAAAAAATTTTAATGAGATTATATTTTACTGGATGTATTTCTTTCGACTAATTAAATTTGGTATTTTGGTTATTCAAGATAAAGAAAAATATTATGTATTATATATTGTTACAACATCTAGAAATATTAAAATTCATATTGGGACATCTATCACACATTAACATTTAACGAAGGATGCATATTATTAGTGTATGTATAATAATTGTTGTATCCTGCTTTTATTTTTTCAACTAAAAATACATTTGGTATTTGACTTCCAAGAAGCACTCATATTTGTATTCGTTTGTGCAACGCCAAAGGGCTGACCGTTTTATAGACCTACCATAAATAAATAGCTGTCACATAAATCTCAATAGGCAAAAAAACTTCTTTAAAATGACCAAAACCATTAAAAGTAGTGCCGTTAGATTTTAAAGGCTTAAAATCATGTATATATATATATATATATATATATATATATATATATATATATATATATATATATATATATATATATATATATATGCGGGTATTTTTAGTTTTAACTTCAAACCCAGCACACGAAAAATTGATAAATAGATTTAGATATATATTAGTCAAAAATGTGTCAGATCATCGTAAAAGAGCTATCCCCACAGGATATCCCATATATAGAGGTGAGTTCAACGGATGTTATTTTATGCGTGCTTAGGACTATTAATAATAATTAGAGATTAGGACTATTATTAATAATTAGGGATTGAATTTTTAAATATCTACATGAGTTATTTAACCGTATTTTATGTAGGCTCAAACAGATGATATTTTTAATGCATGTTTAAGGCTGTTAACAATAATTTTTAGAGATTGAATTTTTAATTATCCACATGATCCTATCATAACTGCCATTTTTTTTGTAAAAATATTGTGATATTAGATATTTGCGGATTTTTTTCTTTAAACATATTTTATGTACACAGTGTTCCAGAATGCTTGTAATCACATGGTTTCTCGGTAGCCAGCAGAGATAGTGTTATCATATTTCGCATGTAAAATAGAAAAGTGTTGAAATTAAAATTTTAATTGCATTAAAATACGATGCGAAAAAAAAAAGTTTCAAATAAAAAAGTTGTCCCTATCCAAATACTATCACTTTTGGTTATTAGGAAAAAGTGTGAAAAATCGATAGTTTTCGCGCTAAAGTCGGCAACTCTGCCCACGCAAGTATATAGCAGACCGATCCTATTTTTCAAATAACCGTTGGTTTTATCTTAAAGCCAACCAATGTGATCATGTAGTATTGTATAACCGTCTTTTAAACATTCGGAAATTTTCGTTCCAAAAATATGTGTGCAGTATGTGTAAATTTATGTAAGTTTTAAACGGTCTTGGATTATTAAAGTTGGATTTAGTTATTTAAAATAGGTACAATTATTTCTTTATTTAGAAACTTTCTTCATAATATAAACATTTTTTTTCTCCATATCCACGAAATTGCTATCATGATTCCAATTTGCCGACAAATAACCACAATTTTTTAAACATATTAACTTCGTTTTATCCAATGCCTTTTAGTTGACATTTTATAATACACTTTCTATTTAAAACATAGGAAATTAAGGACCCCATACAATTTAATTATTGAAAGGTTTATAATAGCCCGAACCACTCCAACATTTTAAATAATATCGCTCAGTTGTATTGCTTTTTTTTAATTATTGAAATGTTTATAACAGCCCGAACCACTCCAACATTTTAAATAATATCGCTCAGTTGTATTGCTTTTTTTTTTGGAATGCATATTTATCCTCACATATTTAATAGCGATAAATGTGGTAAAATACAAAAAAGAAAGCAAAAATTCCTCTTTAAAATTTAAATAAATATCTTAAAAAATATTTATACAGGGTGTCCGCTAATTACTGGCACACAGCATAACTGCAGATACTTTAGGTAAAAATATTTCTTGGTTTTAATGAATTTTTTTAATTTTTTAAGTTTTATTAATACAGGGTATTCGAAAAGTGCTGTACCGACTTCAAACCCTGAATTTTAAATGGAACACCCTGTATATTTTTACATTTTTAGATTCCCTGAAAGAAATAAAGGTAACTTTTATAAGAACTTCTTATTCAAATTTTGTGTCATTTAGACAGGAATTAAGGTTATGTATTTTTTTAGCAAATTTATGTCCTCAGCAAACAGCGTCTTGTGCAGTTGATAGTTCAGATTATTTAATGAAATTTTAACCACAAGTTAAGAAGACTACCTTCTAACGATCTATGATGGTTAGGAGTTTTAAAATTATACCGGGTGTCTCAGATCATATTTTCAAAATTTTCAATTCGCAATATCCAAGTTTTTTAAATGGATCACCCTGTATTTGATATTTTTTCTGAAAGAGTTTTAAAATACCTATCAATGATATATACATGTTCTATACCTAAATCTAATAGTTAACGAAATATCTAGAATTATATGGAAAGTTTCAACTAATTAATGCTGCCTATAATGTAAAGCCTTAAATCTATGAAGATAATTAAAAGAACGCTTCAAGGATTTTAATTTTGCAATATCCAAGTTTTTTTAGTTTGGTCATATATGTATATACAGGGTGTCCCACTAAGGGTGGCTGGGTAGCTTTTCTCAGACTATGGATGCTACAGCCTCCCAAAAAAATTTTTTTTCGTTACTAAAGTGGCCAAGAGAAATTGTTGGAAAATATTTCCAAGTTTGTAAAACTACCACAAGACGGCGTACCTGCAATAGAAAATAAAAAAACAACTTTTTATTCGAAAATACCCAATATGAGGTAACATTTTAATAAGAGCAACAAAAACTCCAACCAAATCTGCGTCAGTTTTGTTTAAGGCGATTTGTCATATTTCCGATAATAAGGGTGGGGGAAGATAATAAATAAATCAATTTTCAAAGTGCTCTGCCTCCTACATCTTTTATTTAATGGTATTCAAGTGGGTATTTGTTTGAAAGAGCATTTAATGCTCTTATAATTGTTGTCATTTTTGACGCTCGATAGTTGTTGGTACACCTACTAGAGGGCGTTGTTTAAACAAAATTCAATTTTTAGAGATTTTCTCGAAAAAACCAAACGGAACAGTATGCTTTCAACAGAGTTAGTTTAAAGAGGGAAAAATTACCTAAATTCTGGAGAAAACCGCGTTTTGATATCTCTCTTCATTTTTTAGTTACTTCAAAATAACCTGTTTTCCCACTGATAAAAAATAATATTAGCTTTTAATCATAATAAGAAAATTCTTATTATAGTATATTTTGCTTTACCTCACTTTATACAGACTTGGGACTATTATTCTGCGGAATTATTAGATCACAAAAAATACTTTCGATATGGATTAATTGGAGCTATTTAAAAAAACCGTGTTTTTTATTTTACGGTTGTTGTTGCGCGTCGAAAATAATTTTCCAGCTTTTTTATTTTTGGCGATTTACTTATTCGATTTTTTCCCGATAATAGGTACTTTAAGCCTCTTTCAGAAAAAAATATCAAATACCGGGTGATCCATTTAAAAAACTTGGATATTGCGAATTGAAAATTTTATAAAATGTCCAATGATCTGAGACACCTTGTATAAATTTGAATCTTCTCGGCACCATATATCGTTAGGAGGTAGTCTTCTTAACATGTGGTTAAAATTTCATAAAATGATCTGAACCAACAGCTGCACAAGACGCTGTTTGCTGAGGACATACATTTGCTAAAAAATACATAACTTTAATTTCTACCTTATTAGGAAAAACCCTGTATAATGCGGAATTATTAGATCACAAAAAATAATTTCGATAAGGATTAATTGGAACTATTTAAAAAAACCGTGTTTTTTATTTTTACGGTTGTTGTTGCGCGTCGAAAATAATTTTCCAGCTTTTTTATTTTTGGCGATTTACTTATTCGATTTTTTCCCCAATAACTTAGGGCAAATACTTTCGGAGATATGGCCGAAAACCACCCTTAGCTGAACACCCTGTATATATACATATATGACCCAATTAACTTGGATATTGGAAAATTAAAAATCCTTGAAGCGTTCTTTTAATTATCTTTATAGATTTAAGGCTTTACATTATAGTCAGCATTAATTAGTTGTAAATTTTCATATATTTCTATGTATTTCGTTAACTATTAGATTTAGATATAGGGCATGTATATATCAGTGGATAGGTACTTTAAGCCTCCTTCAGAAAAAAAATATATAGGACAGGTTAATTATTATACAGGGTTTTCGCTAATTAAAGGTACACAGCATAACTGCAGATTCTTTGGGTGAAAATATTGTGATTTAACCAAACTTACTCCAGTCCAAAAGTTTGATAATAACAAAGATTTTTAAGCCTCTTTCAGAAAAAAATATCAAATACAGGGTGATCCATTTAAAAAACTTGGATATTGCGAATTGAAAATTTTATAAAATGTCCAATGATCTGAGACACCATGTATAAATTTGAATCTTCTCGGCACCGTATATCGTTAGGAGGTAGTCTTCTTAACTTGTGGTTAAAATTTCATAAAATAATCTGAACCAACAGCTGCACAAGACGCTGTTTGCTGAGGACATACATTTGCTAAAAAATACATAACCTTAATTTCTACCTTATTAGGAAAGACCCTGTATAATAAACGAATTTCTATTATAGCTGATATGTCACTTTGTTTACTTATTATCTCCAAGACCTAATTTTTTAAATCAATTGTTTTAGTAGTAGCGTAAGAATGTATGGAGGATACCACATTCCCCACACAATTGAAACGTAGAAAGGAAATAATTTTTTATATTGTTTATGTGGATAGGTGACCGCAAGCAAAATTAACTATAATTCCACAACCAACTTATGTTTTTCTTTTATTATTGCATTTTTTTTGCTGTCAAAAGTCCATAGCTTGATGCTTTATTTTGAAGAAAAAATGAGATTTTATTTTTTCTTTGGGAACTTTTGGAGGAATTATCCTGTAAATATCGGACACTTATTAGGAAAGACCCTGTATAATAAATGTTTTTCTTTTATTATTGCATTTTTTTGCTTGTTAGTTTATGTCAAAAGTCCATAGCTTGATGCTTTATTTTGAAGAAAAATCTCCAAGACCTAATTTTTTAAATCAATTGTTTTAGTAGTAGTAGTGTAAGAATGTATGGATGATACCACATTCCCCACACAATTGAAATGTAGAAAGGAAATGTGTAGCGAATTGTTTTGTGATACATTTCTGTGAAATTTTAATTTACTACAAAACCTTTCTTTTTTATCATAGTGTGAAACTGGTTTGATTTAAGAAAAATATTTATGTTCCACCAAATAAAACGTATTTTTACAGCAATGGTACAACTTTTAGTATAATCTACCCCTTTGTGTCACGCTACGCATCTATTAATAAGATAATTAGATGATTATGACATAATTAAATTTGATTGTAATTTCTATTATATTGTTCTAGCACACCATCAATGATATGATGACATTAGAACATATGGGCGATGAGTCCGACACAGATTCAGAGGAGGACAATCCTCCAGTTGATGGGGGCAATGTTTATGTGGATAATGCACAAGTTGGTTTGGACAGCCATCTGACTAATGGGGGCAATGGGGATCTGACTAATGGGGGCAATGGGTGTAATGATGATGGGGGCAATCCATCACCCATCTATATACCGCAAGATGATGGTTATATATTAATATTAAACGATACAAGCATGTTAGAATAGGTATTTAGAATAGTTATTATTATTATTATTATTATTATTATTGTTTAGATTATTATTATTATTATTATTATTATTATATTATTATTATTATTATTATTATTATTATTATTATTCTTATTATGTATTTTGTATTAATAATGCGTTGTTTTATGAAGACATATTGAGTTTTATTTAAAAGAAGACAATAATACCAAATTAAACAAATATTTCTAAACTTTGTTTTATTCTAAACACCCAAATTTAAATATTGATCCGCTATTGCTTGCTACAATTAATTTTTACATCCCTATTTGATAAAATAATTATTAAAATGTTTTAAGTAAACATTTCTAAATTTTGTTTATTCTAAATAAATATTTCTAAATTTTGTTTATTCTAAACACACAAATTTAAATATTGCTCTGCTATTGCTTGGTACATTTAATTTTTTACATCCCTATTTGATACAATAATTATTAAAATGTCTTAAGTAAATATTTCTAAATTTTGTTTATTCTAAACACCCAAATTTAAATAATGATCTGCCAGTATTAGTGCCCGAGAAAGAATATGTCAAACGTTAACTTTTAATTATTCTAAAACACCCAAATTTAAAAGAAGAAAATAATACCAAATTAAGCAAATATTTCTAAACTTTGTTTATTCTAAACACCCAAATTTAAATATTGATCCGCTATTGCTTGGTACATTTAATTTTTTACATCCCTATTTGATACAATAATTATTAAAATGTCTTAAGTAAATATTTCTAAATTTTGTTTATTCTAAACACACAAATTTAAATAATGATCTGCCAGTATTAGTGCCCGAGAAAGAATACGTCAAACGTTAACTTTTAATTATTCTAAAACACCCAAATTTAAAAGAAGAAAATAATACCAAATTAAGCAAATATTTCTAAACTTTGTTTATTCTAAACACCCAAATTTAAATATTGATCCGCTATTGCTTGGTACATTTAATTTTTACATCCCTATTTGATACAATAATTATTAAAATGTCTTAAGTAAATATTTCCAAATTTTGTTTATTCTAAACACCCAAATTTAAATAATGATCTGCCAGTATTAGTGCCCGAGAAAGAATATACCAAACATTAACTTAATGATGAAATCCCTTGTGACCGCACAGAGTGCCTCTCTTCAATTTTATGGGTAGAATACCTGGCTTTAATAGCTTTTAACACTCGAGACCCTCTGTCGTCGCACACCCCCAAGGCCAAACAATATGCAACGACGAAAAGTTTTATACACGCTCAAGGTTATATGATGTTAAAAATCCTCAAGGCCAAACGATACAGCACACCTGGGCTCCCAAATCAAAGAACGAAAAGTTTGGTGCACGCTCAAGGTCATGTGACGTCACATGGCCTCGAAGCCGCGTGATGCGCGCTCAAGGTCATATGACGTCACATCGCCTCAAGGCCAAACTACACAGCACACCTGGGCTCTCAAGGTCAGGAGTAGTGGTGGGGGGTGAACTAGTTCCCGTATTACCTCGTAGATCGCAATAGGTTTCCTGGATTTCTGAACATCCAGCTACCACAAGCTGCATGATTTGCTTTTTTAAAAGACCCGAAAAAGCCGACATTTAACAGTTGAACTTTTCCGTAAGTATGTGGGCGCAGTGTTACAACTTAGAGACCGGCAGCCTCGGCATAGTTTAGTGTCTCGATTGATAGATATAGTTGTAAACCAAAATGGACAGATTATCAAGAGAACTTGTACAATACTTGATAAAATGTCTTATGACACCAAACAGCACACAATTTATCCACCCGCATATTGCTGCTAGACCAAGACTCTGGGAAATGTATCCTTGAGCATGCAGTCTTTGTAGTTTTTACGGGGAAAAATAGTAGCTGGTGGAAGAGCATTTTCAGCTGCATTAACTACGCAACATTCGTCCAAATTGAATGCATGTGCTCCATTGATAAATACTGGTGAGCGACGATATAATACGGCAATATTATGAAAAAAAAAACTTCCATGTTTTTCTTGTTGAAGACAGTAGCTCTAGTTAAACTAGATAAATTAAATAAGAATAAAAAAAGATTTATTGGAATATCTCCGTCAAAATCCTCTTAGCCATTCTAAGCCAACCATATGATCTCTGCCACGAATCGGGCATATTTAGTTTATTAATATTCGCCATCTCCAAAGCAACTGTTTGCACATCTTTCAACGTAAAGTCAAAAAAAATCTGTGCGCATTGTATTATGTAAGGTTTCAGAGCGCGCTCTTGATCTTCCGTAAATACCATGTTTGTCTTGCAATTTGGAATCAGCCATGTTTCACCTGTTTATACTTTCTTCCAGTAAAGCCTTAGAGTTGGATATGGTATATTCATTTTTTGCCGTGTTTTTATACTTCTTTCCGTCTGCAACGACTTCTATTGGTTTTTTCATCTCGCTCAATTTTTGTTGCTTTCTAGGGGTCATTCTGCAATATAAAACAGACACTTGTTGAAAACATTTTCATATTTTATTCTACAGTGAACCATAGTCGTATACAGTGAACCGGTTCACCGATCGCTCAAATACTAAATTGGTTGACATATAAGTAAAAGACAAAAAAAACGCTCAAAAATTAAATTTAAAAACCTTGCACAACTCATAAAATAAGTAAGTTTTTTTCCCTTTTCATTATATACAAGTGACTGCACACTTCAGTATAGTTGTATAAATAAGCAACGAGGAGAGGAAATCTTGCAAATATTTTGGTTTTATTTTCCTCTTAAAAGACAAACAAAATATTTTATGAATCGCTAATACTGTCGTACAATTTAACCCTAAAATATACAAAACGTCCTTTGAGTCGTGTGTTTTATTTAAATTTTGATTAATTGATGATTAATGATGCCTGCGGTGCATCATTCGGGCTGAAACTATAGTAGAGCTGAATGTCATAATCAACCATGAATTATGCTTGAAGAACAAATCCCCATTAAAAATAACACTACGTTTTCTATCGAAAAGATACCTTTCAAAAAACTTTAACGGAACTTTATTAAAGCCAATACATATTAGTTTAGGACACAGTAAATTGTGATCCATAGTATGGAAAGCCTTAGAGAAATCTGGCAAGACCAAAACTTTTAATAAAGCAGTTATAGTGCCGCCCGACTACATAAAGCCTGACTGAAGATGAGGAAACACGCTATTTTCGGTGAGAAACCTCTCAACCTGTTTATATGTTATTTTTTTTAAGATCTTAGATAACACAGGTAGCAGACTGATGATGCGAAAATCCGAAAGCTCCAACGGATTGCTCGTTTTACGAATAGGGTACACATTTGCCAGTTTCCAACATGTAGGAAACTCACCCTTTTCTAGGCAAATGTTTACGATATGACAAATTTGTGGTAATATATAGGGCATGTAGTTTCATGTCACGAGATATCGCGTCGTAACCCGCCGCCTTTAATTTAATTTATAGTAGCCAATTTGAAATCAAATTTATTTACAGTCAAGCACTCAAAGTTTTTGTACATTACAGCATCCCGTCATTTAATATTAATTTTATTAACAAATTTGCAGGAATAGTGATTAATTCCATCCGTGTTGCTAGATTTGGAGGAAACTCCTTTTTATTTACTTTAATACCTATGTGGTTCAAACCACGCCACCCCTTTTTTAAATAAACTCAGTCGACGTGGAGTTAAGTCTTCCTTTATCACGATTCCCGTGAATTTTAATTGTTTACGTTTTTGTGGTACAGACATCCGCGCCATATCGCTGCTGAACTGGACGAGCCCTGTCGGAGTTTTTTCATCATGAATTTTGTTTTGTATGTGGTAACATTTTTTATGTCGGTGGCTTTAATATTCAGTTGTATATTTTTATTAAATACACCTAGCACAGACTCACAGATATTTTCGAGCTCCCTAATTTTCTCCTCCAGAGATTTTGGTCCTCAACTTTATTTTCAAACTTGTCGTTAATAATTGTCTCCAAAAATTCACTGGAAAACATTGATTTTACAATGCTTTAAATTTTGTCGAGATCTTCTCTAATTAGGCACATATTGAAATTGTGCAGGTGCATCGACGAACTATTTAATAATGCCACTAAATTGCCTTTTTTTGTGAAGAATAGAAAAGTGATGAAGCTTTACCTGTACACTTAATTACACATAGAACTACACAAATTCACTTTTTGTAGTATTAAAACGCTTCACTTGCTCATGAATTTTGATAAAAAACTATCGACTATTTGGAAAAATCTACCTTTTACTCTAGCACCATCTGTAATTAGTATTTATGTAATATCACACAAAATACATGGAGAGCCAATATGAAATTTTTAATAGTAAAGTAAGTTTTAGTAGTAATTTAAAATAGTACCTCCCCAAAAAAAAAGAAAAATTTTATATTAACACAGGTCCGCAAAACGTTTTGTTCCTGATATACAGGGTATTACATTGTAAACGTTGTGTGCTATTCATAGAAAATAAAACGTTTTAGGCCTATGTTCATATACAACTTTTTTCTTATTTTGGGAGTTAAATATGTTTAAAAAATAATTTCGTCTTATATTGTTACATCTGTTAGACCTGGTTTCAAATGACTAAACTAGAAAGAAGACTACAATTAATATAACAATCAAAAACAATCACTATAAATATACAAAATTCAAACAAATAAATTATTTAATGCCCAAGGTATGTTTGAATTTTGTATATTTATAGTGATAGTTTTTGATTGCTATATTAATTGTAGGTCTGACGATGCCCGAAAAGGCGAAATACGTGTACCCGTATTATATTCTTTTCGACTGAGACCGAGACTTTGTATCTTCTTTCTAGTTTAGTCAACTAAATATGAGTTTTTTGAGTAATATAAGTGTTAGGAATCCTAGTTTTATAATGTTGCCGAAAAGCTAAAAATATTTGTATTCAAAAGCCAATTTTTAATTAAACGAAAATATGTGGGCTGTGTGTAGGTCAATTGCATTTTCGTAGAATCAAACGATATGATTTTTTCATTTACTTTATTGCAAATTTAACTTGTAAACTTAGGGTTGGAAATACATAACAAAAACAGCTATAACTAAACCAGCCCTAGATAATCCTAACTTTAAAAAACATTGTTTCTTTATCTAACTTTTCGATACAAATAATGTTTTTTATTATTTTTGACCACAGCTTTACTTAAAATGATTTCAAAGATAGTTAATTTTAAAAGTCGTTGACGAAAGAATCGCCCTGATTATTTAGTTAAAGAGCTATTGCAAAAATCTAAAAATACATTTCACCCTTTTAAAGGTATAATTTCAATAAATTAAAATGCTTTTTTTCGGTTTTTAAAATTTTAACTTTATCAAAATCGAATGAATGTTGGTTTTCACTAATATGTCTTGTTAACGCTGTCGTGTTCTTTTTGTCATACTTGTGTCCTTGTATTCTGTATTCTAAGCACTGACTAGTCTGTCCATTACAATCTCTACAGGAAATTTCATATACTATATGTGTTCTATTTTCTTTTCGAGTTTTTGATTTGAATTTGCTAAAATTGCTCTTCGAAAGGTTATAGTCCTTGGGACTGACTGTAAAGTTGTGTTTTTGGATACATTCTGCGATATTTTAAGAATACCTATATGATAGCGACGTGTAGTTGGTGTTTTTATTAAGGTTTATATTTTTTTAGAAAGGAAGTTTTCGTTGTAACGTTTATTAATCTTTTTTTTTAAGATGTTCTTAATGATTTTTTCACGAACGTCAATAGGGATTTGGTGTAATAGTGTTCTAATATCTTCTTTCAAAAACTGAAGATGTCGGTTTTCCGATTTTCCAACAATTCCAGACCAAAGTTTAAGAGACTAACTATTTTGACTAGTTGTGCGAATATACTGAGAATTTTCAGTATCTTAGTAATGAAAATTATGTCTATTGGCATTTCAGTTTTTGTGGAATGTTGCTTCGTCAGTAAATAACACAAAGTTAATAAATCTTGGCACTCTCTGAATTTGTTGTTCTGCTCAGTGACAAAAATCTAATCGCCTGTGATAATCATCCTCATACAATTCTTGAAGGAGTTGAATATGATATGGGTGAAACTTGTTTTTTTTTATTTCGTAGAACAGTCATTTTACTTACATCTGTTTCCCTTGCAATTCTTCTTTAGCCAATTTGTGGGTCTTCTATAACTGTTAAGTTTACCGCTAATTCGTTCTCTCCTTTAAAACAGGTTTGACTCGATCAGTTTTTGTGCATTCTACATTTCCTGTCTTATCAAACCGTTGCATAAGTCTTTCAAAAGCGCTTCTGTGTGGTGGTCTTCTATCAAGATACTTGTCGTGATATATTCTTATCGCTACCAAGCTATTTTTTTCACTTGCCCCTATCACATAAATGATATTGGTCATTTCTTGTCTATTAAAATTCATCTTTGCTTCTTACAATAGAAACTGTACTTAATACAAAACTCAAGCACCAGCATTACTTGTATTTGTAAAAATAAGGCCCACTAGATTTTCGTCACTAGCACAACAACAACAAATTCAAAGAGAGCCAAAATTTGCTGACTTTTTATGTTATTTACTGACGAAGCAACATTCCACAAAAATAGGAAATGTCCATAGACATAATCTTTATTATAACGCTACTGAAATCCTCATTTTACTCGCACAACTAGTGGTGTTTTAACGTCAAATATACCTTAAGTAATTTCGAAAAGGGGCCTTAAATTTTGAACGACTCTGTATAGACTCCACAAAAGCTATAGTAGGTGAATAACCAAAAAGGGAGGATTCTGAAAATATAATAATATACAGGGAGTTCTATTTAAATTAATTGAGAAAATTTGCATCCAGGGTGTTTATTTACCCTGCATACCGTTATTAAAGAATACTTAAGAAAAATAGACCCCGCAAAACCTATATAAAAAGGGGGGAATCTGAAAATAAAGCAATATACATGTTCCATTTAAAAAAATGCTAATTTGGTTTGAGGCAAACTGTTCCTCAACCCTGTATAATCGATAGACGACCAATTTCTGAGTCATGTGGTTGTGCTACATCTGAGGAGCCTACTCGAAGGCGAAACATCACCAAAGGAATGACCATACGGTCCAGTGTAACACAGAGCTGGCGACCCCGAACTCAACAGTCGAAAGTTCGTCGCAGGCTGTAGCCTCTGGCTAGCAGGGCGGAAAGCTTTGCAACATCACGCACAATATCATTAGACGTGAGAGTGGTAGCAATAGTGCAATGTGATGGTAAAGGTCTAGTACAACATGGTGGTCAAAAGCGTTTCATTCTTTAGGAACTGATCAGACAGGTGGCAAACATGTGACGTATATATCATGAAATTAATCAAGGTGATCTATATAAAGAACAGTTGAAAAATTATATCAGAGAGCAGAATCAGTTTATAGAAGAGACAGATGAGCTGGGAATAACATATATTTAGCATAACAAGAAAAATAATACCTGTGTTATATTCGGGGAGTGTAGCTCATCCCTATTTCACAAATTCATGGTAGTGAAGAAAATTTTCATTGGCTTGGAAAGATACTCAGTCTACCAGGACCTCAACATCACAAGATGCTTTAAATGCCAAGGTCACTATCACAAATCAGATATATGCACCAATGACCTTACATGTGAGTATTGTTGTGGTGCTCACAGTGTTAATGACTGTCCCAAAACACATAAAAAATGCAGCAACTGCCTGAAAGCAAACCGTAAATACAAAACAAACCACAAAGTCGAGCACAGTGCCAAAGATCCCCTCTGTCCCTCCTATCAGTATTTAATCGGTGTGTTAAAAAGTAAGATAGATTATGGAAATGGCGCATAGTCAAGAAGAAATCGAGATCCTTAATGAACTTGACCTACGTAATGGAGATATAATGGAGTATACCACTGACTGTGATCGAATAAGAACCAAAATTGACTGTATAATAAACTATTTAATATATTACATTTTAACGTTAGGAGTGTTCGAAAAAATTTCAATGAGCTGATAGCTTTACTAGAGGTATACAGCCTCAAATTTTGTGATATAATTGTGCTCACGGAGTCTTGGCAAATAGGTAATGAACAGTATAATATTGATGGATACACTATGCATTATAACAATGCTAAACTTAATCAAAATGATGGTACTATTGTTTTTGTAAAATCATGTTTGAATTTTGAAGTTATAGATATAAAATTTTCACACTGACTAGAATTAATATAATTATAAGTAATGTAACTATAGGTATTTCATGCATGTATAGACCTCCCTCTACAGACATTCCAGGATTTCTTAAGGATATCGAGGCTTTTTACACTAAAAATTCAACAAACCAAATAGAAATTCTTATCGGTGACATTAACATTGATTTATCAGCAGAAAGTAACAATGAAGTTAATGACTACACCTCATTGTTGGGCCACTTTGGTTTTATACCTGCAATTAACAATCCTACCCGTGTAACTTCTGAAACTAGTTCTGTTTTGGATCATATTTTTATCACAAAAAATGTTAGATCAAATTTTAAATATTCCTCATTAGTTATACACTCTGCACTTACGGATCGCTATCCAGTAATGTTAAATATAACCTGTCAACAAAATATACAAGTAAATACAGCTTCAGACACTAAAATTCTTACTAATTTTAAAATTGATACTCAATATGTAATTAACTTTTGGAGAAGGAGTCTTGGAACAGTGTTTTGGAGTGTCATGATGCAGAAATTGCTTCGCAGAGGTTCTCTGTATCTGAAATACTAAAAAAAGGAAAGACTGAACAAATTTTATACAGTAAAAAAGTCAAAAAACTTAAACCATGGATAACTAATGCAATTATTAATTCTATCAAAACAAAAGACAAAGTGAAAAAAAGGCTTTTATTAAATTATAGTAAAGCTAACAAAAAAACTTTTACAGAATACAGAAATAATTTAAATAAACAAAAATTCAATTGTTTCAAAAGTAAAATTGAAAACAGTAAAAATAACTTAAAAAATATACAATATAATTTTGTATGCAACAGATGCAAATAACATATCAAAATATGTATCCCTGGATGTTAAAAATAACAACAAAAAATTTGATGATAAGAAAGAAATGGCTAATTTCTGCAATACCTTTTTTACCGAAGTAGGCTGCAAAATGAATAAAAAAATTAATAACCCGATCTCTAACATTAGAATTAGTTTCACTTCTCTGTCGTCAATGCTTTTGAAACCTACCAATCCAAATGAAGTAATAGCCCAAATTCTTTAAAAAATGACTGTTCTCCCGGATGTGATCAAATAACTACAAAAATGGTAAAACAGTTTCATCTATACTTAATATATACTCTTGTACATATAATTAACTTAATTTT
Organism: Kuschelorhynchus macadamiae; assembly: GCA_030620095.1. Classification (NCBI taxonomy): domain Eukaryota; kingdom Metazoa; phylum Arthropoda; class Insecta; order Coleoptera; family Curculionidae; genus Kuschelorhynchus; species Kuschelorhynchus macadamiae. Next base: position 1,081,832 of record JAUTXW010002811.1, read on the forward strand.
TAAAACAGGCAATGTTCCAAGTAACTTTAAAACTGCAGTTATTACACCAATACATAAAGCTGGAGACAAGTCCGATATAAACAACTACCGTCCCATCAGCGTTATAAATACATATGCAAAAATCTTGGAAAAATATCTCAAAGATCGCTTGGTCAATTTTTTTCAGCAAAATAATATCATATCCCAACGACAGTACGGATTTATGAATGGCTTAGTACTTCTGATGCAATTAGTGAACTAGCCAATTGTATAAGTAATAACCTTGACACGGGCAATAAATGCATTGCTGTCTTCCTAAACCTTGCCAAGGCATTTGACACGGTTCTACATGACTTCCTACTTGACGTATTACGTTCATATGGAGTAAGGGGTAATGTTCTGAGCTTCTTCGTGAGCTATCTTGAGGACCGAAAACAGATGGTCAAAATTGGGGACAGTTATAGCGACCCATTAACTATAAAAATGGGAGTTCCGCAGGGAATTGTATTGGGGCCTATACTTTTTATAGCATACATTAATTCCTTGACCAACATGGAACTAGATCATGGATTGGTATTATCTTATGCCCATGATACTGTTGTGTTGTTTTCAGGGCAATCGTGGTTGTCTCCTCGTGATTCTGCTATTGAAGGGTTATGTAAAATCAAAAATTGGCTAGATACATTTAAACTAACCTTAAACACTGTAAAAACAAATTACATAGCATTTTCTATCACAGCAGCTAACCGACCAAACTTCCATAGTATCCAAATAAATAATTTTAATAATGATATTGCCGAAGTTGATTTTACAAAATATTTAGGAATAATTATAGATAATAAACTTAAATGGGATCACCATGTTCTTAGACTTGTGAAGAATATAAAGAATTTGATCCATAAATTCTATGCTATACAAGGCACTTGTAGAGTCTCTGTTAAGATATGGCATAGTTGTATGGGGTGGTCTTTACCAGAATTCTTTAAATCCTTGAATCCTGAATGTGGTACAAAATTATATACTTAAAGTTATGTTTAGAAAAAATAAGCGTTTTTCTACAAATTTATTGTACTCTAAAGATATTCTGGATGTGCGTACATTATATTGTCTCACAACATGCTCTTATATTAAAAAAACTACCAAACTAAAACAATTTGTGAATCATACTTATGGTACCAGGAGTAAAGTTGGTGAGAATTTGAAAATGCCTGTAAATAAGACGTCAATGAAACTTAGACCCTTTTCTTATTTAGCACCTAAGATGTATAACATTCTACCTCTTGAAATCAGATCTTTGCCAAGGCTAAAAAATTCTACAATGAATGTAGACTATTTACTTACCACAATTTGGCTAAATTCAGACAATTGTTCTGACTATCCGCTATTGTATAGGTTTATTTATAGATATATGATGTTAGTTAGCTACTGATTTAAATTATTTATTATTAAGGAATTGATTTTTTCTGATTTCTGATTTTGGTGAAATGTGTATGTTTTTTGTTTTATTTATTTTTTTTATATGTTTTTTTTTAAATTTTATACATGTTTCTATACAGTGTGTCCCAGATTTGCTTCTCTATATAGGGATCTCGGCTCCTATTATACCTACAGCAAAGGTTAAATGGGGAAAGTTTTAGAGGAAACTTTTTGCATTCGATATCTGGCTTCAGATTTACGATCGATCGATAAGTGTAGGAAATATCGGCGAAAAACCGAAAATGGCGGATTTCGTTTTCGCCAGTATATCCAGAACGGTAAATTTGACAGCTGTCAAAATGTGACATTATTCGGACACATTTTTAAGACAAATAAGATGGCGTATACGACACGTCTTCATTGCTTTTTGTTAACCCGCAACCCGCCTCAACTTTCATTTTTCTTATGACCGCCATATTGGATTTTCCGATTTTTGGAAAGAGCCTAAAATTTCCAGTCTAGTGATATCTCACAAGTGCATTAAAGATTTTAGTGACATCAAAATATCACCCTTCGTAAATTAGGTTTCAATGTTTTTAAAGGAGGCCATGATTTATTTGTCACAAGATTACATTAATAAGTAAGTAATGTATTGAACGCATTGAATTTTCAATACAACATGAACGTAAATAACGACTTAAAAAATCTAAATGGGCTTTAACTACTTTGTAAGTGGGTAACATTAATTTACAAATCTGCAAAATGACGTCCATTTGCATCGAGACATTTTTGACAATTGGTGACTATTTTTCGTACAAACTTGGTAAGTGTATTTCAGTTAATATTTCTAAATGTGTCAAGAACTCTTTGTCTCAGAATTTCTATGGTCACGGGGGGATCAAATTCATAGATTTTATTCTTCGTGTGACCCCAGAGGTAGAAATCCAAGGGCGACAGGTCAGGGGATCTAGGAGACCAAGATATTGGACCATTTAAAGAAATTATTTCGTCAAACTGCTCTCTTAAGAAGTTCCTGACTTGAATAGTATTGTGAGCCGGACATCTGTCTTGTTGAAACCAAGTTCTTCTTAATTTATCTTCCGTTAGAATAGCTCGTAAGGCTGGTACAACCTGGTCTCGCAAAAGCTCTAGGTACCTCTACCCGTTTAGGTTGTAGTCAAACAAAAATTGTCCAATAAGTCGATTTCCTGAAATGATTAATAATTTATAAATAGGTGCCCAACAGTCAAGGGAGGCAGGGTCAGCCGGGTGCTACTAGAAACTATAAATTATAAAGGGAAAATTATGTTTATTAAAAAGTAGATATTAAGATATTAAAGAATGAGCTTGTATACAGTTGAAACCTATTCAGCTTTATTATGAAAAAGAAAATCATATTTGGTTAGCGGGAAGTAATAGCCGTAATATTATTTTTAATTTTTTGTTGGTATTGCATATTAATTTCGGAAATACTAAATCAATTTATTTCAGTGATATAATAATCTTAAAGAAGTACACCGTGCCTTAATAAAACATAAAATATCAAAAGAACAAACCCCTTGCGCTTTAAAATTTAAATTATTCGGAAATACAGCTGATCGCCTTTCTATAAATCATAATGAAAATCGAAAAATAATTCGACATTTGATTAATATGGTATTTTTTTCATAACGCAAGAACTAGGCTTCCCGGGTAATATCCAATCATTAAATTCAGACAATCAAAATAATTTCGGAGAATTAGCTAAATCTGCAGAAAATTTAGATAAAGTGTTAATAAATTTATAGAACCCAATTCTATTTTTATAGGTTCTTCGAAATTACAATACAAAAGATTGAATAAAAATGTAATACAATATCAAAAAAGTAAGTTGACTGATTAAAGTAGAACGTTTTACTTCTTTTTTATTAAATTATACTCTTTTAGTATCATTAAAGAACTAAACGAAAAAAAAAAGATTATTATTTGACCATCATTTGGTGCCTATTTAAAAAAGATTGGTTAGACTAACTTACCAATGATCCCACACCAAACGTTACTTCCAAATCTGATCTGTAGACGTCTCTCTGCCACTTCGTGAGTATTTTGCACAGCCCAATGATGACGGTTGTGCCTATTAAAGACTCCACAATTCGTAAACCTGCTCTCATCGGACCCCAAGACATGATTTACAAAATCAGGATTTTCATTACATCTCCTAGTATACCACTCACAGTCTTGTCTTGGAAAATCAGTTTCCTTAAGTCCTTGTACTATTATGGGTTTTTATGGATGGTACTTATTCTTTTTTAAAACTCTCTGTACTGTTGATTTTGGCACATTAGGTTCCTATTCTATAGTTCTTACCGATGCACTAGGGTTTTCGTTGATAGCTTGTAAAATGTTTCTGTCTCGATTTTCATTGTTATTATTGTATCCGCTTCTTGGTTGTTCGAAGGCACCATGGTTAATTAAATTAACTACGATTTTCCTGAATTGTGTTTTATAACGATGCCGTCGTTCGGGGTACATCTCCAAATACCTTGCTGAGGTAATGTCGGCGTTTCTGTATGATTGAAAGTGCAGTGCTAACATGTCAACCTTTTCTTCATTTGAATACGGAATGCCGATCATTTTCTATAAGTTTTGACAATTTATGTGTCAGATTTATGATTTTATTGGGATAAAAGCGTACCTAGTACTTATTAAAACACAGCTTTGATACTTTCAACTATTTAACTTAACGTCAAAGTCAAAATCCAATTTTGTTACAGATAAATCATGGCCTTCTTAGAAATGCATTGAGAGCTATCAATTACTTTAAATCATGACCTCCTTAGAAAAAACTGAAACCTAACTTTATGAAGTGTAATATTTCGATGATACTAAAATCTTTAATGCACTTGTGAGATATCACTAGACTGGAAATTTTAGGCTCTTTCCAAAAATCAAAAAATCCAATAGGGCGGCCATAAGAAAAATGACAAACAAAAAACAATGAAGACGTGTCGTATACGCCATCTTATTTGTCTTAAAAATGTGTCCGAATAATGTCACATTTTGGCAGCTCTCAAATTTACCGTTCTGGATATACTGGCCAAAAACGAAATAAAAAAAAAAAAAAATATATATATATATATATATATATATATATATATATATATATATATATATATATATATATTGTTATTTCAACACACACTACGTAACCAGTGTTCCATTACTAGAAGAACTTCCCGTTTTCCTTCTTCCGAAGTTTATTCTCCTAGCTATGAATATTCAGATGAAGGATTTTTGTATTTGTTTTCTCTTCTCTCGTCATTCATTTCTCTCTCTCCAATCTCCACTTGCACCAAAATGGCGTATGACGAGATTCTTTCTTTCTTTAATTATGTTTAGAATTTTGAGAAATCATTTTGAATATTTAAAAGTACATTAGTTGAGAAGCATTTTATTTTAAGAAATCATACGCCTACGGTGATTTGTACTCCAAGTTATAGCCAAATATCTTGCTTTATTATATATGCAATCTCGTAAACCATTTTAAAAATAAAGATGTTCAAGGTAAGCAAAACAAAGAAATGTTAAATGCTAATCCTGATAGCACTTTGTATTGTTTACAAAAAGTGCATAATCCAACTTCAAAGGGAAAAAATATTGTTTGGAAAAAATAATGTGTCGCAAGCTGCCACAATTTCATTTTATATAGCTATGCAGAGTTTTATTAGGAATTGTTTTCCCAGCTATTTTTCGCTTTGAATAATAAAGCCTGTTTTCATCCGTGTTGACGCAAATAAAATATGCACCATGAGGCTGAATGAGCAAATGAACTAAATGGACTGTCATCAGTGTTATCTCTAAATGTTTATAGTTGCTCTTTTGTGTTTATTTGTGTACATTATGCATATGATCAACATTGAAAAAGCAATTTAGGTTCAATGCTCTCTGTTCTGATAACACGGATGCCAAATCAATTCTGAAAACACATAAATAGCTTTCAATTTTGCTAACAAAATAGGGGTTCTCTATAGATATAACATAAGGTATTTCCATAAATTAGTATTAAATTATTTTGTTACAAAAACTTAAGTTAAAACTTTATAGCTATTTACCTATATGTATGCCTAAGAAAATCAGAGTTCAAGGATAATTGGTGAATAATAACTAATAATAATAATAATGAACTATATAATGTGATAAATAGTTTGTTGATTATGAATTTGAAAACTCTTACTGCAAAATCCTAATAGCCTTGAAACAAATTAATAAATAAAACGAGAAACTTTGATTTCTGATTGAGTCGCTTAAGAGCGTTTCTATCCATAGCGACTGTCAAAAATTACTGTTTCACCATGCCTTCATAGTAAAAATCAGTGTTTTTTAAATGTGTTTATTGGGTATCTTATTATGTTAATTTCAACTTTTCTTAGACACATGGAACAGATGGATCTATACGTTTCGGTCTGGCGGTGTTCGTCAATGTCTTAAAACGCAATGGATCCTTACCCTTAAGTTAGTGTTTATCTTCATTGGTTTTTTAATATTTTATATTTTTATTTAATCTGTAAGTTATACATTTGTCATTCTATTTTTTCTTTTATTATTTTTACCATGATGTGAATAAAGCCAAGCATTTTTGGAGATATTTAGACAATGCGGAATTGTGTTGCAAGATAAAGTAAATTTTGAATTAGTAATTGCAGCAAAGAGTTAGATCAGTATAATTGACATTGCCTGAAAATCGGAGGATTTTTTCTTTTTCCCAAACAAAAAAAAACTTGGCGAGGCTCCGGTAAAAGGGTATATCCCAATCTTTTATATTATAAAAATCTCAGATCTATATGAACAATAAATCGTCTTTTATTAATTACAAACATTTCTGCAAATGGTTTAGAGAGCACTCTATTCCACTCAAACCAGAGGGTAAAATATTTGTGATGTTAAATGGGCATACCTCATTTCTCTTTAGGGTGCCGTCTCTCTTCAAAAGTTGTTATTTTAGTTTTTAACACTCTCTGAATAGTTGTAAGGGTGCATCCGAACCCTTCTCTTATGTTCTTTAACCACGTTGTTTGTCCTCGTCCTACTGGGCGCGTTCCCTCTATTTTCCTTAAATGATCATTTGTATCACACCGTCTTTTTCTCCTCGCATAATATGGCCAAAATGCTTAAGCATTCTGGATTTAATAATATTTAGTAGTTCTTTTTCTTTGTTCAGGATATTTTTAGCAGTCGCCGGTATATCAACATTTCGAAAGATTCTATCTTCTTCATTGTGACCTTATTAACTGTCCATGCTTCTAGTCCATACAACATAACTGGGATTACGTAACATTTTACCATATGAAGCCTAAGTTCAAGATTTAGTTTAGAGTGACAGTACATGTTTGATTTGAGGAACACGGTTCATGCCATTTCTATATTTAGAGTGATCGTGTGTTTCGTTAATCTACGTCCCAAGGCATTTGTATCTGGTAACTCTCTCAATTGAAGTTGTATCTATAGCCACATTTGGTGTTTCTTACTTACTATCATGTACTTCTTTAGGCTAACTCTATTGACTTCTTTCAACAACATCTACCGGTCATTTATATTTTCTTTTATAATTAGCGTACCGTCGGCGTAACGTATATTATTTATAATTTTTCCATGTATGACTATGTCAGTAGATATCAAATACGGGAACTGATTCACCCCCCACCACTACTCCTGACCTTGAGAGCCCAGGTGTGCTGTGTAGTTTGGCCTTGAGGCGATGTGACGTCATATGACCTTAAGCGCGCATCACGCTTTTTCGTGAGAGGATGTGACGTCATGCGACCTTGAGTGTTAGCTATTAAAACCAAGGCTGACGCCATTCAAAGCTAATAAGAGGTACACTGTTTGTGCGGTCACAAGTGATTTCATCATTAAAAAGTTATTGTGTGGTGTATTCTGATTCAATTTTTTAAATTTACGGTAATACTGTGTTTTTATATTAAATCTTTTACATTTTTTCAACAATGAGTGCAAAATTAAACTTGGGTGAAATTAACGAAATGCTTAATAAGGATATAGATTTTGTTGAACAAAGAAAATTTTCATCATTAACAATTGGGAAAGTTTTTATAGTTCAAAATATTGCTTTAAAGATGACACGGTTTGGCAAAGCTTTTCATGCAACATTGTACGACAAAACGCATGATAAAACATTTCAAACTTTTTTACCAAAGCGTGTTGTCGAAACCATTTCTGAAGACGTTATCGAAATTATAAATAAGTCGGGTGGGATGTATACTTTAACTTATTTGGGGCAGAGCTTGCGAGTAATCTCAGGCACTAATACTAGTAGATCAATATTTAAATTTGGGTGTTTAGAATAAGCAAAATTTAGAGATATTTACTTATTTGGTATTATTTTCATCCTTTAATTTTGGTGCTTAATAGAATAAACAAAATTTAGAAATATTTACTTAATTTGGTTATTTTCGTCTTTTAATTTGGGTTCTTAATTGGGTGTTTGGGTTAATTAACAATTTGGTAATTATTTTACAAATCAGAATACACAGACATTTTAATAATTAGTGTTTGAAAGATGTGTGACAGCAATAGTACCATCACACCAAGTGAAGACCTTGATTCTCACATTATGTGTTTGTCGCATAAGTTAAGAAATGCGGCACAAGAGATATTACATTTTGCAACCTATGATGGGTCGGTGGTTGAATCAACAGTCAGTCAATATAGAAAGTACATGAAAGATGTAATTAATTTCATGTCAGGCGCTCATTTGTGTGAAAGATACCTGTATGGTTCCATCAACTTAGACGAGTTTTGCGTGGAAATGATCGACGAAGGTCTCCAAAGCTATGTTGTCGAAATACCAAATTTACCCAAGGAATTGTTATCAAAGTATGGTTTGGTCTCAGCGGAAAACATCAATGAAGTCGTGAAAAATGGTGCAGATATTTTGGACCGTGTAGACAATACCGCAGATGATACTGAAGAATGGGAGAAAATGGATGTTGACGATATAGAGAATGAAAACTGTGAAAAACAAATAGGAATGTAAACAATTATATGTATCATGCAAAAATAATTTTGTAAATAAATAATCATTTTATTAATGTATTTGTGTTATTTGTTTATTCTTAAATTCTCCGAGAAAATAACACCCAAATCCTATTCACATGCATTCTGTGTGTCCTTGTAAACGCAACCTTGAAAAATCTATATGTACACGCCCACAAACGCAACCTTGAAATATCTATATGTACACGCCCCCAAACGAATGTACACGCCTCATAACTGTGTGACGTTGCAAACACAACCTTGAACAATCTGTATATATACACGCACTTAAACAAGCAAATTATTAGTTCGTCTTCATCGTTATTTAGCTACGTGTAATAAAAAAGAAGTTTAAAATGTCTCAGTGTCAATCTCAATCTAGTTCCACAAAGAATGCAGTACCAGAAAAGCCGATAGCGATTGTCCGGCCATTTTCGATAAATGGGATGCAGAGGTGTGCTATGTGTGAGCACTATGATGTGCTAGTTGGAACGAGGGGTCTTTGTAATTGGTGCAATTATTTTGTGATGTATGAGCAAATAACATCGCCAACTTCGTCACCACCCAGTGCTAGGAGAAGGCTTAATACGCCACCGCAAGAGGATACAACAGCAACCACCCCAGCTGATCCATCTCCGCACATTTCGCAGACAGCAGGACCATCGGGGATTTTGCAGGTCCCCGATCAAGCTGGCCCTTCTGACATTTTGCGGTCTCCATCGCCGCAGTTTAGTCAAGAAGGGCAGCAATGGGCGGTTGCGGCTTCTCCATCTTCTTCTTCTTCCACAGCATCCAACCTAGAGGCCCCCCTAGACACGTCTGACGAAGAGGACTTTTTTGGGGACTTTGGGGAAGAAGATGAAGATTTGGAAGACATTGTTAGACATATATGTCTAACGAAAGAGGAAATGAGGGTGTTTGGGTTTGAACCATAAGTTTTTTTAAATAAATAGTTTTAGGAATTTGTAAATAAATAGTTTTAGGAATTTGCAAATAAATAGTTTTAGGACTTTGTAACTATTTAGTATTAGGTAAAAAATAAATTATTATTATTATTACCTTTCTTTTATTTCTATTATTTTTAACAGTTTTCAGATATAAATTCAAACATTTTTAAATTTTACATCAGTTCTATGTAAGCATGGGTAGAATTAACATTACAATTGATAAATTTGGTCGTCAAAAAGCTAATAAAAAAATAGTAGTATACAATCCTCCAGGAATAGGTTTTAAGTTGAATGTTGATCATCAATACGACATTCAAGGAAAATCTTTAACTAACATAGCAGATCCTTCACAAGGTAGTGATACTGTAACCCGAGAATATTTCCTTAAAGAAATTGAAAAACTTCGGATATTACTGGTTGAATTATTAAATCAAACTTATTTTAAAATTAGTGAAATACTTAGTGTTATTAAATCGGAAATAGAATTTGCATATGTGTACTCGATAATAGAAAAAAGAGAAGTAATATTATCCAACCTTGAGCAAAATGTTGATCGTTTAATTAGAGAAACTCATAGATCTGGGATACATTCAAGGAAAATATCTAACTATGATAATAGAAAACTATTTAACATGATACTAGAAACAAGTGATGTCATATTATCGAACCTTAATGAAAATATGTAAGCAACGTCGCAGAGACTACAAGTTTTATTTTATACCTTATAATGCTGCACTTTGGTGAAAAAAAATAGTTTTAGATAAACATGGGTCGTGGTAACAACACAATTTATAAATTTGGACGTCAAAAGCCTGGTGAAAAAGTGCATTTATTGAGGGGATCACCAGGAATTGGATTTAAGCTTACGCCGGACGGTCAATATGACATGCGGGGAAAATCTTTAACCAATGTCGCCCCACCGACTAAGGGTAGTGATGCTGCTACCCAGGATTATGCGCTTAAAGAAATTCATCGATTACGCGTACAAATAGCAGATATACTGAATACAGATCTACTTAATAAGGTTCGTGTCGATATAAAGCAGCTTGAAGCGAAAATTGTTAATATTGAAACAATAAAAATGGATGTACTCGGGAGAATTGAAAAACATGAAATCAGAATGAGCGATTTGGAGAAAAAAGTGGTCAAGCATATAAATGGAATAATGTATGAGAAATAATTAATATAGCCCCAGCTTGATGAGGATTACTCATATATGAAGATAATATCAAGATTGCTGATTGGTATAAATATAATCAAGAATGATGATTGTTGTGAATAAACCTAGTTTATAATTGTAATAAACACATATTTAAATAAAACAAAGTTGAAATTCATTGGGTATTTATTTTAATAGTAACCTTAACCAATATACATATTTAGATAGGTTTGAATGTATTACAACATATAATATTTTAAATAATATCTGTCTCATCAATCCAAGAATTAAATTGATCTGAAAATCCTAACCATTTTACAAATAATTGATTAATATTATTTTTCTTGCGGCGACGAAGTACTTTTTCCACTAAATATACATTCGGACTGCTTGTTTTTTGCAGCTCAGCTTCATAAAAACATCCTTTTATAGGTTGACCTTCTATTGATTCCAATAGGTATGTTGGTGGATTGGTAATGTTAACTTTTGCGATTTTAAACTGTTCCGTGGACCATGAGGGCGTATATCCTTTATCAAAGACACTTTTGTGTTTGCTTATACGAACTATATCGCCCAAACGAAATTTAAACTTTTTGGGTACTATTTTTATCCAATTGTATGCGTTAATGCGTGTGGTTGATTTAACGTTTATAGGTTTCATACCAATAGTACGATGCTCTGTGTTATTATAGGTTTTCGTTATGACTGGTAAAAGTTGTATCCATTTGTAGGAACCTCTAGCTGAAAACTCCTTATAGAGATAATTTTTGAGTGTATGTATGACTCGTTCAACTATCGCAGCTTTTTTGGTGCTGTACGTCGAATAATGATTAATGTTATATTCCTTAACAAGATATTGGAATATGTTATTAAAAAATTCTTTTCCCTGATCGGTTTGTAGATTTATTGGTGCATATCTTGCTTCTTTAAAAATGTCTTTCATTGCTTTAGTGACTTCAGCCCCTGTCTTGTTTCTAATCGCCCTAGTATAGACAAATTTGGAGTAGCAATTTATGCACACCAAGATATAGCGGTATCCATCGTTTTCATTTGCATACTGTTGCATTTCCGCCAAATCTGTTTGCCACAAGTCTTCATATCCTTTAATGATGGTGTGTCTTCTGGGAAAATTTTTTCTTGCTGACCTATGAAGTCCATTGACAATTTTTATTTTTTCTGTGCTAGTAGTCATAGTTCCAACTCACGTCTCTTGAGATACTGATCAAATTATGTGATTACTCAATAAATTATACCTTCCTCACGAAGTTCTTCTATAATTGACATTATTTCATTATCGTGTCCGGTATGACCAGCCATCTTTGAACTCCATAGCAATCGTAATCGTTCTACCAACTCCTTCGGGTTATTCCAATATACGTAGCTAGGAGTTTCCGATAAAACACGTTTTTTTAGTGGTAACACTACTTGAGCATATGTTTTTTTACCTGCGATCCCACTCCCCATTCGATTCCCTGTCATTAATGGTTTTATAATCTCTAAATATTTTTTCCGCCTGGTTTCCTGTAGTCCCCGCTTCTCGTCATAGCCCTTGTATGCTGCATTTGTCAATCGCAGCATCTTTTTATAGTCTTCTGCCACTTCGGGAGTCATCTTTTCGATATGCTCTAATACCCGCGGATTTTTTAAGAATATCAAATCGTAAAGTTCCGCATTCCCTTCAAAGGTTGCAATATTCTTAGAGTTGTGCCATAGTGTCACTTTACCAGGAGGAAAACGTATTTCCAAATTACCCATAAACTTTTTGTTTTTTACTTTTGATTTATGATGTACTCCATAAACTGTATCGAATTGTGATGGTTTTGTCTTTAAACCGTTCATATATGTATTAATGATAATATCCGGAGATGAGCGATCTTTTAATGTGACAGCTGACATTGTAGATTTGTTTGATGGAGAAGGTGTTGCATAAATTCCATCTAACGTCTCGTTTTTTGGGGTATCTATCGATGTTTCAGCAGTGTACTTGGACCTTTCTGTGATCGGTGTTGATGTTTCTACGGGAAACTCCTCTGACATGAACATGGTTGTTTTATTTAGTGGCTCCTCTATGTATGTGCTTAAACTTTTCGGTTGTGATTGTATATGTTTACGAGACTTTTGTGTTACTGCATCGGATATAGAAGTCAAAGGCTTAGCAATCGGCTCATAAAATTTGTCCAATTCAAATTTATCTTGTACATTAGCAGCTCTAATTTGTTTAAACTTTTTCGAACGGCATCTGCAACCCCAATCAATTGACGTTTCAGATCTATATCATTATTCATCATGAAGGTGATGTTGCCAGAGTATCACACAACTATGTAATGCGAATTCACTGATCTTACTCTGTGTATATATAGTTATCGAACCCCTTGCGATATCTTCCCGAATTTAAATCGCTATCCTTATCAATAACGAGGAACCCATACTTGTCATTCCAACATTTAGCACACATCTCTTGAAATTGTGTAAAAGTCAGATCTGGCGATACATGATCCGAAAAAATATGTCGTAAATTCATTTCGTCTTGTTTAAACATTATAATTAAATTGGCGTTGTCACGTACTAATTGCTTGGGAACTCGGGAATAGGTTTGTGCTAGGTAGAAACTATCTACATTTTTATGTCGTCCCATACTAAAATATGATCGTATAACATCCTGTTTTTCACACATTACGTCGTCAAATATGAAAATTGAATTTGGTTTGGCATCGGATGGCTCCACGATATTTGTTGTATCGCTAAAAGTATAATAACCAAGACCCTTAATCGGCGTGAAAATTTTCCTGAGATATTCGTATTTGGGTTGATACAGCGACTTTGAATATACGTAGACATTTTCAAAGCGCAATCCTAAAGGGTGTGTAAGCAAGGTAATCATAACATTGGTTTTTCCACAATTAGAAGGTCCTATTAGCAATTCACGAATTGATAATGGCAACAAAGGACCATGCCGACGTCTCACATTTTTCCCTACATGTCCAGATCCAACCTTCTCATCGAGATTATCTATTTCTAGCTTCTGTTTCAGCTTAACAATACGCATTATAGTGAAAAAAAAATATTTTATATCGTACACACGGCTTTAACTACTCATTCAGATGCAGACCATCAAACGAAGTGGACGCTCTCGATATTCGAGTAAGACTGGGTGTGGTATAGTGAATTCTATAATTAATAAACTACCGTTTGAGTTACACCTTCCCGGTTATCAATATTGTGGGCCAGGCACCAAACTTACAAAGCGATTAGCGAGAGGTGATTTGGGAATTAACCCATTAGATGCAGCGTGTAAGAAACACGATATAGCATATTCAAAAACCGAAAATAACCTAAGTTCACGCCATCAAGCTGATTACGATCTTGAACAACGTGCTTGGGAGAGAGTAAAATCAAAAGACGCTAGTGCAGGTGAAAAAATATCTGCTTGGTTGGTAACAAATATTATGAAGGCGAAACAACGTTTCGGTATGGGTGTTTCAACGCATTCAGCTAAAATAAAGAGCTCCAAAGGAAAGCGACGACGACGACGATTTGTGAAAGGGAAACGTACATGTAAAAACAAAGGAGTGTCCAAGTTTACTTTTGGATCGACATTGCGACAACCCATTCGAACTGAATTAGCTAAGGCTGGTGGTAAGAAATTTACTGAAAAAACATATTTAACGCATCTAGAATAGCAGTGGCTGCGGCAAGGAAATTATTAAAAGCCCGTGGTGGTAAGCGGAAGATACGCATACCTAGAATTATACCTGTTCCAAAGGTTGGTGGCTTATTACCTTTGATACCAATATTTGCTGGGCTCTCAGCATTAGGATCCTTAGCAGGTGGTGTTGCAGGGGTAGTGCGTGCAGTAAAAACAGCAAAAAATGCCACTACCCAAAAAACTGGTGGTGAGTTACAGCTAAAATCGAATGGAGGTGGAATGTATTTGAAACCATATAGGACAGGTTTAGGGCTTTTTATGAACCATTCAAAAAACTAGTAAAATGCCTTCCTCGAAGGCCATTATCGAATATTGATCTAGAAAGGTATGCATTACAGCTACAAGTACCATACTTTAGAGGTGTATTTATGCAAGATTCACTTCCTCGGCGAGGTCCTCGACGTTATGAATCTGGTATTCTTAATTTGGACAGTATAATGGGATTTGGAACACATTGGGTGGCGTATCGAAAGAATGATTCAGAAGTTACATATTACGACAGCTTTGGTGATTTACCACCACCAACTGAACTGGTTCGATATCTGCGAATGGGTGGGGAAGCAGCAAAGGAAATTTACTATACATACGATCGACAACAAAAATTTGGGACAGTCTGGTGCGGTCATTTATGCTTAAAGTTTCTCTCTCAATCGTAAAAGTCAATATGTCTTATACCCCCCAAATGGATCGGGATAGTTATAAAAAGATGGCGTCTTCGTTAAAAGCCTATTATCGTTCCGGTAGTTTATTAAAAATGACTTCTAAAGAGTTAGAAAACATACCCAAGGAGGTAATGATTGCTTGTTCCCCAAATGAAATCGCACTTGTTTGGGATAAATTACCAGAACACATGAAATGTGACATAGACATGTTAAAGTATCAGTATTGTACGGACCATCATAATTACCAGAATCTGAATAGATGAATGTGATGGACCAGCGCCTAGGAGATTGTTTTGCTGTTCCTGTAAAATAAGTGATGTAAAAATAACAGAAAAAATTGGTTTAAAATTTCAAAACCAAGTAAACGGTGTACAACCTATAGCAATATAAACTGCTGTCGACAACAATAAAAGCTAAAAACAGTAGATTTTTTATCAGTCATGTCGTACACATTCACATTAACAGGACGCTCGAGCGTGTTAAGTACAGATTTTTACCCACCATTAGAACTCAGTACAGTCAATAAATATGGGCTTGCACTTGTTGGATTTTACACATATAATTCTATTTTTAATATTGATGAAAGCAATAATTCATTTGCATACAAGAAAAAAAATGACAAAACTTCACCATCTATAAAGTTAACAATTCCCCCCGGAGTATATGAAGTGCACGAGATTGAAAAAGCAATGAAAACTGCCCTACAACTATCCACGAGAGATAATGATGATAAAATATTTTCATTAACACCCAATAATAACACATTGAAATGTGAAATAAAAACAAAATACATTATGGATTTTACAGGAGAAAACTGCATTGGTCGGATGTTGGGATTTGATCGTATATTGTTAACAACGGACAACAAAAAACATGAATCAACCTCTCAAGTAGACATTATGAAAGTACGCATAATACGTGTTCATTGTAATATTATCTCTGGAGCATACCTGAACTCACAAGAATGTCATATTTTATTTGAATTTGATATTGATGTTGAACCTGGTTATAAGATAACGAAAGAACCCACAAACCTTATTTATTTGCCGTTGAAGCCTGAAGGACGTCAGTTCATTGAAAACATTACTCTACGCATCTTGGACGACAACGGTGATCTTATCGATTTCAACGACGAGAAGATTATTATTAAACTGGAGCTAAAAAAATTAGTCTAACGATGGGTTTTTGTTACAACCGCCGACCGTACATGTTTTCTCCGATATGTCAAACAATAACGAAACCTACTAAAAATAAACATGTCGCTAAAACAGAGCTCATTCACGATCACGACGTCGGACCAAAAGGATATCAACGTCTCTCTGCCAAAGATCGTAGATTTCTTCAATCCATCGGCTTGAAAGTACGAAGCCAACGAACATGATGACAAGTAGTGAAAAAATTGAGGTTTTTACTGAACCTATTTTCAATAATTCTATCATAAGCCTGCAAGAACATACATATAAACCCTACGGATCACCTAAATTCCAAAATTCCGATGAAATTCGTATCCCAGTTCACTTTCAAGACATAATTTTGGATATATCGGAAAGCTACATATATGTCGAAGGAACATTTAAACCAAAAGACGCTACAAAAAAGTGTTTTTTATCTAATAATTCATTAGCTTTTCTATTTGAGGAAATTCGATATGAGATAGGCGGTGAGAAAGTTGCAGTTGTCAGAAAACCAGGTGTAACTACAGCTCTTAAAACAATGGTTTCCATTGGTAGTACACAGCTGAAACCGCTTCTTACATGCGGATGGGGTCTAAATGAAGAAAACCAACACATTGTGGATACCGCTAGTAATGTATTTTCTGGCAAAGTACCCCTAAAATATCTGATGGGTTTTGCTGAGGATTATACGAAGGGGATTTTTAACATTAAACAGGAATTGATTATAATAATTGCCCGCACTTTTAACAACTGTTATATTGGCGAAGTTGAAGCCGACATTAAAATTGACAAACTGGAGTGGAAAATACGTCACATTGTTCCCGAGGATAGACAAAAGCTAAAACTATTATCACGTATTAATAAAGGTGGTAATAATGCAAATATCCGAATGGCTTACCGTATGTGGGATCTTTACGAGCTTCCCGCTCTCCGACAAACTTCATCCGATGTTTGGGCTATAAGAACGAGTACAAGTCTAGAGAAACCTCGTTATTTAATTATCGGATTTCAGAATATTGGAAAAGCGGATAGCTATAAAGAAGATGCGACTGAATTTACAAATGCAAATCTGTGGAAAAAATGCAAAAGGGGATAAGTCCAAAAACTACTTTTTTCATGAGAGCCAAAAAACTAGTTTTTAAGGAATCAACTTTTTATTAAACATTATTTAAAAGGTTACTACATTATATTTAATGCTAGAAAATGTTTTACTAGAAAAAGAAACAGGTATATACATTTGTTTTTCAATAATTAAAAAAAAAGAATACTTATCCCTTTTTCCTTTAAAAAATAATCATCATGAAAATGGCAAAAGGTGATAAGTAGACATATACCTTTTTGTTGGTGAACAATAGTACAAAAACAAATTTCAAAAGCTAAATAATTTGGATAACCGTACTTATACTTTTAGATTAAATGAGTAGCCCATACGCAAAATCCGCTATACGCTCCATAACAAATTTTAGGCTATGAAAGAAAAACGTATAACTAATTAAACATTTGTTGTAGAAAATGTTTTAATTATTGAAAAAATTGGAAATAATTATTACAAATCATTGAGATAGATGCGCATAATCTCTTAAATACCGGAATTTAATTATTTATGTTTATTTTTTTTAAATAGCGTGTTTTGCAAAAGTATTATGGTTATAGCAGGTTTTGCATGTCATCATGCCGCCATATTGATTTTTAATAAGTAGCAAAACCCGCTATTTTCTATTACTTCGGGCATGTTGAGATCCCGAAGTAGGAGGGAAGTGATGATACCGCAAAAAATATTAAAAACACGATTAAAGAAATAAATACTCCATAAAGTGAAGAACTATTAAGTTTAATAAAACAAGTAGAATATAAAATAAAGTCTTACTCTAAAAATAAAATCAAATCTTACTCTAAAAATATTGATGTTTAAGTCTGGAACTCGGCGTCATCTTCGGGGAGTTGAAAGTCACTATTAATGGTGCTGTCATTGTCCACATCATTATTGTCAGATATAGAGGCTGTATCAGTTTCCTCCGTACCAGAAAATATGTCGTTATAGAACTGCAACTTTTCTTTCTCCTTCCAGTTGTCACCAAATTGTAGAATGATCAGTTTTTTAACGTCGGAAAGCTTCGCTGGTTTAACATCAACTCCTCTTTCACCAACTTCGACATGGTTGTTATTTTGAAAGTTTTTCTCTTGCATATAGTTTTAGGCTCACAGCAATCAATATTATAGAATGGATCTCCTTGTACTAATGCAGTCTTGCCTGATTTACTTCGGGTGAATTTTATTTTCGGAGTACGATTTCCAGTTCTTTACAGGACAATCATTTTGTCCTAAGTATGTGACTTCCGAATATTTGCTTATTACATCAATGTAGTCTTTGGGGTCTTCGATGACACTGCGTGCCTTAAATTCTCTCCAATGTACCAAATACCCGATCTGCCGGAAGAAATGAATGGCGGACAATACAAACCAAATCTCAATTCTTTCGATATTTTTAGGGGCTTCATAATAACCAAGAGCTGCAACATTCCCTAACAAAGACCTGTTTTGGTTTTGTCCTCCACATCCATTGGAGAACAATCTTATGAGCGACAGATCATTTAAGTTTGAGTTGCACAGTCTGTGGTGTAAGGCTGATGCAATTTGGTTGCAGCCTTTTGCAAATTCGTTCTCGGTCCACACATAGCTTAATGTGTTTTCCTTGTTTTGGGAGGACAGTGATGAACCTTGGCAGATTGTGAAGTTATATAAATATTACTGGCGAGAATAATACGCCGCCTGATCTGGAACTTTTGGGAGGACCAAATTTTTTTGACAATCGTAACATAACGTTAATGTATTTTCAACCTCTAGACTGAAGCTTGTCGTAGAAAGCATCTGCACGCTTCTTGTGGTGTTTCATGTTGAATTTAAGTGTATCTCTTTTTATTCTTGTCCTTCTCTAGCTAATTTTATTTTCAAAGTTGCAACAGACGGAACACTTATCGGAACATGGACTGTCAAAACTTATATTGAAACATTCATTAAAAATGGTTCTGAAGTATTCGTAAGTAACAGAAAGGTCTTCAGTAGGATGGTTTTGTTTTAATTTTTTTTTCAACCTGGGGGCGGGGAAAGGGGGGGGCAAAATTCCTTAAACTGGCACTGATTTTAAGCATACATCAAACAAAACATATTTAAATAATAACTTATTATTTGAGGTTATGAAACCCGCGTTTATTATATGAAGAATTAAAATAAAAAATAATATGAATAGAATATATGGATATTTCACTTACCGTTATTTGTAGTATGACTGCCGATATTAATACATTCAGCTAATATTCTATATCCACGGGATTGTTTATTAAAACCATTATTTTTGCCACCCGACATTTTTAAAATACTCGCTTTTACGTTTTTGCAGTTAAACTAAGAATACAGAAGTGATAAGTGCATTTATCCTTTTGTCCGTGTAAACACACTTTTAAATTAGTATAAGGCAAAAGGGGATAAGTTAACATATCCCTTTATGCCATTACGCTAAAATATTATTTTTGAATTCCGGGCTTAGTTAAGTCGACTTATTCCCTTTTGGCTAATTTAATAATTTAAGTTTGTTTAAAAATCTTAAAAATGTAAGGGATAGTATACTTATCGCTTTTGAATGATGTATTTTCCATGCAGTTTTTATAAGTATACTTATCATTTTTTTTGCTGGAAAGGATGCCTATGGCATCTAGGAGCTTGATGGTGCAATAAAAACAGTTATGGGATAAGTTGACTTATCCTTTTGCATTTTTTCCACAGAAATATAAGTGACATTCGAGTTTATCTTAATTCAACAGTATTCCCTATGAAAGATGGAATTTGGATTTTTCAAAGAAATTGTATGCAGCGGCCTATTATAACTACGAAAACTTCCAAAGCAGTTATTATGGTCGAGAATTTAACGATCCAATGATGGATTTTGGCGAATACATGAAAAATCCGCTGTTTGTTATTGACTGCTCGCATCAGGTGGAAGCTGTAAACTCGTCAACTGTGGATGTCGAATATTGAATTTGAAACACGTAACAGTCGGTTTCCTAAAGACACTAAGTTTTCGCATTAATAATTCACGATTCTATTTTTAGTTATAATATGTTAAATGGTTCTGCATCAAATAAGCTTGTTTAGTCGTTTAGTTATTTATAATTATTATACTTTATATTTGGCATATATGTTAAAGTATATCTTAGTATATCCATATATTGTTATATAGTTTAGTGTTTTGATATAAAACTTAATATATGTGTAATAGATAGTTTAGCAACTAATGTCAACAATTAAATAATAAAACATATTGCACCAGTTATTTTGAATTTTATTTTAGTCTAAGTTCTAAAGGTAAATTAATATAAAAATTTGGTTTCCACTCGTCCTTGAATTAAGATCCGACCCCGAGAGCATTGCTAATTCCCCGACCTTGATGGTGGGTGACGTCATAGGACTTTTTCTATTCGTCCTTGAATTAAGATTCGACCCTCCTGAGAGCGTTCTCGCTATATTCCCCGACCTTGAGGGTATGCGACGTCATAGGACCTTGGGTGCGCAACGGATTACATAATAAGATACAAAGAGTATATATATATAAGGTTGACGTTTAAGATTTCTGTTATATTCCAAATCAGTTTGCAAAACGAACATGTCTTCCAGCTCTTCTAACTCTTGGGTATTTGATGTTGAAACAGTGCGGTTAAATAACCGGTCAGATTCGTCTGATTCCGACGACGACGACGAAACAGTTGAAATGGGTCAGAGATTTGTTGTGCAAAATGAATCTTCGTCTGGTGAGGAGGGTCAGGAAGAGGAGTCGGCTGAAGCTAGTCCTGCCTGACTCATCAAGTTGGTGGAGTCCACCATCACCACGTGGTGAGTTTGATGGTCCAGCCGACAGTAGTTGGTGGGTAGTGCCTGATGTTTCAGAAGATACGCAGGAAGGGAATGCCGACTCCACTACGTGAAGATGCTACTACCAATGGTGCAAAATGGATGGTGGCGATGTATAGAATGTTAACATTTAATTGTACCATATATATATATATATATATATATATATATATATATATATATAATTTATAAATAAATACTGATTTTATTAATGTGTTTGTGTTATTTGTCTAGTTTTTAAAATTATCAATATAAGTATAGAGTATTTTAAAGAAAAAAAATTAAATATTGATTTTTTTTCGATTTTCTCGAAGAATCAACTTTTTTTATTTGAAACTTTTTTTCGTCTCTTGAAAATTTTCAATTTTGGGTGTACCCGATCGTTCAGGTCCGAAAACTTAGTGTAGATTGGGTTAAGGTTAGGTTAGGTTAGGTTAGGTTGGGCTAGGTTAAGTTAGGTTAAGTTAGGTTAGGTTAGGTTATGTTAGGTTAGGTAAGTGTAGGGTACGTTAGGTTAGGTTAGGATAGGTTAGGTTAGGTTATGTTAGGTTAGGTTATTGAGTTGACACTATTCGCAGATCAAACAAAATTTTTTTTTTTTTTTTTATTTAAAATTTGTCGGGAGGTGCGGGGACGTAGCTGAGCAAAAAACGCAATTTTTTTGTCAGCTACCGCGAAAGCGTATCTCGGTAACGGCGAATGAATG
>JAUTXW010002812.1:0-109438 GCA_030620095.1 Kuschelorhynchus macadamiae
TTTTGAAATGGTTGCCTTATATAACCTATATTTAAAAGTAAAATTAAATGATTGGTCCCTAAGTTTTATCTTCCTGGGTAATTTCTGAATTTTTTAAATCCTTATAAATTTATAGAACTCTTATAAAACCTCTAATTCTCTTCCCCACATACAATAGAGCTCTTTCGAAGTTAAATGTCAAAAAAATGTCCACTTAAAATAGTGTATAATAAAAATAGATTGTATCACAATTACTATTTGCAAATGAAATCTGCAACATACTAAGAAGTTTGTATATGAATCCGATGGCAGCATATATGTGCATATAAATAAATTTTTGGAGGGAATTTTTAAGAAACGTACTAGAATTAATTAATAACATTATAGTTCCTGTTAGCTGTAATAATATCGATCTAAATTAATGTGCAGCTTATTTAGGTCTAAAAATATATAACATAATTTCGATTAGATTAAGAAATACAGAAAACATTAGTTTAAAAAAAATGTCTACTTTTTAAAGAAATCGACAGAAAGATTAAGAGTCTTAAAAATATTTGTATTACTAATTTACAATTCTTGATTAAAAAAAAATAAATGTAATGTAAATTATTGTTGTTGCTGTAAATTGTAAATACACTATTAAATAAATGTTGTAATATATCACTTAAAAAAAGTCATATCAAATCTAAAAAAATAAGTAGCCGAAATTTAACACACAGTTATAACTTTAATTTTTAATTGTATAAATTAATAATATGTGTATTCTAGAAAAGATATTTATTATTGATCATAAGCACTTGTGTTTTCACTTTGGTGATTACATCATCAGTATCTTCACAATTATTTCCGTGCATCAGTGACGGCTCGTACTCTAAAATTTAGGGTCGGCCGAGGCTCAAGGTCCATCAAAGGCGGTTTTACGGCGAGGGGGTAATGAGGTAATGGCCCCCCCTCCCCACATCATGTGTAACTTATATATTTTTACGTGAAAATTACGAATATAAATTTGGCTAGGAAACACTATAGCATAAGAGCGACCTGTTAGATTGGGTCTCGTGCATATCCATAGATGGAGTATTGATGTAAATATAAACAAAGTAATTAATAAATTTGCTGCAGGAAAAAATTGGACTGTTTTTTTTTCACTTATGCAACAACAAGTATGATAAAAAATATGGGTATTTATGTTGTTCTCGTACCATTTACATTTACAATATTTCTTTTAGGTAGGCACCAGCCTATATATAGCAGATCTAGGCTAGAGTATAAATTTAATAAATACGAAAAAATGTTAATAACACGCTCTAGTCCATCAATTTAATTTTTTTAAAAATGTCCAGCAGGCTAAAACAAGAAATTAAAAAAGAATAAATATCTGATGATTGTCTAAAATCGATATAAAAATAAGTACAGAATCATATAATTGGATAGGTGTTTAAAATACATTGTATGATATATATATATATATATATATTTATATATAAAAATATATATATATATATATATATATATATATATATATATATATATATATATATATATATATATATATATATATATATATATATATATATATATATATTTTAGCTCTCTTTTTTCTATATATATATAAAATATATATATATATATATATATATATATATATATATATATATATATATATATATATATATATATATATATATATATATATATATATATATATATATATATTTTAGCTCTCTTTTTTTTTTTTTTAAGAACTAAAGCGAGATTTTTACTTAATAACTTGTTTTATTTTTTTATACAAAAAGTTCCTAAATTCCAAGACCATCGGCTACTTCAATAGAATGAATGGTTTCCTCATTATCTTCCTCATCAACAGCACTTCTATCGTCAATAATATTTTTGTAAGAGCTTAAATCTTTATTGAGAAGATTTCTCCATTCCTCCCCAAAGTGTTTCTTTGAAAGGGCATCCACATCTTTTAGTTTAACTGCTTTGACAGAATGAATTTTGTTACGGCTCAGGATTGATAGCTGCGAAATTTTTCCCTTTTCTTAGCATACCAACATAAAATCAAATCTATTCTAATTAAAATTAATTTTAAAGGGACTTTTAGAAAACAATTTGGGAAATTTTCATCTTAGGTACCGGATGCCATACTCTCTTTTGCTTAGATGATAACTCCGTGCGGGTTTTAAAGATTAAAATCTATGTTTTCACAAAAAGGTTTCATTCAAAATAAATAAAAAGTAGTGACTACACGTCTGCAGGTAGAAGCTTTCACAAAAAATATGTTCTAATTGGTTACGTGGGAGCTGCTGCCGATTCGCGCATGTGCAGATTCGACGATTTATTTTCAGATGATTCACTTTTCGGCCATAATTATACTTATCCCCACTCATAATTATATGGTTATTACTGTTTCATGTAACTTGTCAATCGGTATTTTAGAATGTTTTTGTTTTATACAATTTTAAAGATTACTTCTTTTAGGAAAATAAGTACCAACAAAAATTAACTGAAATATTTAATTTTAGCTTATTAAATGTAAATATAATTTTAAATATACGATTTCTTTTATTCTGCATGAGTATAAAAGCAATATAGCCGATCAAAATGGCTGCCTAATAGAATGTATAAATATCAAAGTGAGAAACTACTTATTCAATTGACTTTTAATTTTGCACAAAAGTTATGTGTAATATAGGGTTTAACTAGTAAAGATGTGGTACGAATCTAATACGGCAGAAAACATAGTGGCCTAATCAGTCCAGGATTTAGGGAGGCTCCACCGGTGCTATAGCACCAGGCCACCCCAAATATTTAATTTTAACTTAGTTCATTTAATTAAATGTAAATATAAGTTTAAGTAGACGATTTCTTTTATTCTGCATGATGATATAGCCCACAAAACAATAGTCAGCACCGGGTCCATCAATATCAAAATCCGTCTCTGGGCCTCATAATCTATTTAAGAAATCATTCTAAAAAGATCTACTTCTTCGAATGATTTCAAAATGTTTACAAAAATTAAGTCTGGTATACACATGAACTGGTGAAATTAAAAAAAAATAAAAAATTAAAAGAATCTAAAAGAGTACTTATTTAATTGTTATTAAATTTTGCCCAAAGAAAGTGTGAGAGGTATCTGGAGAAACTGGTAAAATATAATTACATATTCAATATTACTGAACAAATATAATAACCTATTAAAATGTTTGAAAATATAATATGTAATATTTATAGAAAAAATCGGTAAATTGTCTTTACCTGTTATGCATTATTTCTTTCATCATGGAAAGTGAAACATTACCCAATTTTGTTCACCACATAGTTGTTTAATAATATGTACAGTACATATACAAATTATATTATTTTTCATTCCGTTACGAAATCTAATAATTCATTACGAGGAAACTTCTAGTTAAAGTACTTTACAGAATGGTGTTACCCAATGCCTCGAATTTTCCTATTATTATTCCATTTATTAGGAAAATAATATAATGTATTTATGAATTTTTTTAGGATACCCAAAAAATGCGTATATTCCATATGTATGTAAAACAATTTTTTTGTTATTCTTCTTCTTCTTCTCTGGGTGACCCATATCGATCTATGTTTTTGGCAGATATAATGTGATTTATGTGCAGCAGAAGAATCCAAAATGTAAATTAATTTCAACATCCTCTTAAAGTTAATATTATATGCAAATCCAATCCTCTAAGCGTCAAGTGACTTAAGGGCAATTTTGGCCTCGTTTCTATTATTTAAAAATAGAGGACTCTTTAATATATTTTATGTATTAAGGAAAGATATAATTAACACAGACATATATCATATATATCGTTTTTTTCGACGAAACGAAGTTCGGTAAAAATATCGCTTCCTCGGACGGACTCAAAACAAATATTCGTTCGTGCAGAAAATTAACATTCTTTGCTTGTAGTGTAGACAGAGCCGGATTTAGTGTCAATGCCGCCCTAGGCCCGAAAATGTTGTCGCTCTCGTTATCCGTATTAAAAAGATATTCGGTAAATTCGCCTTTAGCGAGAACTTTCCGCTTACAAAATTGCACTACGTATAGGCACTGTTTATATATACTTACTGTATAAATCCTATAAACTGTAATTTATTTCGTCTTTTTTTAAATTATTACCAAACAAATATATGGATTCAAAAATGTGTTATCCCTGTGTAGTATATTTCTTTACGTGGAAAGTTGTGGATACAGAAGAATTTACCGTTTTTTATATTGGTTTTCCAGATATTTTAATAGACCATAATTCTAATTTTTATTGGGTCGCCATTTTGTTGCGCTATTTTGAATTCGCATTAAAGTTTTACCAATTTATATTTTACATCTAATTTTTGTGCATAATTTGAAGTTAATTGAATAATAAAATTTTTTCAGGCTAATTTTTTAATCTTTTAGAAACAAATTTGTTTGTTTGTTTTGTTTCGCCATCTAGGCAGTAGCAGACTAAAGAGTGGGTGACCCTGGGCCCACAAGTCTAGGGGCCCAATATGGAAGAAATAAAAAATTCAACAAAGTTTTCGAAGATTGTGGTATTAGAACTAATTATCTCACCAACAACTCTTTTCAAGATATTTCGAAATTTAAGTTGTTTTCTTAGATTTCGTTTTGACGTCAGCAAAAATTGGTAATGACAAGACAAAATATATTTTACAGGAGCTAGTTTTGTAGGTCTTAGGAATACCTGTAGAGTTAAGAAAAATTTGTGTTATGGTGCAAATCAAGACCTGAACCTTTGTAGTCTACGTCCTTTCGCATCGTTGTGGAATAATTAAAGCCTATTTAATTTTTGTCTTCTTACCGATAGATAATAGTTACAAATTGTGTTGTAAAATATAAAAAAACGCTTATGGAGATTAAGCAGATATTAAGAGTCAAATAAAACAGATAGTAAATATGTAAGCAAAGATATGAATACCGACTAATGGTCGAAACCGTGACAATAAAAATATAAAAATACAACTTTGTCCTGACTATTCTTACTTCCTTCAATTTTTTTTTTATTTTTTGTTTTTCTTAATATAATTGTATTAAACCCGATATATTTAGAAGCAGGAAAAAACGTATCTTTTGAAAGTAAAATGTACAGGGTCTTTTATTTAAAAATAATGTCAACAGTTCTTAATAGACAAACACAAAATCTACTTCTATATATTAACCCTATATTAACTTACCAACCCCGGAAAACTTAATTCCTAAATTAATAAAATGAAAACATTAATCAAACCGGTTCAACGCTACGAAACTTCTGATAGTGATGGTCCCCTCTAAACAGAATAATTACATAAAGTTCTTTAAACATCTGTTAAGCCGCCATTTTGTTTCGGCATCTTGGATTCGAACCAAAATTTAACCAGTTGATTTCTACGTAATAGTTACTTTTGGGCAATATTTGATGATTAGTTTTTTAGTAATAATTTCTCTAACATTTAACTAAGCCGCCATTTTCTTCCGACATGTTGGATTTTTACCAAAATGTTACCAGATCATCCCCATATGACCCTTAATTTTGGACCAAAATTTGAAGTCAATCTATTAAGTAGTTTTTTTTGCTATGCCGCGAAAAGACAAACAGAAAATATGTTTTTCGGCATCTAGGGACCCTGAACCGTGAAGATCTTCGAAAATCTCGGAGGGAAATTCTTTCTCGAGTACACTACTTCTCTTTTACGAAGCAACTAAAAACGTAATTTGGATTTTATAAACAAATATGAAAAATATTAACATCACGTATTTGATATTCTTTCACATAGGCGATAACTGTGCTTCGGCTTTCCGCCAGGTGGAGGCCCCAATATTTTGCCCTCTTAGCAAAATCTTGTCTTATCGATGATAATATAATATGCAGCTCCTTATTAAGCTGTTTTTCTTGCCCTGGGCTAAAAGCCGAGGACCTCATGAGTTTTAATATTTTAAAGTTTTATATTTTTATGTCATTGAATAAATATTGTGTTGTCAAAATTGTATTACCCTCAAAATATTTTCTCTTCGCTCCGTCCCTGATATGGGCGACATATTTCAGTGTTCTGGAGATAGCTGGAGTTTGTTTAAATAATTAAATGTTTTATTCGTAATGTAACAAAAATATTAGGATACAAAGTATTCGTTTCAAAACACTTTAATACGAGGTTATTTTTTTAATATAAACAAATAAATGTTTTCAAATTGCATAATAAGATAAAAAAACTAGCAGATAGAACTTTTCCGCCAAATATATATTTGGGTTTCCGAAAATTGGTTTTATATTTATCTTTTTACTTTTCTATCCTTTATTAAAGGTAACTAACGTTTATAAGTCTAAGTAAAAAAAGAGAAATACATAATTAATAAAATACCTACTCTTTTTTGTTCTACCTCTAAAGAGACCATCAGTATAACAC
Organism: Kuschelorhynchus macadamiae; assembly: GCA_030620095.1. Lineage (NCBI taxonomy): Eukaryota > Metazoa > Arthropoda > Insecta > Coleoptera > Curculionidae > Kuschelorhynchus > Kuschelorhynchus macadamiae. Next base: position 6,379 of record JAUTXW010002812.1, read on the forward strand.
CTATCTTCTTCAAAAGGATGAGGAAATTTTCATTGTTTGATTAAATCAAACAACGATGTTTTTCTTTCGACGTTTGATTTTACATTTAAACTTGTAACTTGTGTTTTTAAAAAACTTTATTTTTTACAACACGAAATTACATCGTATGTTAACCGATCTGTAGCTATTTAATGACTAAATTATGTTTCTTTGCTCTTCCTTATTTGTATAATAATAGTGCTGAATTAGCAGAAATAGATGATTAATATGTAATACAATCCTTAATTCTAAAAGAATCATCGGAAGTGGCCATATAACTGTTTGTTCAAACATTATTATACAAAATTGTATTAATCGCTTATCTTGTCGAGATTATATAAAGCTCATTCATCAATAACATTCTCCGGAATAAAAATCAGCAACTATAGCCCACGACTAATACTGAAAAATAATATTACTAAAATATGTATGACACTTGGACATCCTGTTTGAAACGCCTCCTCGCTTAATTTCTCAGGCACTAATAGATAGTAGATGAGGCTAAAGCACAGCCGATATGAACTGGTCTTTCCAACCTCAGAAAATTAGCTCCTTAGCTGTTTCATTGCTGCGACTCTCAAAACTTGCGCATAGCCTCGGCTATTTCTCCTGCAAGAAGAAGATTATACAAGTTTTTAATTTTTACTGAATATTTATAGCCTTTTCTTTATTATTTTACCTCTCCTGAGGCCTTTTTATTTAACCTCTTAACAGGTGTTCTTTTTAACCTCTTACGAGGTATTTTTATTTAACTTCTAATAATCCTTTTTTATTCAAGCTAGATAGATGAAGAAGAAGAAGAAACGTCTTTATTTTTTACTCGGCGAAGGGCAGCATGGCTGTTTTCTTAACCAAGCATGTACAAAGCAAATTACAATGTTAAAATATACTTAACTATACATACGATAAACTTAACAGATATAGCAAGGGCTAAACCTATAATAAATAGTTTTACATGAAACACATAGCATTACAATACTAAATTTAGGCATACTTAATACTTAATGATTATTACATGTCAAGTACTAAACATTAAACATCGATGTTAATATTTGTTAATCAAATATATTGACAATTCACAAAGTTATTTCTTATTTCAGAATTAAATAGTTTGAGAATCACATAACAAAAACACCGCTTAAAGAGCGCGGTTCGGTGTAAAGGTATATTAAGCTGATCATTGTGACGGGTATGACGAGTATGAGTGGAAGATCGAACGTTTAACTTTTCCCGGAGATACCGGGGATAGCCACTCCCAAGCAATTTGTGTAAAAAGCAGGCGAGGTGCAATTTTAGAGGGTCACGCATGTTTTTTTTTCCACTTCAAAGTGGACAATTTGTAAGTCATATGGTCTCTCATTCTGAGGTTATAGATGAAACGAATACATGAGTTCTGAATTCGCTGCAATCGACCTTTACAATGAGTATCAAGGCAAGGCCCATATACAATATATGCGTAGTTACAATGCGAGAGAACCAAAGACTCACATAATTGTTTTTTCAGAGATTCGCCCAAAACATCTTTATTTTTGTAAAGAAGTCTAGGAGAAATTATTGATTTTTGAACAACCTTACCCACCTGTGTTTTAAACCTAAGATCCGAGTCAAAAAATACGTCTAGGTTTCTGTACTTTGTTACATTAGGAATCACCACATCTTCCATTCTAAAAGTAAGAGTATTGTTGGCCTACTCCCTATTTGGCCCAAAAAACAGAATAGCCGGGTTTATTTTTAAACCGTTTTTAGTTGACCAATTAAAGACGCTTTCCGACAACCATTAAGCCTTTGAGAAGCTTGTATTGGTTTTTTCAAAGCTGATACGCAGTTGCGTATTATCAGCGTACCGTTAAATATCACAATCCGTGACAACGCAGTCTATATCAAAGGTATAAATAAGAAATAACAAAGGGCCCAGTATAGACCCTTGGGGCACCCCTTTGGTAATTGCCATAGGGTCAGAGCTCTTACCCTCAATAAAGACGCACTGAAAACGGTTGGATAGGTAATTTCTAAAAACTCTACCGCAATATTGGTAATACTGTAGTGATGTAGTTTGGCACAAAGAAGCCGATGATCCAGAGTGTCGTTCGCCTTACTGTAGTCCAGTAGTACCAGCGCAGATGTTTCTCCACGGTCGGCTGCATGAATAATGTCACCCAAGACCTTAAGTAGTACAGAGGCTCTACCATAACGTTTACGAAACCCAGACTGTGAGTCATACAATAAACTATTATCGATTAAATAATTCATAACTTGACGATATATAATTTTTTCAAACAGCTTTGATACAATGGACAGCAGACTAACAGGCCTTAAGTCCGAAACACTTTTGACATCAGCCACCTCAAGGTGAAAGGGGTAAAACCACAGCATTTTTCCACTCATCGGGAAACACAGAACTTTCTGTGCAGGCGTTAAAAATATGTGTTAAAAAGGGCAAAATCACTAGATAGCATAACTTTACCATTTCGAGAGATAGCCCGTCAGATCCGAACACATTTGATTTCAGACCCTCTATTGCGTTTAATACGTCCGCATACTCAATCGCAACCAATGAAAATACTTTATTTGTACTTCACTTACCTAGGTAGTTATTTACTAAATCTTCAGCTATAGGGGGTGCGATGGTATTTACCGAATAAATGAAAGACTGATTAATTACATGAGGATTTTTTAACGCGGTGGGTAAATCATGATTATTTTTTTGAATTATTATTTATACTCATTTAAGCAAGCGTCCGCCAAAGGACTTTAGGTGTTCTATTGCGATTCACGAAATCAATATATGCCTTTTTTTCATTGCGCACAGCTTGGGTGAAAAAATTTCTCAGTTCTTTATATGCCAACCAGTCATTGGCTGAACGGGTTTTTTTATACTTTATCAATAATTTGTTTCGCTTTTTTTTCGTGATTTTTAAGGTGTCTGTGAACCATGGTGACTTTGGTCTGGTAACACGTACGCTTTGTAACGGTGCATGAACATTAAAAAGGAGAATCATATTTAACCTAAAAGTCGCCCAAATTTGCTCGAGGGGTTGCTCCGCTCTCCCACTCCAATCAGTTTCATTTGCAAATCATTTCTCACATATAAACCTACTCCGCCGCCGCGAGAACCTCGGTCGACTCTGTAAAATTTAAAGCCAGCTATAAACACTACCGTATCGACTATATTAGGCACAAGCCAAGTTTCAGTGACTTCCAAAATATCCAATTCCAAATCAATAATTATATTTTTTACTACCTCTATACTAGGATACAATGGCCGTATTACGTGTGCTATTTTTAGGCTGTTTACGTTAGGATTAAACATTGTGATATGGTGGAAACAAATTATTGTTGCAACAATACATTCTTACTTTACGAGGGGATACCAAAAAGAATATTAGAAAATGGTATACAAATTTACACTAACATTTCATTTAACATATTTTCATTTTTAATAAAAATAACATTTTCACCTTCCTGTTTACGGGCTAGAACCTTACCATTTTTATGCTAGACATATTTAAAGCGTTTATTTTTTAAATTCTTGTCAACTTTGAAGAGTGAATAAGCCTCGGTTGTTGATTCTTCGCTAATATATACATTCGTATCTTCCTCTCCTAATCCGGCTGATCTTAGGGTGATGCGCCCCTTTTTAGCGCGATCATTCAGTATTCGCTCCTTAGTTTCTAAACTTCTAAGTGTTATCAGTATTTTCGGACCATTCTTGGTTTCAGGATGTTTGACGTTCTCAAAATCAAACTCTGATGTTTCGGTATTTAAGTAGGTAAAAAGCTTACAAATCCTATTTTTGATATTGATTGTTTCATCTTTCTTAACCAATCCAGTTATGCAGAGATTATTCCTAATGTTGCTAGTCTGTTGAACGCTCAAACCGGACTCCAGCTTCTGTACTTTTTCTTTTAACAATTGATTGTCCTTGGATATCTCGGTAAAAATGTCAGACATGATCTTGGACTTTTTCTTTTCCTCCTCGTATTTTTCGTTCAAGAAATGCATGGCGTTGCGCATATCTCTGACTTCCATTTGTAGATCCCTAAGCATGGATTTCAGTTTATTAATCCCATCGGATTTAGATGAATGCATATTGTAGATTGTTAAAAGCCTAGCAGTGACCTCCTTAATACACTCTTGGCAGTTCCATGGTGTTTTTTCTTGTTGCACAAGTCTTGCATCGACCTCTGAAACTTTGCCACATTCAAGATGAAAGTAGCCCTTACACCTTCCGCAGCTAAATTTAAGTTTTTTTCCAATATTTTTGTTGCAAATTCGGCACAACTTGCTACCAGTCATTTTAAATAAGTTATACTTAATTCAAGAAATCTTGGCAACAGTGTGATGATTCCAAGTAGGTATGTATTGTTCGGATTGTTCCCCTTAGGGTCCAAAGTCCACTTTTAGCATATGCACTTGTAAACAATCAATGAAATTATCACTATAAAACGAGTGAAACATTGAGACTTTCACTCACCAGCCAAAGCCAGAGTGTACAGGATGCCCTGGAACACCTTTTATACTACTTTTTATAGATAGATGGATAGAGAGTACGGAGGGGTGACTTGCATCAACCTATTACTTAGGTCTCTCAGGTGGGCCCATTGCAACCTCCTTCGGAGTTTTACTCGTCGAGCTAACCAACAGCATTGATGTAGTTCAGGACTGTAGCGGCCGAGCATCCTCCGCTTGTGGCCATTTCTGGCTATCTTTTCCCCATAATGCGTTCTCCGGTATTTATAAGAGCTGGGCAGTAACAAAGAACCTGTTCAGCAGTCTCGTCGTCCTCGTTGCACCCCCAACAACTTGCATCCGGGAGGAAGCCCAAGGTGTGAAGGTGTTTGTTGTGTTAGCGTACAGTGTCCCGTTAGCATTCCTACCAGTGTTCTAAGATTTCCTAGGGAAAGCTCGAGGAGGAACTTTGTCCGAGCGGCTTCAGGGCCCTGTCTCTCCCATCTCTCTTTTAGAATCTTTGTTGACTGTTCGTTTATCTTTAGATTGATCGCCTTAGAGGATAGGGCGCGAATCGTTTGCTCTTTGCTCCGTTACGCGCCAACCTATCTGCTTTTACATTTCCTTCGATTTCACTCAAGTCCCTTAATCCAGGACACTGTGACCGTATTCCTCTATGAAACCGCCTCCAGCATCTGGTGACACTCAAAAATCAGTTTGGATGTTATTTTATTTTTTTTTTGGAATTTGCAAGACTTCTTGTCTGTGAGAATAATAACTTTTTACCTGTTATTCTTTCTTTTTCCATTTGTACGGCACCTTGCAGAATAAAGACGGTCACCTCTACGCCTAGAGCCATACTAATTTCCAGGTCGACTTCTGGTACATACACTCCCAGGCGAACCCCAGATTGGTTCTGCGGGCCGTCAGTGTAGATGTGTATGTCTGCCTTTTTTCCTAGTTCGGTTGAGCCGCTGATGTCAATTTCAAAGTTTTTATTGAAAATGAGGCGGGGGATCAGGGCATCTGTTGGGTGTTCCATAAGAGGTTGTCGTGCGACAGCCGGGCATGTCCCGAAGCCCAGTTTTTTTCACACCACAGGTCAACGGCATACAGCCTGACTGCCTCGTCTTTGAGAAATACATCAAGAGGCGGCAAGCACAGTAGCACCTGTGGATCTCATTGCACCTGTAACCGCCAGGTATGCTAATCTCTGTAGCTGTTGCATTTTATTCTGTGCTACAACTCGCTTGGCTTTGGTCCACGACAACATGGCTCCGTAATTGAACGTAGGTCAAATAACGGCCGTATAGATCCAGAGGACAACCTTGGGCGACTGACCCCAGATTTTGCCGATAGCTCCTCTGCACTGCCAGAATACTCTGGTGACCTTCTTTGATTTTTCACTTAAGTGTTTATTCTAGTTTAGGGTGCTATCCAGGATGACTCCCAGATACTTGACCTTTTTAGACGGACCGAGCTGCATACCGAACAGAAAAGGTGGTCTTACGTTGACTAGCTTTCTTTTTCTAGTGAAGAGTACCAGCTCGGTTTTTGTAGGGTTCCGAGCTGGAACTTTATTTACGCTTTTACGAGGTCTTTTTTAACCCCTAACAAGGTCTTTTTGTTTAACCTCTTGCGAGATCTCCTAATTCAATTTCTGATGATATCTTGTTATTTAACCTTTCACGAGGCTTTTTTATATAGCCTCTTGCGATTCCTTATTTTTAAGTTTTTAACCTCTAACTAGATATTTTTATATTTAATTTTTAAATTATAATATTATAAAGAAATATAGTCATTTATCTTGGAACAAGGTTTCTAAATTTTTGAGAAAAAAATAAAAGGTTTTACATTTTTTTTCTCAGAAGACAACGGCATGGTGATCTTTTCTACTTCGTTTTACGCTCCATAGATCTTTTTTGGTAAGTTTTTAATCCTGACTTCGGAATTGGTAGCTTAAATCAATCAACGACTTCTTTCTTTCGACGTTTATTTAAGCAGTACTACCCAAAATCGTATTCGTCGCTTATTTTGTCGGAAAAATATCTATCATAATTTACCTTTTTATCCTTTCCTTCTTCTGTTAAGGGTAACTGACGTTTAAAATTTTAAGTAAAAAATAATACGCCTAACAAATACAGAATTGAGATTGTGCCACATTTTGTTTTACTTGTAAAGCTCGACCATCCGAGTATAACGGCTATCTTCTTCAAAACCGTGAGTACACTTTCGAAAACTTTTCGTACGATTTCACCCATCTTTTCTGGTTTCCGTTGTTTGAAATAAGACAGGAACTTAGCGTCAGTATTTGATACAACTAGTGGATGCCTCTTTTCTACCCATGTATTGCTTTAGGCTGATTTTCCACTTTCAAGTTTCAAATGACAACCCACAACTACTGAACTTTTCAAATCTCTCATTAAGCTTTAATAGATAATACTAAAACAGAAAACAGTTTTCAGCACTTAAACTTGTGTAGTAAATAGGTACCGAAAATCTTATATTTGATACAGAAATACATAATATGACTATGATGTATTAGTAAAATGCAATAACTTCGTACAGCTGCCATTTATACTGCCTACTTGTGTCTCACTTGATTCTTCTTTTAATTTCTTTTGTCATTGTGACTTTACCAATAATTCTTCATAGATTATTTTGTTCAATTCATTTACATTTAGATTAGAAACTTTAATTTTAATTCTATTCACTATAGAATAAATATGGGTAAGCAATTTGTGATGATTTCATGTGTATCTCGAAAGTTGTGTTTAAGAGATATTTGTTGAATTTTTACTTCCTTCGTAAAATGGAAGTATTGTAATCGTGAAAAAATCATCGTCCGAGGTTTTTTCAGATCTTTACTTTTCAGGGTCCCTAGATGCCGAAAAATATATTCAATTCCGTCGGTCTGTCTGTCTGTCTATTTGCGACATAGCTAAAAAGTACTTACTCGACTGACTTCAAATTAAGGGTCATATGAGAATCTAGTATGGTGAAACAAAATGGCGGCCTAGTGAAATGCTAAAAAAAATACTATTAAAAAAACCACTTAATCAATGTATCTCAAATTTAGCACAAACATCAAAAAATTATGTTGGGATCAACTGGTAAAATTTTGGTACAAATCCAAGATGGCGGAACAAAATGGTGGCTTAATAAGCCTGAAAAACTACTTAATAGATTGATTCTTAAATGTGTGCAAATTGTGGTGTAGGATTCAACTAGTAAAACTGTGTTACTAATTCAAGATGGCGGAACAAAATGAAGACCAAATAAAATGTTTGTAATCGCAAAGAAATCACCCTCTCAGGTTTTACGTATCTTCACGTTTTAACGTGTTTTATGTTTAGACGTCAAAAATCATCAACTACCTATCCAATTGACTTCAATTTTTGACCAAAAATTAAGGGTCATATGGCAATTAACTGGTATATATATATATATATATATATATATATATATATATATATATATATATATATATATATATATATATATATATATATATATATATATATATATATATATATATATATATATATATATATATATATATATATATACAATGAGGGCATAAAGTCTGGAAACCTTGAGATATGTCAAAAACTAAGCATACCCTATCCCTAAAGTCAACTGTTTTTGAGATAAAAAAAATGAGAAAACTGTTTTACAAATTTTTTTTAATAACGATTAACAACGATAGTCTAAAATTCTAAATGATGCGTTTTAACGTAATAAATGCTGGAACTGTTGTCCGTTCACTTCCTGACAATATCCTAATCGATTGATGAACTCTTGTTGTAGATTTCAAATGAAAGTAGGTGGGATTTGTCGGATTTCATCTCTTATACGATTTTTCAGCGCATCGATATTAGGAGGCCTGTTCAAATAAACTTTGCTCTTTAAATATCCCCACAGAAAATAATCTAGGGGAGTTAAGTCCGGGGACCTGGCCGGCCATTCGTAGGGACCACGACGTCCTATCCACCTGTTAGGAAATATTTCGCTGAGATACTGCCGAACAGGTAGCGCGTAGTGAGGTGGTGCTCCATCTTGTTGGAACCACATTGCTGCTGTAGGCATATCGGGCTCATTACCTGGATACTATTGAGCTAAGGCAGGAATCAACTCGAGTTGTAAAAAATCAAGATAAATTTCGCCGGTTAAATTTACGTCGAAAAAGTAGGGACCTATAATTCTATCTTGAAATACTCCAGCCCAAACATTGATTTTCTCGGGATATTGCGTATGAGCCACTTGAGCTCAATGGGGATTCTCTGTAGACCAATATCTACAGTTTTGTCGTTTGACAGTACCATTAAGAAAAAGGTTGGCATCATCGATAAATAAAATATTTCTACAAAAGAATGGATCCAGGTTGCACCGCTCTTGCATACTTTCGCAAAACTCAAGTCGGCGGTCAAAGTCGTCTTCATTTAATTCATGGATTAATCTTATTTTGTAGGGATGATACTTTGCCGTGTGCAGAATATTTTTTACCGATGATTAACTAAGGTTTAAATCTAATGCTACTTGACTCGTAGGTAAATGTGGATTTTCGTTATAACTGAGTAAAACATTCAATTTCATATCATCATCTAGTTTTGGCCTACCTGTCCTGGGAAAATCTTTTACACAACCATGATCACGAAATTTTTTGATAATTTTGCTAACTGTGGATTTTGCAATTGCTTGTCCTCGCTCGGGATGCGTATTATTAAAAAGTTCACATACTTCGTCAAGATTTCTTTGGCGATCTCCCCATCCACACATCATAAGAATCTCTATTCTTTCTCTTTCTGAAAGCATTTTTATCTGGAAAAAAGTAACTCTCCAACAATATGTTAAAAATTGACACAGTTTATTGTCAGTACATGACAGTTTCTATGGGAGTTCTAAAATAATCCACCAGGTTTCACTATGCATAGGGAAATGAGTTAATTTTGTTTAAAGCCAAACTTCCATTTTCTCATTTTTTTATCTCAAAAACAGTTGACTTTAGGGATAGGGTATGCTTAATAAAATATGATCAGAATTTCATGTAGATTCTTAAAATGAAATAATATACAGGGTGTTCCATTAGAGATTCTGAAGTTTTGAGTGTAACTTGATTTTAAAACACCCTGTATATTTCAAGACATTTTTGAATCATTAATCGTAAGGAACTATACAACTTTTATATGAAACTTTTTTACCCAACTTGTATAGTTTTTGACATATCTCAAGGTTTCCAGACTTTATGCCCTCATTGTATATATATATATATATATATATATATATATATATATATACGGGAAAATACTCAGTACATGCACTTTACTACTACAAATCTTATCTGATAATATTTTTGGGAACCATCCGATCAAGGAGAGAACCTTTATTAGTCACAGTCTCGATATGTCACAATTAAAAGGCTCGACTCAGTTAAAGTAGAACTACTTTAGAGCTAAGTGCTATGCAAAATTGCATCCCCCGTGGAAGGTAAAGTTCCTTATCGATGGCTTCGGTACTATACGCGTTGACTTTACGATTGACTTAAACTTACTGATTTCTGACCAAAGAGCGCGCTGGTTTTGTTAGCTTCTCATGGTCTCCGCCCGAAATGCACCTTTGGACCAGTCAGAGCAAAGTTGCACCCCTAGTCTTCTGGGAATGTTGGTCAATCTTAATGTGGAGCTTGTAGTTCGCGTAGTTATTTTGATGTTTTAGGGACTTACTTGTATTCTACGTATCAAAACCTATGCCTGTGATTTTTTCTGGATTTTTTTTGTAAATTTAAATTTTTAAATTCGATTAAAAATCTAGTGAAATGCTAAAAAAAATATTATTAAAAAAACCACTTAATCAATGTATCTCAAATTTAGCACAAACATCAAAAAATTATGTTGGGATCATCTGGTAAAATTTTGGTACAAATCCAAGATGGCGGAACAAAATGGTGGCTTAATAAGCCTGAAAAACTACTTAATAGATTGATTCTTAAATGTGTGCAAATTGAGGTGTAGGATTCAACTAGTAAAACTGTGTTACTAATTCAAGATGGCGGAACAAAATGAAGACCAAATAAAATGTTTGTAATCGTAAAGAAATCACCCTCTCAGGTTTTACGTATCTTCACGTTTTAACGTGTTTTATGTTTAGACGTCAAAAATCATCAACTACCTATCCAATTGACTTCAATTTTTGACCAAAAATTAAGGGTCATATGACAATTAACTGGTATATATATATATATATATATATATATATATATATATATATATATATATATATATATATATATACAATGAGGGCATAAAGTCTGGAAACCTTGAGATATGTCAAAAACTATACATGTTGGGTAAAAAAGTTTCATATAAAAGTTGTATAGTTCCTTACGATATATGATTCAAAAATGTCTTAAAATATACAGGGTGTTTTAAAATCAAGTTACACGCCAAAACTTCAGAATCTCTAATGGAACACCCTGTATATTATTTCATTTTAAGAATCTACATGAAATTCTGGTCATATTTTATTAAGCATACCCTATCCCTAAAGTCAACTGTTTTTGAGATAAAAAAAATGAGAAAACTGTTTTACAAATTTTTTTTAATAACGATTAACAACAATAGTCTAAAATTCTAAATGATGCGTTTTAACGTAATAAATGCTGGAACTGTTGTCCGTTCACTTCCTGACAATATCCTAATCGATTGATGAACTCTTGTTGTAGATTTCAAATGAAAGTAGGTGGGATTTGTCGGATTTCATCTCTTATACGATTTTTCAGCGCATCGATATTAGGAGGCCTGTTCAAATAAACTTTGCTCTTTAAATATCCCCACAGAAAATAATCTAGGGGAGTTAAGTCCGGGGACCTGGCCGGCCATTCGTAGGGACCACGACGTCCTATCCACCTGTCAGGAAATATTCCGCTGAGATACTGCCGAACAGGTAGGGCGTAGTGAGGTGGTGCTCCATCTTGTTGGAACCACATTGCTGCTGTAGGCATATCGGGCTCATTACCTTACAACTCGAGTTGTAAAAAATCAAGATAAATTTCGCCGGTTAAATTTACGTCGAAAAAGTAGGGACCTATAATTCTATCTTAAAATATTCCAGCCCAAACATTGATTTTCTCGGGATATTGCGTATGAGCCACTTGAGCCCAATGGAGATTCTCTGTAGACCAATATCTACAGTTTTGTCGGTTGACAGTACCATTAAGAAAAAGGGTGGCTTCATCGATAAATAAAATATTTCTACAAAAGAATGGATCCAGGTTGCACCGCTCTTGCATACTTTCGCAAAACTCAAGTCGGCGGTCAAAGTCGTCTTCATTTAATTCATGGATTAATCTTATTTTGTAGGGATGATACTTTGCCGTGTGCAGAATATTTTTTACCGATGATTAACTAAGGTTTAAATCTAATGCTACTTGACTCGTAGGTAAATGGGGATTTTCGTTATAACTGAGTAAAACATTCAATTTCATATCATCATCTAGTTTTGGCCTACCTGTCCTGGGAAGATCTTTTACACAACCATGATCACGAAATTTTTTGATAATTTTGCTAACTGTGGATTTTGCAATTGCTTGTCCTCGCTCGGGATGCGTATTATTAAAAAGTTCACATACTTCGTCAAGATTTCTTTGGCAATCTCCCCATCCAAACATCATAAGAATCTCTATTCTTTCTCTTTCTGAAAGCATTTTTATCTGAAAAAAGTAACTCTCCAACAATATGTTAAAAATTGACACAGTTTATTGTCAGTACATGACAGTTTCTATGGGAGTTCTAAAATAATCCACCAGGTTTCACTATGCATAGGGAAATGAGTTAATTTTGTTTAAAGCCAAACTTCCATTTTCTCATTTTTTTATCTCAAAAACAGTTGACTTTAGGAATAGGGTATGCTTAATAAAATATGATCAGAATTTCATGTAGATTCTTAAAATGAAATAATATACAGGGTGTTCCATTAGAGATTCTGAAGTTTTGGCGTGTAACTTGATTTTAAAACACCCTGTATATTTCAAGACATTTTTGAATCATTAATCGTAAGGAACTATACGACTTTTATATGAAACTTTTTTACCCAACTTGTATAGTTTTTGACATATCTCAAGGTTTCCAGACTTTATGCCCTCATTGCATATATATATATATATATATATACGGGAAAATACTCAGTACATGCACTTTACTACTACAAGTCTTATCTGATAATGTTTTTGGGATCCATCCGATCAAGGAGAGAACCTTTATTAGTCACAGTCTCGATATGTCACAATTAAAAGGCTCGACTCAGTTAAAGTAGAACTACTTTAGAGCTAAGTGCTATGCAAAATTGCATCCCCCGTGGAAGGTAAAGTTCCTTATCGATGGCTTCGGTACTATACGCGTTGACTTTACGATTGACTTAAACTTACTGATTTCTGACCAAAGAGCGCGCTGGTTTTGTTAGCTTCTCATGGTCTCCGCCCGAAATGCACCTTTGGACCAGTCAGAGCAAAGTTGCACCCCTAGTCTTTTGGGAATGTTGGTCAATCTTAATGTCGAGCTTGTAGTTCGAGTAGTTATTTTGATGTTTTAGGGACTTACTTGTATTCTAGGTATCAAAACCTATGCCTGTGATTTTTTCTGGATTTTTTTTGTAAATTTATTTAGCCCGGAAATTTTTGGAATATGTAATAGTACTTTTTTTTGAGTGGGCATCGTCACCGTGGCCTTATTGTGCCGCGTACGGACGTTTTTAGGTGTAAAATGAAAATCGATCAAAATCATCCTTTCCGTTCGAAATTCGGAAAAATGTTATTCTAGATAAAAGAATGAGCGCGCTAGATTAAAATTTGTAAAAGTTCCGAACGATCAGCTTTTAAATAAGCCCCAAAATAAAAACAAAAATTTTCTTAAAAATCGGCAACCTGTCTAGTTCGAAAGATGCCAAAATACTCATTTTTTATTAATAAATTTTATTTTTATTGCTTTTTGTTTAGACGCTATGAGTGAAAATAGAAAATTAAAATTTCACTTAAAAATTTAAAGTTGTCTAGAAAGGTCATACTAAGATTCAAAATGAAGCTTACGAGAAATTATACCTTTCTGTTTAGTTTTGAGGGTTTTAGGGTTAGGTACAAAATGAGCCTATTTTGAGCTGTAAAAAATTTTCTTTGAATATAATTTGACTCAAATTTTTAGAAACAGTGTATTTTAACTATACCTTTTATATTCTAAAGGAATTTTGAAAATGTCTCTTCAGACAAAAATTTTCATTTTTGAGATACCCCTGACTTGACCCTCTCGTATCGCTCTGTATATGAGCTTATAAAAATTGTAAATAAGGTCTTTTAATATTATCTGTTATTCTGGCACCTGAGTACAAACAATGAACTCATATAAGTTGTCGACTGGCTTATATTTTATTCATTTATTGTTGCAGTGTTTTGAAAAAAAATCGGTTCAACTTGCCTCTTGTTTATTTGTCTGAAGGGCTTCTGATATCTAGTTAAAACATTTAGGTTAACAACAAAATGGTATAATCTTATGGTAAAAGCTTTGAGTGTTCAAGTCTTTATTTACTTGAATATATATATTTCTGCCGCCTACTATGTTTGTTAGACTGATTATGTGAGATATGTGTGTACACCATTGGGCCACGGCCTTATTATTTAGCTATGAATGTTTTTAGAAGTTATTTCGTTTTTTGCTTTTTAATAATAAGTCCAATATTTTTTTATATTGAGCTTTTTGCTGTCTTTGAACCTTTCATCATGCTTTTTACACTAAATAGGTACGATTTTACATATAAGATCATACAGTGGCGTATTTAGGGGGGACAAATGGGACCAATGCCCTCCATCCCCAGAGCTAATTTTTCAAGCAAAATGTTTAAAAGTAAAAAATTATTTTATAAGGCATTACCACGATTATTATAAGTGTGGACCTTATCAATGTCCCTCCCAGGAAGGCATTCCAATTCATAGATTAATTATTATAGATGCTGCGCTTTTAAAGAACGTTGATTTATTATGCTTTAAATATATTCTTGTGGGAAAGTAACATATCAGTTATTTTTTATCTCAATATTTAAATTCAATTAAAAGTTTATTATTATTATTATTATTATTATTTAATTTTAATAAAGTTAAATAAATCAAATAAATCAACATTTTAAAACAGGAAAATAATGTGTATAGTAGTAAAAAAATCGGTATATTTCCTTTACCCGGAACTACTCTCGTTATGAATTATTCCTTTTATTAGGAAGAGTAAAGTATGACCCAATTCAGTTCAGAACTTAGTTATTTAGTAACATTTTATTGAACGCCATTTTGTTCTATCATTGGATTCCTACCAATATATTTTACCTGTTTCTACATATGCCCCACTTGATTTTGGGGCATAATTTACAATAAGTTCAATAAGTAAATTTACATTAACACACCGCCATTTTGTTACGTCATATTGAATTCGTACCAGTTTATCCCTCTATATCATTTAATGTTTTCTGCAACATATAAATAATAAGATTTTTTACATCGATTTTTTCAAAAATGTATTTGGCCGCCATTTTTTCTTCCATCCTGAATTTGTGCCACAACTTTACCAGTTTATCTCTATATCTCACTTAATTTGCACAAAATTTGAAATGAATCTAATAAGTAGTTTTTTCATGCCGTCGTTTTGTTTTGCTATCTTATATTCATACCAAATGTTACGAGTTCATTCCTATGTAACACTCGTAAGTTTATAAAAACATTCAACCATAATACATGGATTATAGAAGTCGCTTAAAAATCTCTAGGCTAAGTTTAAAGTAAGATACGCAAAAGATTGTGAATTATATGTTTCGATACTTTTCGAGTTCGATCATGTCGAGTTCTGCAAATTATTAGCAAATTCAGAATACTTCCTTACAGAAACGCCAAGGTAAATTCGCTTTTTATACTTATAATCTTGGTACAGATATTGGCAGCAAAGCATACACGATTTTGGTGACTATTCAAACCAAAAAATGTCACAAAAGTCTGCGAGAAAAGTCGCAACTTGTCTTTCGAGGAAGAAAAATCGTATCTCTGAAACCATCAACCAATATCGTCTCAGAGTTCGATCGATCTAACATTACCGGTTCGGAGTTATTAATCGATAAGTGCAAAAAATAGGTGTAAACTCGACAGGTGAGATGCTACTTTTTAAGCTATTTTAGTGTAGATTAAGGTAAAAAATCTGTCGCACCTGTTTGGATGCTAGTGCCCAGAAAATGCCTTCTGACCTTTTCTTTGATAAGTTTGAATAGCCGCCACAATACGTAATTTATCACTACATAAAATTTCAGCTTTTATAAAAAAATCCTAATTAAGACATAACAGTGCTGACTGTACACTTTCTATCAAAGATCTTGCTGTGTACTTCAACATGCTATTAAATTAATTGCTAATAAATTGATAAAATAATTTTTTGACATTCATTTTTGTTACAGTTTGAAATCTTCCGGGGCTATCTTTTGTAGTTGTGAGGTGTTTGCTATAGGAGCTGCATTTTTATGCTAAATAATAAATATTTCAATATTTAAAAAAATGGCATTTACAAGTTGACTCCAACTTTTCTCCCGGGGTATAGGTAAATTGGCCAAAATAGGGTGACACCAAAGAGTAGGTATGTTCAGTACATATCACAAGAATATTCTATCTAATTTTGTGCAGTTACCTTCAATTTCGTGACAAATATACTAACGCAATAAATTACCCTTTTAGAGGGAAGAGTTTAAAAGATTATTAGTTCGTTTTTGTAACATGTTATTAGGTTTTTGTACGTTCTCGAAAGTTGTGAAAAGAATAAATAGTCAGTTAAATATAGATTTTTGTTTTGAAAGGTTCTTCGACTAAATTATAATTGTCCCCCCCCCCCCAGGTTAGTTGACTAGTAACGCAAACATTATATATTTCTTATAGATAGTTATATAAAGAATACAAGATTTTATTTATTATAATTATTATTATTTTTTATAAATTTCCATGCATAAAATATACTTTTATAAAGAGTGTAAAAAAATTAAATCATTAAATAGCATGGCATAAGGGGGTCACAATGAACTAAAAATACTATTTAGTTCATTGGCCGGTTATTATTTACTTTAGTTTTCACCTATAACGGCTATTGCATTTTATTTTAGCGGGTTAACATTATTTATATGAAAATTAGTTTAAATTATTAGATAGCTAAAATCCTATAAGTTTAATAACCACTATCCAGTAGATTGTATCAAATTATTATTGTACTAAATAATGCAATTTAACCCATATAATGTTAATATGTAATGGGTTTTAAAAAATATTTTGAATCAAATAAACACTTAAAATATAAATTTCAAATTGTATCCAAATTTTCCTCATATTGCGAACAACACTATTGGAAAACTAAGAAATATCTAGCTTGTTTTTTAGACTTTTGAATTACTGCCACGAATTTATATAAAATCAACCACTGTGCGGCGCTGGCGGCGGCGATGCTATCATCCTGGATAAAAATTATCGCAAGTTATGTATTTTTTTTCGTAAAATAACACGATCCTAGATAGAATATTACATGTAACATGTAACTCATACATTAAGGTATTTTTTCTCTCTGTGACTGCGGTTCAAAGTTTTCAAACTTTTTAGTGAACTTGGTTTCTATTGGTGCTAGTTTTTTTTTAATTTTTCAGAAGTATTTTTAATATTTTAAATATGTAGAATGTGTTAAGAATATTTGATGGAATGTTTACATTGCTATAATAATTAACTTACACGATTGTTATTAACGATACATAATAAGACGACATTACTATATAACACTTACCTACAACTCATCGTTTTTATATTTAATATCTGCCGTGGCCAAAACGATAGCTCGTAAGGCCACAAAAAAAATAGATAAATAACTACAGTTGTTAAAATTGCTTGTTTTTTAATTTTTAATTACAAAATAAATCTCAATTATATAAAAGAGTTCTGCTAATTTTTAAACGCATTTTAAGTAGATACTACTTTCTGAATTTTTGTTTTAAGAGAAGACAATTAAAAATAAACATTTCTAGAATTATATGAAAGGAATTTTAGACCATTTATTGTACAGAAAGGGTATGAAAAAATGGGTATGAAAAACTGTTAACATTTGATAGAGTATTATTGGACTTTTGAATTTCACCAGTCTAAATTTAAGAATAATTAAAAATTATTCAAGCAATGCCATTTTTTTGCGGCACCCTATATATAAAAACATTAATGAGCCTAAAATTAAGTAATGGGGGGCCATGTTCATCATATAGTTAAAAAATTGATATTATTATGCTTAATCTTACAATTAAAATATATTTAAAGGCACAGAACCAAAATTGAAATTTAAAATCAATAAAAAATATAAAGAAAACACTATCTACGAGACGAGATAACAACGAATTTAATTACATATATATATATATATATATATATATATATATATATAAAATTTTTTTGTTTTCCGATCCAGTAATGCTTCTCTTGTATTTACCTTAGTAGAATATACCAGTGATTTGAACCACCCTCAAAGACAATAATCCGAAGGATTAAGGTCTAGCGATCTAGGTGGCCAATTATAAGGACCACCCCGACCAATCCATCCGTTTGAAAAGTTTTGGTTAAAAATATCTCTTACAAGTAAACTGTAGTGTGCCGCAAATACATGTGTTACACTAAGGGGAACTTATTCAATACATATCCCGAGTGATTTTCAAGAAAGTCTAAATATGTTTTTCCTGTAAGACCAATTAAATTACCATTTAGCATTCCACACCACACATTAATACTAAATTTATGTTTGAAATTATGTCCTACCGTAGCTTGAGGATTTTCATGGGACCACCGGTGTTCATTGTGAATATTATTTATAGCATCACGCGTGAACTGTGCTCATCAATGAACAAAACATACCTATACAACCTTCGATGTTCATTAATCCAATTACATTGGATTGCATTCTCAACTCAAAATCACCCTCCTACATATATATATATATATATATATATATATATATATATATATATATATATATAAATATATAAAATATACAGGTCATTTAAAAAAAATAATGTGATCACTTCCGGTTAAACCGGAAGTCGTATGAAATAAAATTTACTTGCATTTACATCACGGCGCACTTTTTAAAGTTCCTTGCATAATACAGTGTATTTCAACCCTAAGCTAATATAAAACATAACAGAAACCAGAAGCTTTTCGAGAAAAAAATATTTTTTTAAAATCGGTAAATTTTTAACCGAAATACGAGCTATTAAAGTTACACCAGATTTGTAACTATCGCATAATTCGTGCTGGAAGTTTAGTTAGCTGTGTTACCATGGAAAAGTTTGTCAATAATACGTTATAATTATTAAAAAGTTAGTTCTTTGTATCACTAAAGTTAAACTTTGAAATGGAAAATGTTTCGTACAAAAAATGAACATAAATTAAATATAATATTAATTTATGGTGAGTTTAGAAGAGGTGCCGCATTACTGTTACACCGTGAATGTTTTCCAAATAGGGTCCAGCCAAGAGATATATATGTATATATATATATATATATATATATATATATATATATATATATATATATATATATATATATATATATATATATATATATATATATATATATATATATATATATATATATATATATATATATATATATATATATATATATATATATATATATATATATATATATATATATATATATATATATATATATATATATATATATATATATATATATATATATATATATATATATATATATATATATATATATATATATATATATATATATATATATATATATATATATATATATATATATATATATATATATATATATATATATATATATAATATATATATATATATATATATATATATATATATATATATATATATATATATATATATATATATATATATATATATATATATATATATATATATATATATATATATATATATATATATGATCCTCCTGGTGTTGTGACATCCGATAAAAATTGGAACTTTGTGATATCCAGCCGAAAGAAGGGACATAAAGAAAAACAAAAATATGACTTTTATAGAATTTAAAGGGGATTCTATTTCTGTAAAGAAATATTAGAGAACTGTTAAAACAATGATTAAAATTGTACCATCGCTGTGACATCCATTTATCTTTAATATATATTTGCGCAAAGCCTACCTTGAAACATGCGCAAAAATTTCGAGTAAGTTGTGACATCCTTACAGCGTTGCCAAGCTTTTATAACAGCATATGAACGAAACAGCATATTAACTCTGCGAATTAGAAAAAGAGACAAGATATTTACCAAGTGAGGTGTTTAACGATGTTACCCATTAGAATATTTGCACGGTCTCTCGACAGATGTAATGGAATATGTATTTGCTGTGTGTGATATTAAAAAAATGTGTACTTTAGTTAATGTAAATTACCTCTTTAATCAATCAACAAACGAATTTTTCATAATCATTATCATTTATAAAAATAAAATATTTCAAAAATATTAATGAGAAAAATATAATTTTATTTTTTTTTGACAACCAACATAATTTTCTATATGGTCGTACTTTTTGACGGAGAGTATAGATTGATCACCTATAGATTACTTTATTACTTTTGTCTCAATACGATTTCATAATTACAGCAGGTCGGAGTAAATATTTAACTCTAATTGCTAAGACGGAGTTAACACAAGTAGTGGAAAAACTAGGTGGACTGAAATAAAAAGTAAAATTAATATTACCGTTTCCAATGCTCGTACCTCGAATTTGTAACAAACTGTATGCATGCGCAACTTTCCGTTAGTTTAACCGACTTTGTATCCCTAATATCTCCCACTAACAAACGTGAACTCGAATGTCGGCATATTGGGTATAAGCATGCGCTTACAGAATCTGTGAAGTCTCTTGATGAAAAACTCATAATGCTTCGACGTATTGCGCATCACACAATTTGGCTTATTAACCTTTAACTACGGGCGTCCTTCCATCAGTCATAAGTACGTGCGCGGTGTATTCTGTACACCAGCAACTAAAGTGGCCAAAAATCTTAATCAACTACTTCGCATAAATATGATATTGCTCAAATGAAATGAAGGTGCAAATGAATAAAAAAAAATACATAGCGTAAGAAATACTTTATTACACAATAATACAAACTCGTAACAAAATACAATGAACAAAAACACAAGCTATTCATTTTCTCTAAAAATAATGTTCTTTTAGAAATTTTAGCTTAACATTAAATAATATTAAATTGTTACATTATAAGAAAAATGGTGCAACTAAAGGGTTAAAATTAATTCACAAGACACAAAAACTTTTGGGAATATGCTATTCGCTTTCATTTTCTTCCACCTGTTGATCTAATCTATTACACTCTGTACAAATGACAACAGAGTGCTCTTTACAAACCATTTTCATACATTTATTACATGAAATTGTCGTCACTCTATTTTTGCTCCTTCCACAGCAATAGCATCTACCCCGCTTTTTTGCTGGTGGTTCTTCCTCATGGTCGTCTTGTACATTTTTGTATTTCTTCAGGAAAAATTTCAAATCTAAAGGTAAACTCTGTATTTCAGCCCTTTCAGAAAGATGAGGTCTCATCAAAGCCATTGATAAATTTTTGAGAAAAACTCTTCTGTATTTTTGAGGCTTGTTGATGTTCGCAGCATTGTACAGGATTTGGCTGTTAATTCCTGCAATGTTCAGGAGTTGAAAGAATAGGGCCATCGGCCATCTTCGTGTTCTTCGTGATACCGAATACGTACCACACATTTTGTCGACGGTATCGACGCCTCCCTTATGAGAATTGTAGTCCATAATTATTATAGGTTTGCCTGTTTCAGGATCTACTGCAGAATTACTATGCATGGTAGATAGCAAAATTACAGCTTTATTCTTTTTTGGGGCATAGGAAACAATAGTAACCTCTTTTTGAAACCCAAAAATGGACGATCCAATTTGTGTCTTTTTATTAGGTAAAAACTCTTGGGGCAGCTCTCTTTTATTTCTTTTTAGGGTGCCAACTGTTGTTATTTTATCTTTTAAAAGATCAATCGCCAAAGGATAGCTGGTATACCAGTTGTCGCATGTCAAGTTGCGATTTTTACCTTTCCAGGGTTCAAGCAGCCGATGAGTAATATCAGTTGGTGTGTTAGATTTTCTGTAGGGTCCTTCCGGTTGTTGACCACAATACACCTCAAAATTGGTGACATAGAAAGTTTTTGCATCACACAATACAAATACTTTCAAGCCGTACTTTGCGGGCTTGCTCGGAATGTATTGCACAAAGCTACATCTGCCTCTGAACGGTATCAACATTTCATCAATTGTCATCTGTTCTCCCAGAGAATAGTTGTTGCTGCAATTCTCCATAAAACGATCAAGAGTAAATCGAATGGCAGCAAGTTTGTCAACTGATTTGCGGTCCTGTCGAGTATCTTTGTTATCAAACCTAAGAGACGCAAGCAAAAATAAAAACCGATCGGCACTCATGCAAACTCGAAATATTTCTGAGCCGGTTCCATCTGTGGTCCACAGCTCAAGGAAGTGAGTATGGTTTTGCTTTTTTGTCCCTGCAAGTAGTAATATTCCTATAAACGCCATAATTTCTGTTTTTGTAGTATCTTTAGCTCGTCTTGGCCGTTCGTAATTTACTCGCATCTTTGCAATCTGCAAATTTGTGCATTCAACTATATTTTCTATGATATCATTTGTAAATATTTTTTCAAAAGCACTTTTTTCATCAGTAACGTCTCTTGCACACATTTTTGGCCCAGGAAATATCTTTACAATATTTTTCGAAGAAGTTTTGCTGAATTTGCTCGCAAGTGATTGTTTATGCCATTTAGTTTTTTTATCTTTCCCTATGAAATACTCATTGTCTTCATCATGTTCTGAAATGTTTCCATTGTCATCGTCTGCATCTAAATCAAGCATATCTTGATTTATATCGTGTAGGTCCACTTCCGAGTCAGTGTCGTGGTCACTTTTTTCTATTAGCTCCTCGTCTGAAGTATCTGGGTCCCCACCAACATCTTCATCAGATTCTTCGTCACATATAGCTTGAGCCATAGCTCTAAGCTCATCTTCTGAGAGCTTATTTTTTACTGGTACACGATGCCTGCAAAATTAAAATTTCTATTGCAAGTATCTCGCGGTTTACAAATATTATGAAGAAATATCCAATTGATTTTGATGTGTGAAAATAAATATGAAAATAAAATATTCAGTCAAATGTTTTGAGTATACAGTAATACTATTTTCACAAAAAAAATGTTGTGGATATTTATCGATAAGGTGGCAACAAGAAATTTATTTTTAGCAGTGACATTATAAAGGAAAATGTATCTTAATTTTTCATAAAACATATTAGGCAAAAGTTTTACGTATAGAACGATCTCATAATCTTTTTACGACGTTATCAAAAAACTATAATATCGAATTTCAAAAGGATAGCTTACAGTATATTTATGCAATAAAAAAGTGAAATCTATTTTATTATGAAAACATTTTGTATGCTATAACAATCAATTCTAATTTCAATGGAAATTTTAGATTACCTGGCCGTTTAAAAATTGTCTAATATGTTTTGCTGAAAAAACATAACTTTTATTTTTATAACAACGAACGACACTGCTAAAAATTTAATTCTCTTGTTGCGCCTTGATCACCTGATCGATAAGTACCATCAACAAAAATTTTATGAAAATTTTACTAAAAAGGGGGCTAGAATTTGGAAGTCATGAAAACTGAGACATACTGTATAGATATATCATGTTTTAAATATTTTTAATACAAAATTATACATTTTTTTATGTAGAACGTTGCAAAAGAGCTAGCTTGTCTTACAGATAAATATTTTGATGTCAATAATATCACGATTTAATAGGCAAACCAAATTTAATCCCACAAAATTTACTTACATAACTAGGTGCTTGGTGTACTGAATACACCACAGGTAAACTTCGTTTGAATTTCCAGGAAACGAACAAGCGGTCTGCACGATAATCAGTTTGCGACTGAGGAACCTTAATGTTGACACTTCACAGATAGGTTACGTTGATGCGGCGGAAGCGCGGGGACTACTCTACAAAAATGGCGGCCATTTTAGTGCGTCTGGTGTACTGTATACACCGTAGCCCGTAGTTAAAGGTTAAAAATCGGCATTTCATAGTGTAATGTATTTCACTCATCGAACTGTGAATCGTTTTGATTTCATTGAAATCGGTAATTTCCTTTATGCTATGTCTAAATATTATGGAAGAAAACAATGATTACCTATTACCGATGTCACAAACATCGACCATGTATTAGAATAGTATTTAAGATGATTAGGAAGATACAATATATTGTTATTATTACTTCCCTCATAAAATAGAAGTATTGTAATCGTGAAAAAATCACCCTCCCAGATTTTTTCAGATCTTTACGTTTCAGGGCCCCTAGACGACGAAAAACATATTTTCTCGATTCCGTCAGCCTGTCTGTCAAAAATTAAGGGTCATATGGAGATGACATGGTAACATTTTGGTAAAAACCCGTTATGGTAAAACAAAATGGCGGCCTAGTGAAATGTTAAAAAAATTATTACTGAAAAAATGCTTTTCCAATTTATCTCAAATTGTGCACAAAAATCAAGTATTATGTAGGAATCAACTGGTAAAATGGCGAATCCAAGATGGCGGAACAAAATGACGGCTTAATAAAATATTTAGAATTCAGCCTGAAAAACTACTGAATGCACTGATTTCAAATTGTGTGCCATAACTAATTGTAGTATAGAGATAAACTAGTAAAAGTGTGGTACTAATGTAAGATGGCGGAACCCTCTCAGGTTTTACATATCTTCGCATTTTTGCGTCCCTAGGTAGCAAAAATATGTTTCATTAAGTTCCTCGGTCCGTCTGTCGGTTAGTGTGTCTGTCATTTATCAGCATAGCTTTAAAACTATTCATCAGATAGACTTCAAATTTTGGACAAAAATTAAGGCTCATATGGGGATGACCTGGAAATATTTTGGTTTAAATCCAATGTCGGAACAAGATGGCGGCCTAGTGAAACGTTAAAAAATTATCACTGAAAACCTCAAATTTTGTAAAAAAAATCAAGTGTTACATGAACTGTTAATATTTTGGAATGAATATGAGATGGCAAAACAAAATGGCGACCTAATATAATATTTAAAAAATCATTCTGAAAAACTACTTATTAGATTAATTTCAAATTGTGTGCAAGCATTAAATGTAATATAGAGATAAACTGGTAAAGTTGTGTAACGAATTCAAGATAGCGGAATAAAAAAAATAACGTAAAAAAATCTTCTTATTCAATTGACTGTAAATTTTGGAGAAAAATTAAATATAATATAAAGATAAACTGGTGCGAATTCAACATAACAAAATCGCGGTGTGGGTCAATGTAAAAACTACTTATTGAATTAATTTTAAATTATTGCCCAAAATCAAATGTGGCATAGGTACAAACTGGTAAAATATTGATAGGGATCCAATATACTGGAACAAAATGGCGTCCAATAAAAATGTTTGAAAATACAGTATATATGTGTTCCTAAATAACTATTGAACAAAACTGATTTGCACTTCATTACTCCTACTTAATAAAAGGAAATATTCAAAATGAGGGAAGTTCTGTCTAAAGGAAATTTAACGAGTTTTTTAATTTTGTGATCTGCTGTATTTCTGTTACCATACAGATGCTATGGATTCCGCGTTATAGTAGGATAACTCTGAATAATTCTGCGCCTCACATACAGGGTGGTCTAATAGTGCGTTCAAGTCCAATAGCTCGACTATTGTGGGGATTAAAAAAAAATTATACAGGTTTCAGGGTCCCTAAATGCCTAAAAACATATTTTCTTAATTTTGTCGGTCTGTCTGTCAGGCTGTCTGTAAGTCTACAGCTAAAAACTACTTATCCGATTGACTTCAAATGTTGGTCAAATATTTAGAGTCACATGAGAACAACATGGTAACATTTTGGTAAAAAATCTAGTATGGCAGAATAAAATGGCGGTCTATTAAAATAAAAAATGAAAATACATATCCAAGAAGGCGAAATAAAATATCGACCTAATAAAATTTTAAGAAATTATTATTAAAACTGCTGCTCCAATTTACCTTAACCATTGCACAAGAATCAAGTTTAATATAGGGATAAAATGGAAAATTTTTAGCGTGGAGCCTTGATAGTGAACAAAAATGACCGCCTAATTAAATGTATCAGTAACATAAAAAGTACGTATACAATGAAGTTGAAATTTTATACAAAAATAAAGTGTAAAACAGGGATGAACTGGTAAAATTTGGTCTATCCCATGTTGCGAAAGAAAATAGCTGCTTAATGAAATGTTTAAAAAAGTCGGTAATATTCTATTTCTTTTTTTTTAAATAGAAGAAAAAATCTTCTATTTATGGAGAAAAATATTAAAAGTTTTCGTTCATTTTTTTGTCGGCCATATACATAAACATAAAAGAAATGCAAAATAATTAAAATTAAAAAATGTTGACATCAAATGAAAGCATAATTAAAAAACGGTATGTGTATATGAAGAAACAGTAGAAAATATATTGAAAATGAATATGAAGAAAAATAAATTTTCAAAAATCGTGTAATTCTGTTTTACCCGGGATATCCCTCGTAACTAATTCCATCACACATAGATAACAATTTATATTGGTAATAATTTTATAGATATTGTATAAATTGTACTTATAATCTCTTATAAGTTAAGTCCTGGTTATTTGGGTACAAAAATAGGTAAAACCCTTTTAACAGAACTGTCCTCGTAATAAAGAAAATAAGCACATATTGATATTTATACAGTGTGTTATCTTACTACCAAATAACTATATGGATATATCTTAGTCTTATCGAGAAATTCGTCATTTCGCGAAGAGCTTAGTCAGTGCATTAAGCATCGGCAGATTGCAGGTTGATGGAGTGCCCAAGAAAAAGGGCATTTTGTATTTAAATGATATACAGTGTGGTCCAACAGTGCGCTCAAATCCAATAGTTGGGTTATTGTGAGAATTAGAAAAAAATTGTACGAAATTTGTAAGGACTGCTGAGAGCTATAACCTAAAATTATTTTCGATTATGCAGGTTGAGGATACGTTTGCCACAAACCAAATTTACATTTTTTTAAATGGAACACGCTGTATATTGCTTTATTTTCAGATTCCTCCCTTTTTGACCATTCACCCAATATAGGGTTTGTGGGGACTAATACATAGTCATTCAAGATTTATGGCCACTTTTCGATATTATAAGACGTATCTTTGACGGCTTGTATTTTTTTTTAATGGGTTAGCATAAATCATTTTAGCATGGTAAAAACTTCCAAATGTGGTCTTCTTTGAACTGCGGTTCTTTAGCATTCTTTGATAACAGTATACAGGGTAAATAAAAATCCTAGATGCAAATTTTATCGATTAATTTAAATAGCACAACCTGTAAATTATTAAATTTTCAGATTCCTCTCTTTTTAGCTATTGATTTAGTATAGGGTTTGTGTGATCTGTACAGAGTTGTTCAAGATTTATGGCAACTTTTCAAAAAACATGAGAGGTGGACATCTCAATTTATTACAGGAAAATATTGCAAAGTGTTCCTTCAAGATAATTTTTTGCAATTGCCAAACAAAAATCTTTTTTGGCATTTCCCCAACTGAAAAAAAATATCCAACTTTAAATTAAGTAAATAATCTCAACATGTAGATAGATTGCTTGTCAATCTAAACACAATGAATGCAATTGTTTCTTAGTCTTGAATATATGACGAAAAATATCCGAGAAGCGCTTTTGAAAGATCATACAACGGTTTGATGAGACGGGAAAGGTAGGATACACAAAAACTGATCGAGTCAAAACTGTTTTAAACTAGTTAGGACTTAGAATGGACAACTTAACAGCTAGTTTAAACTTATTGTTACGTTGCCCACCCTAGAGCAATTAGAATGTAAAAATAAAAAAAATAAAACAATAAAAAACAAACAATACTATGTAATAAAGCGCATAAAACAGTAAAAACTATTTAATTAGATGTTCGAAATACCTACTGTTCTGTACGACACAAATATTTAAACGATTTTCAAAAGATAGGCTAACATTTTTTAATGTATTAAAATTAATTTCATTAAATACACTTCAGATTCTTACCTTCATATTTTCTTTTGTAGTTGGAGGTAAAGTGCGTGACACGAAAGAAAACCGGGCGGAGTCAATCGGTTTAGGAAGGTCGGGCAAGAAATCTTTTTAAACCAGTGGAGTCCCGTCGTTCTTTAAATAATATGGCACTCCTTTTTGACTATACGCACTTCAGATAATTAAAAAATGTAACTATGCTTAATGAACCTTTATCTATATTTGTCTGTTTTCTTTCATGTACCGCACTTCTATATCTCTGTTGAATTGCAAAAACGACAAACTTTCGAGTTTTAAAATACATTAATTTTGATTTTTCTTGATCGATTTACCTATAAATATATTTTTTCTTGAGTTCTGTCATTAACGGTTCCCGGGCTACTGCCTACGTCCACTATTATTGGACCACCCAGTATAGTGATACACGATTTATAAGTCCAGATTTTACAAGGGCAACCAGCATCAGATCCAGTGAACGAGATTTATCAAAATTTTAATTTATGCAGTTCGACTTTGGGCTACTCGGGTATGCCAAAAGTGGCCGTCTGTCTCCGTTTGTCATATAACTTTATACAGGGGCCGTCATTCTGAAGTACTATACAGGGCGTTTTCTAATTGCGTGCTTATTTTAAAGGGGATGTTTTTATGTCCTGAAAGTCTTAACTTTTGAGATACAGGATGGTAAAGTTGAAAAAGAAAACATTTCTTTTCATCCCAATTTTGATGCTATTGTAAATAACTGCATGTTATGTCCTAATTGCGTGCTGATGTTAAAGAAGATGTTTTTATGTCCTGAAAGTCTTAACTTTTGAGATACAGGATGGTAAAGTTTAAAAAGAAAACATTTCTTTTCATCCCAACTCTGATGCTATTATAGATAACTGCATGAAATTTGATACACGTCTTTTATGCATTAAGGAGCATACGGATTTACCCACGTTAATTATATATGCACGCCACTGGTAGAAATTTCGAAAATTGATTGTTAATAAAAAATGCTCTTTTATACGTAAAAGAGGTGTTTTAAATTTCACACAGGTATTTATCTATAATAGCATCAGAATTAGAATTTTAAAAAATTGTTTTTTTAAAACCCTGTATGTCCCAAGTTAAGACTTTTAGGTTCATATTAAACTTTTTTCTTAAAAAGGTCCAAGAATAACCCCCCTTTAACATTAGCACGCAATTAGGAAACGCCCTGTATAGTACTTCACAATGACGCCCCCTGTACAATGTAATATGATAGACGCAGACAAACGGTCACTTTTGGCACACCCGAATAGCCCAAAGTCGAACTGCATAAGTTAAAATTTTGATAAATCTTGTTCACTGGAATCAGTGCTGGCTCCCGTACTATAACTACATTGATGTGCTAATTTTGGAAAAATATGAGTTCTGTAGCTTTTCAAATATTAATTGCAATATTAGATATTTCTGACACCCGGTATTGAACAGAAAATTAATTATTTTGAAGCATTTTATTGACAGCTAATTTATGAACAATTTTACAAAATATATGAAAAAAAACTAAGCCATTCTTGAGGTTGACGTCTGTGATTCTAATGGTTCGATTCCTTCTAAATCGTTATCTCCCTCTGAATACGATGAGGTTTCGTCGTCACTACTTGAAGATCCCAGTGTGATAAGTAAATCATCAATAACCGTTTTAATTTTGCCATCTACTTCCCAGTATTTATCTTCAATAGAATGAACATGTTTAACATACGATTTCCAATTTTCAGCCGATATTGAGTCAATCGCTTCTAATGTTATTTTATTTAAATCTTTAATTGAAAGTTCACCGGTGTTGCGCTCTCGAATATATTTTTTTACTCCTGCCCATGCAAGTTCAATAGGGTTGAAGTCGCACATGTATGGAGGCAGCCTTAAAGGTGTACGACCGAGGTTACGTAAAAGACCGTCAATTTTATACTTTTTTTTTAGGCTTGTTGGCTGATATTACTTCATATAATTGATATTTTCTCCATGTTGGATCACGTACAAGATTGTTCGATTTAAGTCACGATATCATATGAGATTTTGTAGAGTATTTAGTTGGCACTTTATCTTCTACTTGAGAATGATAAGGCGCATTATCTATTACCACGACTGATTTGGAAGGAATGTTAGGTAGAAGCTTCTCGAGTAACCACTTTTCAAAATTATCTCTATTCATCTGTCCATGATAGTCTCCAGTTGTTAGTCCCGAGCGAAAAACTAAAGCAGCACCTGGAACAAATCCGGCTTCTGAACCAGCATGAACTATAATAAAGCGACTACTAGAGAGGATTCCCTGAACAACACCTGTAACACTTTCATTTTGCCAGCATTTGTTCACTGTCATATCATTATCTACCCAGGTTTCGTCTAGATACACAATATTGCATCCTTCTTGCCTATATTGCCTTACAGTTGATAGATATTTCACCCGCCAGTGAAAAATATTTAGTCTGTCAATAAGCAATTTTCGTTTATTTTGGCACTTGCGTCAAACAAAAACATTTGATCGTAAAAGCCGATTTAAGGTTTTATACGCGTACAGAAAACCTATTTTGTTCTTTACAACACGAAGTAGGGGTTTGCAGGTCGGAACCTTCTTCAAGTTTATATAAAAATCCTCTATTGTTCGTCGAATTACTTGAAAATCACCATCGTCAATTTTACCTTTGTATGATAATCGGGGTCCTTTTTTACCAGGAGATTTTAAAGGTGAAGTAGAACATTAGCGATCATTATGTTCTCTTACACTAGTTTCCGAAACGCCGGTGTAAAATGCAGCGCGTTCTGTTCGATTATGAATTGGAATAATCAAACTATTATTTTCAGCTTCTCTAGTACAACAGGCCTCTATAACGCTCGCAATAACTTCACGTTCACCGCTTCGAATTGTTTTTCCTCTTTTGCTCGCTATCGTTACTTCGAAATATTAATTCAATTTCAACGCAACGCATTTATATAGAAATGAAAACAAATGCTCGAAATGTATAGGCTCCAGTGGAAATAGTTAGAACCTTCTAGCGACAAGTGCATGGAGACTCTAGGAACATCCCAATTACAAGTGGACCAGTGCGAAATTTACTAAATCCTCGATTTATTTTAAGGACCGCCCGGTTTTCTTTCGTGTTCCGCACTATATTTGATAGACTAAATTTTTAACAAATCCCCAAAGGAAAAAGTCCATTTTTGTCTAGTAAGGGGATCTAGGCGGCAACACAATCGGTCCTCCTCTTCACATCCAGCGTTCTTGAAATTTTTCAGTAAGAAATGCATGAATGTCAGCCATATGATGAACAGGGTAACCGTCATGCATAAACCATATTTGATCATGGACGCTAATAGGGATTTAGTATAATAGTGCTCTAAAGTTTTCCCTCAAAAACTAGATATATAGATGTGCAGTAAGCCTTTCTTCAAAAAAATGCGGACCGATGACAAAATTTCCAACGATTCCACTCCAGACGTTAAAAGACCTCCTATTTTGACTAGTTGTGCAAATATAGTGAAGATTTTCAGCAGCGTCGTAATAAAAATAATATCTATTGACATTTCCAATTTTGTAGAATGTTCCTTAGTCAATAAATAGCACAAAATTAGTAAATCTTGGCTCTCTCTAAATTTGTTGTTGTGCCCAGTGACAAAAATCTAGTCGCCTTTGGTAATCATCCTCATACAATTCTTAAAGTATTTAAATGTAGTAGGGGTGAAACTTGTTTTTTTTTAAATTCGTAGAATAGTGGTTTTACTTACATCTATTTCCCTTGCAACTCTTCTTTACCCAACATGTGGGTCTTCTATAACTTTTAAGTTTACTGCTAACTCGTTCTTCTCATTTAAAACAAGTTTGGCTCGATAAGTTTTCGTGTATTCTACATTTCCCGTCTATCAAACCGTTGCATAAGCCTTTCAAAAGCGCTTCTGTGTGGTGGTCTTGTACCAGGATCTTTTTGTCACTAACAAACAATTCTTTTCACTTCCTCCTAACACATAAATCATATCTTTCATTTCTTGTCTATTAAAATTCACGTTTTCGTCTTACAAAAAAACTGTACTTAGTTTATGATACAAAACTCAGACACCAGCATGGCAACTCAAATTTATATTTTTGACAGTTTAATTTCATTTGTAAAAACAAGGCCCACTAGATTCTTGTCGCTGGGCACAACAACAAATTCAAAGAGATTTGCTGACTTTTTTGTGTTATTTACTGACGAAGCAACAATTCCACAGAAACAGAAATGTCAATAGACATAATTTTCGTTATAACGCTACTGAAAAACCTCATTTTACTCGCATAACTAGTCAAAATAGGGGGCTCTTAACATCAAATGTGCCTCTAATATTTTTGAAAAGTGGCCATAAATCTTGAACGACTCTGTAGATCACATAAACCCTGTATTAGGTAAATGGCCAAAAAGGGAAGAATCTGAAAATATAATAATACATATACAAGATTTGTATTTACTCTGTATGCCGTTATTAAAGAATACTAAAGAAAAATACCGCAGTTGAAAGAAGACCACATTTGGAAGTTTTTACCATGCTAAAATGATTTATGTTGAGGGATTAATAAAATATAAGCCGTCAAATGTATCTCTGCTAATATCGAAAACTGGCCATAAATCTTGAATGACTCTGTATAGTCCCCACAAACCCTATATTGACTTGAACGCTAAAATTTTCTATTTTATCACTATATCAAACTTGATTATTGTGCAATGGTTAAGGTAAACTGGAGCAGCAGTTTTTAGCAATAATTTCTTAAAATTTTATTAGGCAGATATTTTACTTCGCCTTCTTGGATATGTACTCCACATTCTGTGAAAATTGGGGAAATTCGATAAGTAGTTTTTTAGTAATTATCTTTTTACCTTTTAATGGGCCGCCATTTTATTCTGTCGTACTGGATTTTTAACAATATAAAAGCGCACTATGAGTAAAATACTCGTACTTTTCAAGTTAGAACATACACACCCGTTTAAGTAGGTGACTAACTTTTACTCAATAATCCTGTACACATGCTTACACAGGAACATCTACTATGGCTATTAATGTTGACTTTATAAAAAATTACCAATAATTAACCAACAATAGCTAAATTTTTTTGTTAATCTGCATTTTTATATACGACATACATCAAAACTCGCGGTTTTAATGATGTACCTACTGTTAAATTTTAATGCTCATTTTCCTTAGGGTAGTGCGTATTTTCCCCTAAACCACACCGGCCCAAACAGTTAGTGGACCAAAACTTCACTGGCCCAAACTGTCGAAATCCCGACAGATTGGAATGTGTGGAATGCGCCGCTAGCCCGACACTTTAAATACCGAATTGGCGAGCTACGCTACTGGCTAAAAATTCTTTAAATAGGCCTGCTGTGTTGTCAAGTTTTATTGATAAAAATAAATATATTTGTTGTTAACCGTATATTGACTGTTTTTTTTTTGGTTTATTATAAAGCATTTGTTTATCACAGGATAATATCTAATTAATGGAATAATGGAGATTGAATATTGAAAAAAAAAATTATTGTTGGAAAGCCCAGGAAGAGGTTATTGCATGTTTGCATTGAGATGATTTTAAACCTTCTACCCTTGTCTATACATAAACAAGGCTTCTACATATAAAGTGAGTATGTTTATTTTAGAATAGTGTGAATATGGTATAAAGTTGCAACCATTTCAGTTTTTGGACTCTTACACTCAGATAATCTTATTTGTTAGTATATAGGATTGAGTCCCCATCTGTTATTAATGTGGATATTGTTCCCTACCTAAAAATAAAACAAAGTTGTCTACTAAAGACTATATAAAATTCCACAAAAGCCTTGATGCTTGAACATGTATCTTTTAACTAATATGTTTTGTGAGCTTTTTGAGACACATAATTTCAACTTTTTTTTAAAGTTTTTTAATTTTGTATCCTGATCCCAAGCAAATACCTATCTAAAAATCAGTTTTTATCAGACACATATTGATTAGTATTTTATAAGATTGTTAATGATTTTCCCTAAGCTTGTTATTCGTGCAGGTACTTTATTAATTATAATTTGTTTTAGGACCTAGTCTTCTTGATGTTTGATATAGGTATCGTAGACAAGGCTTAGGAAGTTAGTTCTGCTCATATGTGCATTGCAGATAGTAGTGACGTGTATATTATAGTAGTACTTATAATTACTGTTGCTGAGAAAGTGTGTAGTTTAAGAACTAAAAAAGATGCACCATGTGATAAATGTAGGGTCAACTTTATTATTAATTTTATCTTTAATAATTTTTTTTGTCACTGTAAAGTGAATCACATATTTTGTATATTGATTAAAGATATATAGCTAAAGTGGATTAGAAATTTGAAGATTTTTTCCCCATATTTTAAAAATATTAACTGTGGCCTATTTATATATTTTCTTCAGTTGGTATACACAATTGAGTAATAAGTTAATTTAGTAAGTATGCAAGATATTGCACATCTCACCTTTAATTTTTTTAAAATCTAAGTGTGGCTTAAGAAAAAGTTAGGTAGATGATATAATTATAAAGAACAAAAGTCTTTCGAAGATACCTTCAATTAATTTCATGCTTTCAGGTTCTTAAGTTTATTAACTGGTATAAAGTAGTTTAGATCTTGTAAATTATCTTATCAATTAATTTATTAAAATATAAACTTTTATAGCCTAATCTTATAAAATTTCCTAAAAATATTAGATCTTATCGTTGATTTTACCATATGTTGGGAACTTGCTGTCAAACTTATAAGACTGCGTATTGTTGAAAAAATTATGGTATAGTCTTTATTGAAGTAAATGTTAATTTTAAATAAATAGTTCCAAACCAGTAAAAAAGGTATCCTACAATAGCTTTATACATAGATTCTGTCATATCACAATTAAATCAGCTGTACATTAAGGTATCATATTATAAGATTAATAATACTTAAGGTTGAGACAGTGTTTCAAGAAGGATAGACATTGACTGAAAGCATTATCCCATATAATACCTGTAGTGCCTTGTTTAATGTCCGACTAAGAAAAATATTTTTTAATTGACAAAAATCTGGTTTAAACATTATATGTTAAATATTATTTAACTGACTTTGACATAATGTCATTATTTGTCAAAATAAATAAAGAAAATTGACAATATACCTATTATAAGAGATGTTAGAGAAAACATAACACCGATATGAATAACTTGCCTCTTATGGCATGGTTTTTCTCCATTGGCTTTAAAGGTAAAGGTATCAAATCTAACATATTTAAGATTAGCAAAAAGATGCCTATTTAATGGGCATATAATAGACAGGGTGTCCCATAAAAAAATTGAGGGTTCTATTTATAATCAATATTCCCGTACATTATTAGATGATAATTGATCATTGTAGATGATAAAAATACTATTTATTTGCCTGTCATTGTTAATATATTTTATTGTTATAGTTTAAAATTTCACAATGTTTGTATTTATTTAATATATTATTATACAAAAAAAGCATAATTTTACAAAAGAAAATACACTTAATACTCACAAACAGAACAAAACATAGAACAATAGTTAAGTAATGAATCTTAAAATATTTAATACAGTCAGGTAATAAAACTCAGATACTAAAAGAAGTAAAATGTAAGTTTAACCCAAAAAGAAAAAATTAAGTGCTAAAATAAATATAATATATAATAGCTAGGAATAAGTTTTGTAATTTTTTAAATAAAACATATAATTTTACTGATTAATTTGTTTGTTGTGTCCAGATGCATACTAATCATACAATTACCTTATATATATATATATATATATATATATATATATATATATATATATATATATATATATATATATATATATATATATATATATATATATATATATATATATATATATATGTATATACTACTACCTGGCCTACCTACTACCTACCTAAACTTGGTAAAGCTTATGGACATCCAAAATAAATAAGTAGCTAACCACAATCACCATATTAATATTGCATAAAATGTGCCATCTCTACACATTTATAGAAAACCAGCTATATTCACTGTTAAAATTTAAAATGATCAGTAAAATTGAACTTTGTGACATTAACTCAAATCATGATATTAACAGGCATATTTGTCTGGGCAGGTGAACCACTGATTTATTAAATACAATAAAATCCAATTTTCTTATTAAAATTATTTAAAAACAATTTCAAACAAATAACTTGGTTGGTGTGACAACATTCTTCAGGGCCTAGCTCGGATATAGTGAACAGAGCCTATAATTATGTTTTGCTCTTTCAATTTCTCCAAATGCAACAGACCAAAATTATTAATTTTACAAAAACAGTTTTGAAGCCAGGTATAATTTTGTAAGTTTTTTAACCTTACAATAAAAAAATACTGATATTCAATTTCCAATGATCATTTTTGAAGCTTAGTTTGCATTGGTTTTGATTAAAATTCTACAAATCATATCACTTGTTAACAATATGAATAATTTAAGTCTGTGATTACAAATAATTTCATAAGAAATTAATTACAGCTACCCTTACTTTTGACTAAATATGCTAGGTGGATTTTGAAGCTACGTTTAAGGTGTGAACGAACTATTTTTAACAAATTGAAGAAGTTATCAAAATAACTGGTTTCTTAAAGCTAAAGAAGCAAGCTTTCAAATTCTGAAAATATTAACAAGATAGATTGCCTTCTTTTTAAAATACAGACAACTGTGTTTTTGTTATGATAACTTTAATTAAGTTTATGTATTGAGAGTTTTTATGAATTTTTCCAGTCCAGTCTGGAGTTAGCCTAACCCTGGATGTAACAATAATAGCTATATTTTGAAAAATGATACTTTAAATCATTTTGTGTATTTAATCACAAATATTTGTAAAAGTTATATATCTTTGTTACTGGACATTGTGGATAGCTATATGATGTGGAGAATCCGTGTTGAATGATTTCAAAATGTATCTACTTAATTATGTTAAAGTAGGAGGAGAAGCTATGAGTCAGCCTAAAGAAATCAAAATTGGAGTACCATAAGGTACAGTGCTGCGTCTTGTGCTTTTTAACATGTATATCAACACTCTTTGTAATCTTGGCACGAGGGGGTAAAGTGGTTGCCTATGGTGATGACTCCACTTTGATTTTCCCCAGTAATACATGGGAAGAATTGCAGTATTTATTAATTGAGGATATGAATAAGGTTAAATAGTTTTTGGATAACTGACCCTTAATGTAAAGAAAACTAACTTATTCAATTGCATAA
This sequence comes from Kuschelorhynchus macadamiae, assembly GCA_030620095.1. Taxonomy (NCBI): domain Eukaryota; kingdom Metazoa; phylum Arthropoda; class Insecta; order Coleoptera; family Curculionidae; genus Kuschelorhynchus; species Kuschelorhynchus macadamiae. Next base: position 43,306 of record JAUTXW010002812.1, read on the forward strand.
ATTAATCATCCAAATTTTAATTAAATTAACATAGATTCTTTGAGTGTACTGTTGGTAAATAAAGCAATAAAAAATAATAAAAGTTTAAAGAAATAAAAAGTTTTAAGAAGTAAGTCTATTCATTGTAGGTCAGACACATTGTAATGGCATATAATACCTACTTGACAAAATGGTGAATGTCAAGATATAGTTTATTTTCAGAATAAATCTAAACCTAAGATTATATTAAACATTAACTTTATTTAAAACACATTACAGTAAATATTTTCTTCGTATGATGTAATCAGTCTTCTCAACTCACAAAGGGATTGTTTTCACTTGCCTCGCCCCTGGCAATAACTAAATTGGTGTAGTTGGTAAGAAGGCCAGATTTTAATCAATGACATACATACTAACTTTCTAGAGCTTACATCTTGTTGGTGATCTTATTACATAGTGGTCGTCCCTAGGCATACTAAAAATAAAGAATTTTCTTAATTACTTTCAAAAAAATTAATACTCTTATTCAAAAAAAAAGAAATGAATGAAATAGATATTGCACTACTTAGAAAAATAACCAGGTCCTGGTGAACTTATGCTATTTGAATTTTAAAAAGAAAACAAAAAAAAACTACATATTATATTACATACATATTATATTTAAATAATTATTTGTGGAAGTATTATTCTAGTTTTATCTTAGGCATGTTATAAATATATTTGATTTAATCAGAAGTGGTACCATCTATACATTTTTACATTCCGATAAAACTAAATTCTATGAATGTCAGTTTTTAAATGTTTGAAATCGGACAAAAAATGGCGGATCTATTTAGCTGGCCATGTCACAAATATTAATGCAAATTTTAACAGACTTCAAAAAAGGAGGTTATCAATTTGACCCTCTGAATTTTTTGTATGTATGTACATATATTACTCTGCGATGGTTTCAACAATTTTGATGAAATTTTCAAGGAATATTCGGGATATTGCCCGAGTGGTCCCACAGCCAGCATATTGTAAAAAGGTTAAATATGGCGGAATGACGCTATATTAAATATTTATTCGACGCAGTAAAAGCGTACACCATTTTATTAGGAATTTACTTAGATATATATGGTTATTTGTTAAATATAACTTAAAATAAAACTCATATAAATTGAACTAAAAAGGATGAAATAAAAAACTGTATAAAAAATAAAACTTCAAAAAATGCACCTAAAAATGGAAAATAATATTTTATTCCATGTGGAAAATTTTAGTCTGTGAAGTCAGCACCAAATTAATACAGATAGTAAAACATTATACTCTTGGTATTAGACATCAAAACACTCATTACATAAATATAGTTTTGTGATTAGGTAATTAAGAATAAGTTTGGTTTCGATTTCACAGACACAAGGTATGGGATTCACTTCTGGGGCGTTTCTTCACAATATCTACTGCAGAAAGCTTTGTTCTCCAAACATAAATTTTTATAAAAAATAAAAAACTTCAAAAAAAAACAAAACTAAGAAGTAAAAAATAATATTTTATTCCACATTGAAAATTTGACTTTATGAAGTCGTCTTCAAACTTATTCTTAATAACTTAATCACAGACATTTATATAATGGGTACCTACATATATGGGAATAAAATATATTATTATCTATTAATTTTTACATTCCGATAAAACTTTAAATTCTATGAATATCAGTTTTAAATGTTTGAAATCGGACAAAAAATGGCGGATCTGCAGGCATTTTCTTTATTTTGTTTAGATGGCCATGTCACAAATATTAATACAATTTTTAAAAGACTAAAAAAGGAGGTTATCAATTTGACCCTATGTATTTTTTTTATGTGTGTATATCGATTACTCTGCGGTGGTTTCAACAATTTGGATGAAATTGTTTATTGTAAAAAAGTTAAAGAATAGCAGAATGACGCTAGATTAAATATTTTATTTGACGCAAAGCGTTCACCATTTTATCAGGAAATAACATTTTTGGCTTTAACTTTACAAACTAAAATTTTAAAGAGGAAATAAAATATTATTTTTCTTCTAAGCACTTTATTTAGCTACCTATTTAACAAATGTTTCTTTGTAAGAAGAAAATATTTTGAAAAGGAGAAATGCCTCATTTCTATTAAAATATCTAATTATTTTGACATATGAATTACCTCAGCAGTTCTGTATTTATTCTCAGATGGATCATAGAACCAGCCCTCAGTGCTATGTCTGTCTACTCATAATTTTATATGCAAAGCTGATTTTCATTTTTTATTGTTGTCTAAGATTCATACCCCGATTTGCCAAAATGGAGTCGACTGTGGATGATACATCCATGAATTTACATGGTTTTCCTAAAAATGCAAACACAACTATATGTCATAATCATTTTATCAACCAAATACAAATGTTTTTGTTGAGGTTTTTCTTTCAACTAACATTTAGTGTGCACTATACATTAAAAACCCAATATATTGTAGAAAATCCGAAGAGGAACATTTAAGAAAAAAATGTATACCTACACAAAAAAAGAATCTAGGTGACTTACCAATATGAAATTTGTACATTACAATATACTTTCTGATTATTCTGATGTCCTAATATTGATAGTCCTTTTAAATTGCCGAATCTAACTTTCTAGTACTCCCTTTCTTGAAATCGCATTTGAATGGGCGAAGAGCTGAGAATTCAGGACGTATCCGGAACACAGTAAAAGCTTGCATTCTTGCATATTATTTCTGCATGTTTCACAACCGAACCAACTAACAATTTACATCATATTAGTAAATTTTATTTTATTGTATCCTAACACAGACACTGCATTTTTTTTTGGAAAATTTGAACAAAATTTAATTGATATATTTAGTAATTATGACAATATACACTGCATGGGAGATTTTAATATTGATTTCCTAAAGATAAATAACTCCTTATGTCATCAACTAGCTTCAATTGTTGAACCTTTAAACTTAACTCAGATAATATCAGAACCCACGCGTATAAATAATTTATCAATCTCATTAATTGACCTAATTTGAACTTGTAAACTTTTATTCGAATAATGTTAAAGAAAATACACTTAATTTGTTCCAATTCCAAGAAGTAGAATATAATGAAATTTCATCTATAATTTTAAAAATAAAAACAAAGGCTTTTGGCGCGGATCAGTTGAATATTACACTAATACATCTATGTTGTCCTCACATTGTCGAATATTTCAAACATATTGTAAATGAATGTATTGTAATGAATTATTTTCCCATTGCATGGAAAGAAGCATTTGTTACCCCTCTTCCCAAAGTAAATAATCCTACGGCCTTCAGTCAGTTCCGTTCCATCAGTATTCTGCCAACTTTTTCGAAAATTATGGAGCGAGTATTAGATAATCCAATACGTAGGTACGTAGAAACTAACAATATTTTGCCTCCAAAGCAGTCAGGTTTCAGAAGTGGCTACAGCTGCACCTCTGCAATGGCTGATTTAACAGACGATATCTTTCGTAACCGTGACAACAATGAAATAACTGTCTTAATCTTGCTGGATTTCTCAAAAGCATTCGACTTAGTAGATCATAAAATATTAATATCAATTTTACATTATATTGGTTTCTCTCAGCAGTCTTCAAATTTAATTAAATCTTTTTTAAGTGGTAGAACCCAACGAGTTAAAATACAAAATAATATGTCTGACTCTCTCTTTGTTATAACTGGAGTTCCCCAGTGAAGTATTTTGGGACCATCCTGTTTTTTCTTACATCCTAAATACACCAACTATCATTTATATGCAGACAACACACAACTCTACCTCTCTTTTAAACCATCTGAATACATTGTTGCAGAAAATAAAGTGAACTCTGCTTTGAATGCTCTTTTTAAAATATCTTCCAAACATAAATTAAAACTTAATCTTCCAAATCAACAGCCATATTAATTGGTAACAAATTATTAACTCCAAACCTTCGTAACATACTAAATTTTCAGATAGATAATGTCAGAATTCCAATTGTTGAAAAAGCAAAGAGTTTAGGACTTGTTATCGACTCCCAACTGCGTTTTAAGGATCACGTGACTTTTATTTTGAAAAAAGCATATTCTGCTTTAAAACTAATTTATCCACATAGACAATATCTTCAAAAAAAGGTAAAAAAACTTTTGTGTGACTCTTTAGTGCTATCACATTGTAATCACTGCGATAGTGTTTAAGGCCCCTGTCTAGATTATTCTGACAAACATAGAATTCAAAAGATTCAAATTTGCTGCATTCGGCTGATCTTTGGAATAAGAAGACGTAATCGAGTATCTCACAAACTAAAAGAACTTTCGTGGTTGAATATGTATAATCGGCGTAGTCTGCATTCGACAATATTTTATTACAAAATTATTAAATATCATTCACCTCCATATCTATATAATAAAGTAACTTTTCGAACAGATGTTCATCATCTGAATATTCGTAGAAAACCCCTTAATATTCCTAGACATAATCACGAATTTTTAAATCGTCATTTTCATATAATATTGTTAAATCAATAAACTCTTTAAATTTAGATTTAAGTCAGCTACCAACCTCAGTTAATATCTTAAAAGAAAAGCTAACCGTAAGTTTATTGAATGAACAATGACTGTTTGGAACAATGTCAGGCCATGTATCTTTCCTGTTCCTCCTTTCTCTCGCTTTCTCTCTTTCTCTTTCTCTCTCTCTCTCTCTCTCTCTCTCTTTCTCTCTCTCTCTTTCTCTCCTCGTCTTCCCCTCTCTATCTATCATATTTTTCTTTACGTTTTTAGTATTAGCTATGTCTTTAAAAATACTTTAATTAAGTTTACGGCCGCTTTGTTTAAGACCAGAGTCTGCCTGCGTGCAGAACTCTGAATTTGCCGGCCTGTTTGTTTTTGTTTATTTCTTTTAAAAAATTATTATTATTATTATTATATATATTTTAGAGTGCATATTATGACTTGTTTGTCAACATTTAAAAAACAAAATGGCTCTGTCAATATGCTAGATAAAATTTGTTTTTTGTGAAGATTCAATTGAAAATCGGAATCTAAGAGTTTTTAAGAGTGGAAATTAGGCAATTTTTAATCAATATGTAAAAATTCAAGATATCTGGAAAATTTTAAGCTTGCAAATTATTAATTTTTGCTTAATATTTAAAAATTCAAAATGGTGCTGTCAATATGGCGGAAGAATTTTGTCATTTGTATAGATTGGACGGAAAATCTGTAGCTAGGGACTTGTAAGAGTGCAAATTATGGAATGTGTAATCAATATTTGAAAATTTTAAATTTCGGCGCCAACACATGTACGATCAGTCTTGTCATTTATATTAAATCAGCTGCAAATTGATATATAGAGAATTTTTAGAGTGCAAATTATGAAGTTCTGGTTGATATTTAAAAATTCAAAATGGCGCCAACAATATGGCGGACAAATTTTGAGATTTGTGTAGACTTGACTGAAAATTGTTATCTAAGGTTTTTTTGGGGTGCAATTATGAATTAGTTAACATTTAAAAAATTAAACTGGCGGACGGATTTTTCATGAGTGAAGAATCAACTGAAAATCGGTACCTAAGTGTAATTAGGAAAATTTATAGTCAACATGTAAAAACTGAAAATGGCAGCGCCAACACGGATAACACATTTTTGTCATTTGTGCAGATTCGGCTAAAAATCAGTATAGGCGGTTTTTAAAAGTGCAAATTATAAATTTTTAGTTAACATTTAAACATTCAAAAAGGTGCCATCAAACATGGAAGACGGATTTTGTCATTTGTGTAGATTTAACTGGAAATCGGTATCTGAAAGTTTTTAAGTGTGTAAGTTATATATGTTTGGTCAACATTTCAAAATTCAAAATAGCGGCGCCAACATGGCGGGCAAGTTTTGTCATTTGTGAAGATTTGTGTAAAAACTGGTATCAGAAGGTTTTTGAGAGTGCAAATTATGAACAATTATGGCGAACGAATTTAATCAAAAGGGATAAAGTGAACCAGCGGATAATATCATTACGAAAAACCAGAAGAAATCCCATTCAGACGTTTTAGTACTTTGTCCACCATCATCAAAAATCAGAAAAAAGTAGAGGTGATAGCCCAGAGTTAAGTTAAAGTTATCGACGGTGTTGTGCTCTCGAAAGTATAACTAGCACCCTCTAATAAAATAGGAAGTGATTAAGTACGTGACAGACCCGTGTATCCGTACTCCGAAGTATAAACGCACCTAAGGGCCAGAATGGGGTCGAGAGTGTCCTACACTCGGAGCCCTATGAACGAAACGAGTGTACTTCAAGAGTCGACACCCAAATACCTTAATTGGGTCCCGCCACAACCGACCCTAGCGGACACCACAGAACTAGAACCATAGGGTAATTTTTATGAAAAATGAGTGAAAACATTTTTAAGTCAATTTTCTATATATCTGGAAACAAAGTTATCTCTTAAATACATTTTAAAAGAAAAATTGAGCGTTATTGAATTTCGTCCAAAAGATAGGAGGAAAAAACTAGGATCAGTTTGGCGAAATGTGAAAAAGTAGGTTAAGGTCGTCGTAGACTAAGCGACGCCGGACAAATTAGGCGATGGCCAAAGGGTGTATTTACATCCAGCAAAAAATTTAAAAGCTTTTTTTACTATACTAAAATACGAAAAAAAAAGGTAATTGAAAAAAAAGCAGCAAGTATCTAGATAAAAAAAGATCGTCATAGAACTAGACGATTGATTTCCTGCAAAGAAAGAAGTCTTCGTGTACTCTAACAATTTCCTGCATCTCGTCTTTGTAAAACTGAAATGTCTACAGTAACTAGTGGACTAGAAAGTAAATAAGTCTCAGCTAAATTTAGAAAGAGAACTGACCGAAACAAAACAGTAATCTGTTGTTGCTTTTTTTAATAGTTAGCATAGTATATTTAGTTTCTCGAGTGTAATTCTCTATCTATAACTATTTCAGCATATATCTAAAGTTTTGTATTATTAATTTTGGTTTAAATAAACAGCTTTTTTCATTATATTTTCTATACCTGTTTTATATTTTTGCGTCTGCCTTGTTGATATTTTTAACTTGCTGCTAGAAAATATATTTTTTTTCCAGGGTGCTTCCGTAGGCGTAATTACTGGTCATGTTATCATTTTATGGATCACCTATGGAGGACTGATAGTGGATAAATTACCAGTAGCCGGTTTACCCCTACATACTGATGGATGCTCAAACTCTTCTTTTAATGATCACATTTTGAAGCTGGAACACAGAACAGCCATGTGGAATCCTACAACCACTATCTCACCATATACAATTTATAATGACCCACTGGCACCACTAAATACAACGAGAGCGGAAAAATCGTAAGTTTTATATCAATAATATATTGAGGCACTTCCCGCTAATTTATAGTAAGCCACGAAAAGCTATTTTTACTGAAGCAGATTTTGTTGCATTTTTTTACAAATTAGCAGTTATGTAGATTTATTATATACATTTTTCTGGGCTTATTTTATAAAGACATTTTTTAGAATTTACAGCATCTCAGTCAAAAATTGTCAATTTTCAGACGAATATCTCAAAAAGAATTGAATTTAGGTATAGGATATACTACATAAAATATGTTTAGAATCCTGTGACGAATCTAATTTATTAAATGTGTATAGGGTGTGGCTTTAAAAATAATAAAAGTTGACCCATTCTTCGCGTTTTTGAGAGTGTTGTTACAACATTGTTTTAGAAATTAAACAGAAGTCAAATGAAGATGACTAGCCTAACCAATTTTTGTTATTCTGATCTATCGCTTTGATTTTCTAATAGGCACCTTGGATGGCCCTGTGTAACAAAACCCTCACAAGTCGTATGGAAAATTTCTTTTACGGACACAACTTAGTTCTAATCTAGTTTTTCATATGTATTATTATGTATTTGACAAAATAGGGACTTTTGAACTTTAAAAATGTCATGCAATATTATTGCTTAATAGCTGGTATATCTACAAGTAAGGATAAATATATATAAAATGCACCTATTTACAGTGACCTATTAGAAATTGCTGGGAACCAATTAAAAGATTGCTATAAAAATTTTGTTCAGGGACATGTGATCATAAAGTTTCTTTCTAAAATATTCTTGAATCTACGGCACGCCCCCTTCTACCCTAAAACGGTGTCAGCATCCGTTTTCTAAATGCTCGTATGCTCTGTATTTTATTGGATTTTTGTATTTTTCTAAATATTTCAGATACTGTTTCTGCTTTATTTTTTATATATAAATTTAACTGTTTTCGAGAAATGGCGCTTGCAAATTGTCATTTTTGATCCTTTAAAGCCTGTAAATGCCAAACAACTTTGAACAAGATGGATTTCACTTTCCTGTGTCGGTTTTTTCTTATCTATCTGGTGACACCGATTTTTATTTATTATCAAATTTTGACACTCCCTGTCGAATCGTATATTGGCGTCGAAAAATATATAATTAAAAGCTAAGATAGAAATGTGAAATCCATTTTGTTTCAAGTTACTTCGTTTGGCAGTTACAGGGCTTCAAAGGGTAAAACATGTTGATTATCAAGTGTCATTTTCAAAAACAGTCCAATTTAGGTCTAGGAAGTATAACACAAAAGTATTTGAAAAATTCAGAAAAATATCTGTGTGTATGTTTTTTATTTGGCTCTGATGTAAACAAAATAGCCAGCATTTCGTTCGAAAAAAATACAAAATTCAATAACATTTAGGGCATTTCATTCAGAAAATGGATGTTGCTACGGGTTTATGGTAGAAGTGGCAACACCTCACAATTAAAAATACCTTAGAAATAATCCTTATACTCACCTATGCCATGAGCCAAATTTTTGTTTCCCCAGATACCTCTAATAAAACTTTAAATATATACTAAAATAGAGCTTGAAGGACTCTTGTAAAAAGCGGGCGTATAAACTGAAATATATTTAATAAAATATAATGGGCATAAATGTAGTAGATAGACCTTTTAGTGCAGAAATTACTTACTATTACAGTAGTTGGTATAAGTATACTGAATTTACTTATTCCTGACAGGCCAAAAGTACACTTTATAACGGAGACACTGGACAGGTAATTAAAATACAAGACGACCGAGAAAATTGACAAAACCGTGCTATAAGAAGCAATTTATTCCTATTGATCCTATGGATTGTTAGGAGATAAAGCTCCCGGTCTAACGCATTGTATCCGCCAAGGAAGATGTTCGAGATTTTTACTTGGCGCTTCGTGCTGCCATTTGTTTACAGCAAAGCAGGTACCGGTATCATTTATGTCATAGTGGTTACTGCTTTTCGCCCGTTTTCGAGTTAAACTCGTGAATTTTTAACTTTACGGGGTTGGAGTTCGTTGTATTCTTGTAAAACTGTTAATTAATGCAATCATATAATCATATTTGCCAAATAAAATATACGTAAGTTGGATGCAACAATAAAAGAAAAATAATTCATTTAACTTATTAAATTATGCTCATTGCATATTGAAAAATGTATTAAGCCGCTAATAAAAACCATGCTATATAAACAACTAAAGTGAAATTCTGAAAAAATGTATAGTTATAAAAATAGATTTGGAAAATAAACCACAAACAAAAATAAGAATTCTGTCGAATATATAATTTTTTCAATTTAACGAAACAATTTATGTTTCCCGTGCTATAAGAAGCAATTTATTCCTATTGATCCTATGGATTGTTAGGAGATAAAGCTCCCGGTCTAACGCATTGTATCTTAAGGTGGAGTTTTTGTCAAATTTTTCGGGTGTCTTTCAATATATAATCGGTAAATGCGCCCCTTCATTTAATGAAATAATAATATACAAGATTTCTCATTTAAAAATTATAAGTTATGCATAGTTTTCAACTTTCTAATGATTTTTAAAAATCTTAAAAGATAATACAAGAAAAATTCTACCACTATTGTATTTAAAGTTTTTTTTGTATCCTATAATTAAACCTCTAACTAAGGTAAAGTAGTCAGTTAATAACCGAGGACCAATTATTGACCGTTTTGTCTTTATATTTTTAAAATAAGAATATTAAAACCTTTATAAATAATCCAAGTTCTCTATTTTATTTTTACATATTTTAGGCTTATGTTTTTTACATAATTTTTACATTTAAATCTTTTAAATCGCCCCGTTCAGTCGCTTGTAGGTACGCAAAGCGTTAACACCGTGCTTCATAACTTCAATATCATTAAGGTAAGCATATTTTTAAAAATATTTTAGTTCCTAATCATTAATAAGGCATAATTTTGTCTACACACTTACAATATTTACATAAAATTTTTAATGGTCAGTATTTGGGTCCGTTAAACCACACTGTGACGCACTCCGGTACTTCGGTGATCTTCGGTAAACATCGGTCGGCCGGTTATTAAAGGTTAGGTTAAAGGTAGACGGGATAGAAAGGGAAATAAAACACCAGTGTAGAAAACAAAGAAATAATCCTATGTATTCCCTGCTCATATCATACAACATAAATAGCCTAAGCCTAGCCCCATAAGTAAACCGTATGAAAAACCCTAATAAATAAGAGAGAGAAAGAGAATGTATGCCTTAGAGAAAGAAAGACGGATAAATGCGATTATGGCGAGCACGGCAGTCACGTGGTTTTGGCGATCGTGGCGGTCGGGACGGAATTAGTATCGGTTAAAACGGGCGACTTTCCGAAGAACGGTAATATAGGAGCCTACGTCGCACAGTGGATAATTATTAATTATTAGAATACCATAACTAAGGAAATGAAAATATTTTTTTTCGATTTCTAATAATAATACTGATAAAAACCAAACCCTATAGCTGCGCGTAAGCCAAAACTGACCTTTATAATGTGCTTGACAACAAAGATCTAAGGCGGCTTAGCCTAATGTTTTGTTTTTTTCGCAGCGGTAGCGGCCATTTTATTTATGTATTATGTGATGTATGTTTGTTGTTGTGCAATAACTGTGTGTGCCAGACGAAAGTAGAGTATTTTTAACATGGAATATGCTGATGAAAGTAAGTCCGTTATTTTTTAAATACTTTAAAAATTATCATGATGCATATGCAACAATTTTTTATTTTATTGTTCATATTAAAAAAAAGTTTCACGTTGTATCATGATTTTTTCTCTTCAGTGTTTTAGTTCAATATTTTTCCTAAAGTTTCCTTTATATTACATCGTTTACTTTTGTCTCTTAAAGCGATTTTTTAATTTTTTTGTAGATATTGCCCCTTGCCTCACACGAATGATCCTGTTTAAACTACTGCGTTCCGAAAACTTGCTAAGGCACGGAGCATCAAAAGGTAATATAAACCGTTTAAAAGACTATTTAAAAGATGAAATTATTAATCGGGGACTAATATACAAAGATGATGATCTAATTTTGTCCGATATAAAAATATTTTTATGCAATCTTCTGAAACGTTGGAGGAACTGTAAAAGCCAAGAATCCAGTTTTGTTGCCAAGCAACGTAAATGGTTAGATGAATTATTTGACATTTCTAAATATACAGAAATATGCCAAGAAACGAGTACACCTCTACACATCTCAAAAACTGGACGTCCGCCCAAGCCTTTTTTGGAGTCTTCGTCAAGAGCGAAACGTAGAAGAATTCAACCACTATTAGAAAAACATTCACCTGAAGAACTTGCTTTTGCGACACAAGCGGCATACATATCTAAAGGAAAGCGAAATATTGCCGTTGTGATAAAAAACGTGACACAAAAAACTAATAAATCTGTGAAATTAATTAAAAAAGCGTGCAATCCTAATAAAAGTGCTCCAGATCGTTTAAAACGTCAACGTTATTTATATTCGTCCGAAGAAGCTTTAGCACTTATTACCAGCTGCAAGTTGACAAAATCACAGTATGTTTTTCTTCGACAAGGTGCAATGTCAAAAGGAATCAAACTTTATCCACCCTATTTTAGAGTTATGGAAGCAAAACAACGATGCTATCCACAAGAAAACATAAATATCACGGAAAATGCAGTTAATATTGATTTACAAGTTTTGCTAGACCTTACCAGTAGACGATTAGCGGAGGTTCAAAGAAATGTTATATTACAAGTACTAAAAAACAACGCCAATGGTTCGTTTAAAATGATACATAAATGGGGAACAGATGGAAGTTCTGGACACTCTCTTTATAGCCAGAAGTTTGCTGACTCATCCAATAACGATTCTGACATCCTTCAGTCCTCTTTAGTACCACTTCAGTTGCAATATGAATCATCTGGAAACCGAATAATAGTTTGGAATAATCCTAGACCTAGTTCTACTCGTTTTTGTAGACCCATAAGGTTTACGTTTTGTAAAGAAACTGAAGAAAAACTAGTGGAAGAAATAGGCTCTATTGAAAAGCAGGAGAAAGAACTACAGCCAACTAGGATAAAAATAAATGGAGAAAAAACCATTCAAATTATGCACGTTCTTCACAAAACGATGCTCGATGGCAAGGTGTGTAATGTTTTAGCGCATAATCGATGCTCGCAAGTGTGCTATATTTGCGGTGTTTCACCAAAAAATATGAATAGCTTGGATGAAGTTCTGCAACGTCCCTGTAAAACAGAATTTTTTAATTTTGGGCTTTCCACATTGCATGCTCGCATTCGATTTATGGAGTGCTTGCTTCATATAGCATATAGGTTACATATCAAGCAATGGAGGGCGCCAAAGGGATCCATAGATGGACGCAAAAGAGCTATTATTCAGAGATTTAAAGCTGAAACGGGAATGCTAATAGATGTGGTTAAGCAAGGTAAAGGCACTTCTAATGACGGAAACACGTCAAGACGTTTTTTTTCGAATCCTGTTAAAACTTCTCAGATAACAGGGGTTGATGAAGACCTGATTAAACGTTTTTCAATAATACTCGACACAATATGTTCCGGTTATGACATAGATGTTGAAAAATTTAAAGCATATACTCTAGATACCGCGAAAGTATATGTTTCTTTATATGACTGGTATCCGATGCCCGCCTCGGTACATAAAATACTAATACATGGTGCGGATGTGATTGACTCAATTCTATGCCCAATTGGCCAATTAAGTGAGGAGGCTCTAGAGGCCAGACATAAAGAGTACCGAACTTTTCGAAAACACAATACTCGCAAGATTTCAAGACTAAAAACCAATGAAGATTTGATTCATGTTTTGTTAATATCATCGGATCCTCTCATAAGTACATTAAGACCGCTTCCAAAGCGTAAGTTATCTACACTACCCAAAGATGTTCTTTCATTATTAAAAATTAAAACTGTGTAATTTTGTTTATTATTGTTCAAGAAATATTATTAAAATTAATTATTATTATATTAAATATATAATACGTATATTATTATATTATAAATATACAGTGCGGAAAAAAGTCTGGCCTATCTTTAATATCTTCTTGTTTTTGGATTTTATAAAAAATGCTGAAATTGGTATACTGATTTTTTATGTCGCGCACATTTTGGTGACATTCATTTGTTTTTTTAATGACAGCTGTCAAATATATGACGTTATCGATATATTTTTTTTTAATTGTAATGTTGGTTTTGTGACCCCTCTTTCAAAAAGTCTTTTTAAGCTAAGCATGATCCTAAAATTCCTAAATTTTAGTGACAATCTGTCAATTCCATTAAAAATGGCCACTACCTAAACTTTTATTTATGTGTAGATAAATGAAGCAGCCAATTACAACAAAATTATTAATTTTTCCTAAGTTGTCAATTGTTATTTACATGAAAACGATCGTTTAGAGTATAAACTCTAATATCGTATTGCAGATTACGTTTTTATTGAAATTTACCTAAATTATTAAAAATGCAAAACATACAACTTTTTAAGTTTCAATAAAAACATAATCTACTGTTGTCTAAACGATTGTTTCCATGTAAAAATATCAAAAATATGCACGATATAATCAGTATACCTATTTCGGCTTTTTTTTTATAAAATCTTAAAAACAAGAAAATATTAACGGTAGTCCAGACTTTTTTTTCGCACTGTATATTAATATTAAGTACAAAACTCTTCTGCATATTCTTATTTATGTATACTTTAGGTAGTTAGTATCCTGTATTGTTAAAAAATTATATGATCACATTCTAAGGCTTAAAAATATAATCATGTTCAACATATATGAGTAAATAATGTTCTTTTACTTTTTTATCAATTTGGTATTCCTTTATCATTACTTTGACAAACAGAATGAGTGCGAGGTTTTAGTTTTGGTTTATTCACATAATGTATACATCAAATTAATATGCTACATGTTATAGAATTAAAAATATTAAAGAATGTTCGATATCAAAAGTTATGGTATCCTACGAACGAATTATTGACCACTGTGCGTCGCGGCGTCGGTTCCCACTCATTAATGCGCGTGCGTGAGTAGCGGTATGTGGTGCGAGATACTTACACTGCGATACCTTATCAGGTTACTTACCAAGAGCAATCGATATAGATAACCTCTCACACGAGCCTTTGTGTGTATATATGTTGTGTGGGTGTGTGTGTATGTTTAGTTATAAGACATGACAGGACAAGGAATTAAAAATAAAACAATAAAATATCAGATTTTCAAAGAAAGGATGCTGCTGATAATAATAAAAAATATCTCCTTTAAGTTCAATTGAATATAACATTAGAACTGGAGAACTACCTAACAAAATTTTAGATTCTCCGTTTAAAAGGCCACTTTTTTGGTCTGATGCAAAAATGCAGAAAATAAAAAAAGGAAAAAATACAAAGTACTGGCTATAACATCATCTTAAGACTGGCAGGAATATCATCAATGGAAAGAAGAAATAAAAAATAAAAGATAATTTGGTAAAAGAAATTAATAAAAAATATTTTGTTAAAAATTTCTGTATTGTGAGGTACAAAAAGAAGTTACAAACTCCTTTTTTTATTTTTTTTTTTGTTTTTTTTATTTTAAGTTGTTTTGCTCGGTGCTCAGATTCTTTTATTTCGGAGGCGTTAGGGCGTGAGTTCAAATAATTTAAACAATATTGTGGGCGCCAGGTCTAGAGTGGCCGAAGAGGTTGAGCAGAAAAGAAAAAACAAGATAGATACTAATGTACGCTAAGACACAATACTTAAGTTAACTTGTAATGTAGCTTCCCAAAACCTTCTAATTCCTGCAATGGACAGATTATAAATAAAAGAATGAAATACTAATGCAAGGAAATTTATTGTAAATTGTATGTAAAATATAAGTATAAATATCACAGTGGTATTAAATGTTGTTCAACACAATCAACACTAACAATCAAATCACCACATATGAGGTAAAACGATAACTACATTATTCATGAAATTAAATGTGCCAAATGAAATAACATTTATATCTTTAAGTTTAATATCTTGAAAGTACTGAAAAATTTTGATACATAAATTTACCATAAAAGTTAAATGAACTACCAGTAACTAAATATTTTGATTATTAAAATTTAAATTATGCAAAACTGATTAGGTGGAAAGCTTGGAGTGAATATTTAAAGTATTAAAATTTTAAATTAAGTAAAATGATTAGATGGATAATTGAAAAGAAAGAGAGAGGGCAAGGATACAACCTTGAATTAAATTTTATTTTCTTAATTAAGTTTTATATTTGTTACCAAATATTGTTGAAAGAGCATAGCATGAATGTTGCAAAAACCAGATTTAATAAATATTATTTTATAAAAACCTCATATGAGAGATGCAAATATTAGAATCATATACCGATATTGGCTGAAAATCACCGATAATATGAAGATGGGCTGTAATGCAAAATATATTCAAACAATCATAAAACTATAACAGGTGGCTGAAAATCACAGGAAATTTTAGGAAGTACTGCCCATTACAAAAAACTTAACACTTATGACGCTAAGACATGGGTACCCAATATACACTCAACATACCTAATATAACTTATACTACAAAAAACATAAAGTCTCTTATTACCTATAAGCTATGAGCACTTACAAAGCAATTATTTGAAAAAAAAAACAATAAGAGTGTTTTACAAAACTCAAATTTAATAAAATAAGCCAGAAGATGCAATGAATTCTTTACTCAAAATCAACTAATTAAATAGAATACAACAAAGTAATACTTTAGAGAGTTATAGGTACCGAAATTAGAATAAAAGTTTATAGTTACTGATTTGCAAATGAATTCATGAGAAACTATTTAGAATTAAATTGGTTAATGACTTAAAGTGACTTTATAAAGGTAATTATAGTGCGAGAAGGCTGAATTATTGAAAAATTAGCAACGAAAGATCAAATTTCTAATGTACGCTCAGGGTAAGTAGAACACCAGTAGTAAAGCTACCTTTTATAAGCTAAAAGAAGGAAAGGTACTTATCTTTAGACTCGGTGTTGGGTTGGTTCCCTAAATGAAGACTTTCCTCAACGCTTCACAGCAGCGGTTAGCCTATAAGCTCAACCAAAAGGAGGTGGTCCTCTAAACGAGCAGACTGCAACGGAGGCCCCAAAACAGCACAAGCCAACAAGGAAAACCTCAAATGCCCCGTTCCAGCTACGCCACGGTAGTCCAACCAGTGTCCCAGTCCCAGTTTCCAACTTCCTGCCTGATGTCCCTAAGTTGACCTGCCTAAGCCACTGTTCTTCCCACAATAAAAGAGTGATGTTGATTTTATTGTGGTTGCGGTATTAATTAAAATATGCTCCTGCTGTAGGTTAAAAGGTCCTTGTAGTAGGATAAAAGCTTCTTGCAGTACGTTAAAAGCCTGAAAAGATAGAGAAATGTGCTGAGTACCAACCCACGTGGCGACTATTCCATGAACCATCTCCCTAGCAAGATTTTCTAATAATTTTGAATGACTAATTACCTGATGTTATGGCTTTGAGTAGTCTTGAAGTGCTTTCCAATCCCAATTAAGGCTTCATAGAATTCGCCGATCAGTAGAACTTTTTACACGTCGTGTAAAATGGCGGCACAAAAAAACTATGAGAACTAACACTTCATTATTATTCTGCAGAGAGGTAGTAAGAGAGGATCTCTTTGTTCGGTTCAAAGGTTTTATAGTCCTAACATAGCGAAAAAAATGATGTATCCTGTTCCGGTACATGGTACCAACCTAGTACTCCCGATGACAGAAACCCTCGACAGACATTAAAAAAATCACTTTATCACCCCGAAAAGTCTCAAAACCTCTCCCTTTGCTACGGAACACCACCACCGATCACCACTAACGAGACAAAATCAGCTGATATAACCTCAGACTTTGAAACCCTTGACATAATTTGGAAATAAAACATAGGGTATAACGGGTTGCCTGCAGTAAGGTGTCGCCAAACAACGATCTCGGATTTTATTAACATTAGGGACTTGTCGCGTCGTTGCTTTATTATTTACGATAATTATTGGTTTGTATTTTATATATTTGACTGTCTTAAAAGAAACAAAATATCAGATATTTTGTGAATAAATAGGTGATAATTAAGAACTTGACCGTTGTAATAATCATTTTCAAAATTATTGTTACAAATACTCCCCACCTTAATATTTTCTTTTAAAGAAATAAATGTGTTAAATATCACTGCAAACCAGTATAAATATGAATCATCTTTCTATCAAAACTTACTTTACAATATAATGATTACAATACTTAAACCTAATTACATGCTAATTATGAGTAACTTAGTCAGCTATGATCTCTTTATCATCAGAATCTGTGTCAGGGTCGGGTTTAAGATCTTTCATATGATAACGACCTACATTTTGATCATTTTCGTCCAGGAGTTCATATATCAGAGGGGAAATCTTTTTAATTACTTTGCATTTTATAAATCTTTTCGCGAGCTTTTTGCTCTTTTCATTTTATGGATAATGTAATGCTCTTTTCATTTTATGGATAAATGTAAACTTCGTGAACCAGTCTACTGCAACCAACAAGAAAGAATAACCAGATTTTGATTTAGGAAATGGACCCAAAATGTCGAGAGAAATAAGCTGAAAGGGTACTGAAATATTTTTAGGTGCTCCCATTAACCCTGACTGTTTTAACTGGGAACTTTTTTGCTCATTGCACACTTGGCACTTGGTTATGTATTTTCTTGTGTCATAACGTACCCCAGGCCACCAATATTCATTTTGAATCCTATCCACGGTCTTTCTCACACCGAAATGAGCTGAATTATCGTGAGATTCACGAATGATACCTAAACGGTCTTCCTTCGGTACGACTACTTTCCACGATTTTTGATTTATATTGACCTTATGGCCCAAATCAAAATGCTTGCACAACCGCCCTTCATTTATGTGAAAACACGGGTATTTCTCGGGACTATTCTGAACACTTGCTAAAAGTTTATTATACCACTTGTCATTAAATCCATGATTTATATCAGTTATGCAGATACTGGCTGTTTCATTCTGAAGAGGAGCCCTACTTAATGCATCAGGTACGACATTTTGTTTACCTGGTCTGTGAATTAATACATAATTAAATTGTGATAAAAGAATGGCCCATCTACAGAGTCTTCCTATTGGATTCTCAAGGCGATTCAACCATAATAGAGAACAATGATCTGTAATTATTTTAAAAGGTTCAGGGGCCCCTTCAATGTAAGCGCGAAACTTTGTCACGGCGAATACTATGGCTAAACATTCTCTTTCCGTACATGTATAATTTATTTCCGCTTTCGTAAGGCTTCTCGAAGCATAGATTACATGTTCTTCATCTCCCTCCCCCTGAGTTAGTACAGCACCTATGGCATAATTACTCGCATCAGTCTGGATTGAAAAAGCTTCAGAGAAATCCGGATTTTGTAAAACCGGTGTTGACATTAACCTCTTTTTATTATTTTCAAAAGCTGATTCGGCCTGTTCATTCCAGATGACGGCTTGCCTTTTTTGACGACCTTTAATTAAATTATTTAATGGCACAATGAGTTCTGAAAAATTCTTTATAAAACGTCGATACCACGAGGCCATGCCAACAAATCTTTTGATTTCTGTTACATTTTTTGGTTGCGGATATTTTAAAATTGTCTCTACCTTATCCGGATTAGCGTGCAGGCCATGCTTATCTACGACATACCCCAAAAATGCTAAACTGGGCCTACAAAATTGACATTTCTTTACATTGATTGTTAATCCTGCCGAATCAAGCGTTTTATAAACTTTAGTTAATGTGCGCATATGATCCTCAAAAGAACTGTTGACTATAACCAGATCGTCTAAATATACGAAAATATTATTCTCCAGCGATGGATTAAATAACCTATCCATCAGTCTTTGCAGTGTTTGAGCCGCGTTGCACAAACCAAAAGGCATTCTAACAAATTCAAATTGCCCCTACCTACAACACTAAAAGCAGTCTTTGGGCACGCATCCTCTGCCAATTTAATTTGCCAAAAAGCATGTTTAAGGTCTATAGATGATAAAAACTTAGCATCTTGGACTTTATCTAGTATTCGCGAGAGATAAGGCAATCCGTATGGATCTTTTACTGTTACGTTGTTCAAAGGGCGTCCATCATAACAAAGCCTAAACTCCCCTGAAGATTTTTTAACCAAAAGTACATTTGCCGAATATGGACTAGTCGATGGTCTAATAACTCCTAATTTTAGCATTCTATCAATTTCGGAATTTAGGTGTTGTTGCATGTATGGTGATAGCAGAAAAGGTCTTTTCCTAAATGGTTCGTTAGATGTAACTTCGATTTTATGTTCTATTAAACCTGTAGCCCCAAGAGAATCAGAAACTGATGCCAATTTATCAAACAAAGAAACAACCTCGTTAAGTTTGCTTTCCTGTTCTGAACTTAATTCGCAAGCAGTGGAAATTGAAATTTTCTCAAAATGTTCTTTTACTTTTATTTCGTTAACACTGTCACATATGTTTTGATCTGGTAATATTAAAATTGAGTTATTATTGTTATGTGAAGGTGGATTTAATGAGTTATTACAGGTTTGAGCAAACCGTGTTGATAACAGATGCTGGTCAACTGTGTCCCTATCAGAAATATTATAAGATTTATTACAAAAATCAATACTTAAACCAAATGCATCACAAAAGTCAGTTCCCAATATAAAAGTTTGACGAATTTTAGGCACCACCAAAACTTTAATATTCCTAGTTTTATCATGAACTTTTATTGGCAGATTCACCGAGCCAACTACCCGAACTGGTTCACCATTAGCTGTTGTGACAACCTTATCACCCGTTTCTGGAATAATTTCAAAATTCATATCTAAGACATATTGTAAGCCACGTCTACCAATTACACTCTCTACGGCTCCGGTATCAACCAATGCAACTACATTTTTATTTTTTATATTAATTTCTATATAAGGTCTAGGATCATAAATTGATTTTTTTATAAACAAAGATGCCAGTTCATCGAATTCAAAGAAATGTTTAACAGTATTAAGCCAGTTAGACCATTTATTTTGTGCATAATAGTCCCTAGAGCTATGTTTTAGTTTTTCGCAACTTCGCCTGCTAGCAAAGTCGCGCCTAGCACGTTTTTTGACTTACAAGATGGACAGTTAGGTTTTGTGATGTTTCGTTTACCACACCCATAGCAAAATACAGTTCTATTTTCATTACCTTAGTAAACAGATGGCCGTGCTTTAGGCAGTTCCAGCATTTGGTCGTTTTAAGGACATTTATTTCAGAAGTTAATTGAGTTTCTAATAGTCTATTCTCAGCAGAATTGGACTGTTGAGAACTTACGGTATTAATAGCAGAGAAGCTAGAAACAATTTCATTAACATTTGAAAGTCTGTTAAGGGATCTAGAAGAAACACTTTTTTGATAAGCCAGCTCTGGCTCTAATGTAGTTGGATTGCATGATGGAGGACCCTGAAATTTTTCAGTTCTGATTTTAGTATCCTCTAAAATTCTACAAGAATATTTTAGTTCTGATAGCGAAAATGGTTGTCTCAATGCTAACTGTTGTTGGTAGTAAGGTAATAAGTTTCTCAAAATTAACTTCAATTGAACTGACTCATCTACAGGTTGAATAAAACGTTTAAAAAGATTTTACATAATAGCTACATAAATAAGTGGTCTTTCAGTAGCTCCCTGAGTTCTTGCCCTAATTTCATCCCATAATGCGGCTTCATAATCTACCGGAAGAAAATTCCACTGTAACTTCTGTACTAACTCTTCCCAAGAAGTAATAGAACAGCGGACTGCCCTGTACCAGATTAGCGCGTCACCCTCAAAGAATTCATGTGCTAAAGATAATAAGTTATTTTTACTTACCCTCTGAGACAATGAAAATTCCTCAACTCTTTCCAGAAAACCGTGTAGGCTCTGATTTCGCCCATTAAACCTCAAGTTAAAGCGGTTAATTTGAGGGATGCGAAAACTATCACCAACAATAGATGGCATATTGTTATGAACCGGATTTTGGACATTTTTATTGTGATTTCCCATATTATATGCAAATTGGGGAATGAAATGGTTACCCTGATGTTGATTATTATCATTATAACCTGGCATTGAGTTATTTTGAAAACCTTTACTGTTTAAATTTTGTGAAATATTTTGATAGTTATTATTACTTTGTGTTGGACCCGAGAGATATAAATTTTTATGTGGATTGAAACTTGGCCTATCTGTTTGACATGAGGCTAGTCTATCTAAATTTCGGATATCATTATGATTATCTGGCCCACATTGATTAATATCATTACCTAAGGGTAGCCTGTTAAAATCTTGGTTACCAACGAACACTCGAGGCTGATTTGAACGATCAAAAAACTGATATGGAATACCGTTATACTGGCAATTATTTGATATATTGCGAACATTTGTATCATTAAATGGAACATTGGTTATTTGATCACCCAGTTTACAATCTGTTTGACCAACATTTGGCATGTATTGATAATTTTGCTCTAGTCTCTCAACTTGATCCCTGCTGTCAGTACCTTGGATAAGGGTTTCTGGCATTGTATTATTGGTGTTAGTCACCCGATGAGGTAAAAAAATGTGATCAGGTGTGAACTGAACACTAGGCTGTGCCTGTAGATTTATATTTTGTTGTGAAACTTGGATATTTTCAGGTGAGTTTAAAATATTTGTGGTTTGAGAAGTTTTGCAAATATTTTGATGTTCAATAATTGAAGAATTTTTAAAATTACTATTCTCAACAATTAAATCTGAAATGGTTGAGTCATCATCCTGATGGGACCGATGGCTGTTAGGCTCATTGTTTAAATCTTGAAACAAACTACTGCTTATGTTAAAATCGTCTTGAGGATTAAGTAAAACGTTAGAATGAACCGTTATTTTTTTGTTAGATGTATTATCTGCCTCCTTAGCAAAAGTTACTTTTGTAATTGCTGGTTCTGCATTTGAAGAATAATCTAAAATCAAAGAATCACTGTTCTTTTCAGTAAGATCAACTAAATTTACCTCTTCCATTTCTGACCTTTGTTCAAGTTTGTCAACAAGGAGCATGTTTTTACATAAAAGTTGTGCTTTAATATCAGCAGATTGCTGATTACAAGAGGACAAATAGTTTATTCTATTAGTAAGATGAAATAATCTGGTCTTAATACGCTTGTAATCTTTATGACGCTTCTCAGAATTAAAATTGTTTACCAAATCCGTGAATTGTGCGAGCTTGTCTGAACAGATCTCCCTCTCTGATGCGAAATCCATTGGTACAACTGGGAAGGATGTTTTCAATTCTTTCTCATACTTGAGATGACCTCTGAGCATAGACCGTTTTACTTCCGCAGTGACTCCCTTTCCATGGACACAAACTCCTCTGATTCTAAGTTCCCAGTCGACCTCATCACTCTTCAAATAAGTAGGGTTCATATTTATTTTTACCTAATAAAAAAAAACAATAAAAAAAAAATAAAAAAAAGGAGGTTGTAAAACTTGGCCCCACGTTGGGCGCCAAGTTTTACAACCTCCTTTTTTTATTTTTTTTTTGTTTTTTTTATTTTAAGTTGTTTTGCTCGGTGCTCAGATTCTTTTATTTCGGAGGCGTTAGGGCGTGAGTTCAAATAATTTAAACAATATTGTGGGCGCCAGGCCTAGAGTGGCCAAAGAGGTTAAGCAGAAAAGAAAAAACAAGATAGATACTAATGTACGCTAAGGCACAATACTTAAGTTAACTTGTAATGTAGCTTCCCAAAACCTTCTAATTCCTGCAATAGACAGATTATAAATAAAAGAATGAAATACTAATGCAAGGAAATTTATTGTAAATTGTATGTAAAATATAAGTATAAATATCACAGTGGTATTAAATGTTGTTCAACACAATCAACAGTAACAATCAAATCACCACATATGAGGTAAAACGATAACTACATTATTCATGAAATTAAATGTGCCAAATGAAATAACATTTATATCTTTAAGTTTAATATCTTGAAAGTACTGAAAAATTTTGATACATAAATTTACCATAAAAGTTAAATGAACTACCAGTAATTAAATATTTTGATTATTAAAATCTAAATTATGCAAAACTGATTAGGTGGAAAGATTGGAGTGAATATTTAAAGTATTAAAATTTTAAATTAAGTAAAATGATTAGATGGATAATTGAAAAGAAAGAGAGAGGGCAAGGATACAACCTTGAATTAAATTTTATTTTCTTAATTAAGTTTTATATTTGTTACCAAATATTGTTGAAAGAGCATAGCATGAATGTTGCAAAAACCAGATCTAATAAATATTATTTTATAAAAACCTCATATGAGAGATGCAAATATTAGTATCATATACCGATATTGGCTGAAAATCACCGATAATATGAAGATGGGCTGTAATACAAAATATATTCAAACAATCATAAAACTATAACAGGTGGCTGAAAATCACAGGTAATTTTAGGAAGTACTGCCCATTACAAAAAACTTAACACTTATGACACTAAGACATGGGTACCCAATATACACTCAACATACCTAATATAACTTATACTACAAAAAACATAAAAATATATATATATATATATATATATATATATATATATATATATATATATATATATATATATATATATATATATATATATATATATATATATATATATATATATATATATATATATATATATGTATATATATAGCATAAAGCATATAGCTATTGTTTTAATTATACAGTTAAATTTATCATTAAATATACAATGGTGAAGAATATACATAAAACATATACCTAGTTATTATTTTTCAAATCAATGTCGAGAAACGTTAATTGGTGTCTATTGTTAGACTAAATAATTACATATTATGTTCTGCAGTTACTGAGATAATTAAAATCAAAGATTAATACTTTGTACGCGGAGCGTCTCTATTACCCCTAGATTGCCTCGGCCGTTTTTCGCCTATTTCACATAATTTTAGCGCGAAATGAGAATATACATTTTGTAGTATGAGACTTCTACTTTATATATAACCATTGATTCAAGGAAAAAAGGCGATGCGCAACCCCATGGGCGAATTCGTGGCGCAAAAGGTGTCCGACATGTAGCTGGCGACACCGTCGCCGCCAAGGAAGATGTTCGAGATTTTTACTTGGCGCTTCGTGCTGCCATTTGTTTACAGCAAAGCAGGTACCGGTATCATTTATGTTATAGTGGTTACTGCTTTTCGCCCGTTTTCGAGTTAAACTCGTGAATTTTTAACTTTACGGGGTTGGAGT
This sequence comes from Kuschelorhynchus macadamiae, assembly GCA_030620095.1. Lineage (NCBI taxonomy): Eukaryota > Metazoa > Arthropoda > Insecta > Coleoptera > Curculionidae > Kuschelorhynchus > Kuschelorhynchus macadamiae. The sequence continues at coordinate 67,891 of JAUTXW010002812.1, forward strand.
TCGTTGTATTCTTGCAAAACTGTTAATTAATGCAATCATATAATCATATTTGCCAAATAAAATATACGTAAATTGGATGCAACAATAAAAGAAAAATAATTCATTTAACTTATTAAATTATGCTCATTTCATATTGAAAAATGTATTAAGCCGCTAATAAAAACCATGCTATATAAACAACTAAAGTGAAATTCTGAAAAAATGTATAGTTATAAAAATAGATTTGGAAAATAAACCACAAACAAAAATAAGAATTCTGTCGAATATATAATTTTTCAATTTAACGAAACAATTTATGTTTGGTTTGTTATTTAAAAAAAATGTTAGTGTTTTTAATTTATGTTTTTTATTATTTGTTGTAAAATTTATATATTTAAAACGCTAAGCCAAGTTTTTCAACAAGTTCATGAGAGAGTTGTACTGCACCGATGTAAACGATTTTTTTTTAATTGATCATGTCGTGACCGAGACCATTGGCTTCAACGCCAATACCAGGACCTTTCAACACTATTTTTTGTATTGTAAATTTATACAGGGTGTTTCAAGAAATCCGGTCACTGATCACGATTCTGCTCAAACCGCTTGACGTATAAAGCTGCATTTTGGCACACAGGTTGATAGTAGGCTGTAGAGGTTTGATAAGAAGAGATTTTTCAAAACTCAACTTTCAAGGGGGCCAAATCGCACCATAAACATTACAATATTTTTTATGTAAAGAACGGTTGGTTTTTTTTTTGAAAAAGCTAAACTCACGTATTTTATTTGATTATTTTCCATATTTTAGAATTTCTTAAAAATGTATACAGGGTATTTCAAAGAATCGGGTCATTGATCACGATTCTGCTCAAACCGCTTGACGTAAAAAGCTGAGTTTTACCACACAGGTTGATTGTAGAATGTACAGGTCCAATAAAAAGGGATTTCTTAAAACTCAAATTTCAAGGGGGTGAAACCGACCCTCAAATATTACAACATTTTTTTTATCTAAAAAACAGTTGGTTCTCGGAAAAGCGCTTAAACTCGTGTATTTTTTTTGATTAACATGTGTATTTTAAAATTTCTTAAAAATGTATACAGGGTACATCGGGTCCGTGATTAATCACGATTCCTCTCAAACCACTTGACGTAAAAAGCTGAATTTTGGCATACATGTTAATTGTAGGATGTGGAGGTTAGACAAGAAGTGATTTTTCAGAAATCAAATTTCAAGGGGACGAAACCTCGACTCAATTATTAAAATATTCTTTTTTTTAAAAAAAGGTGATTTTCAAAAAAACTCTTGAACAAGTATATTTTATTTTAATTTTTTACATTTTTTAAAAAATATATATACAGGGTGTTCCAAAAAATCGGAAATAACTGTAAAAATTTGACAAAAAACAAAAAATTGAAAGAAAATGCAACAAGAAACGGGGTGTATTAAGAGGTATTTAAATAAAGCGTTATAAGTACCTCTTAAGTCGTGGGTACACGCTAGTGTGTGTTTAATTCACGAGAATGATTCAAGGAAAAAGTGTCTTAAGCAAAAATTTCGAGGACTCGCATATATATTTAAGTAATAGTAGCAAAGTGTCATTACAAAATATACACTATTATATAAAAATCTAAACGTATAGAGCGCGCTAATTTCTATAATTAAAAAACTAAATATAACTTTCATATTGTAGTATGTAAAAGATCGTAAAATTTCTTCTATTCAGAACTTCCCTTGTTATATATTTTTTTTCATTTGTTAGGAATAGTGAAATATGACCCAATATTTAGTTCAGTGCACAGTATATACATATAATGTCTTTTCAAATATTTTTATTATCCCATATTCACGTTTAATTTTCCTTTAAAATTTAAATTCAATTGAACAAGATTATTTTACGTTGATTCTAAACAAAATTTATTTGACAGCCATTTTGTTTCGTCGTCTTTACCAAGCTATCTCTATATCACATTTAATTCTTGCGCAAAAATTAAAATTAATAAGATGTTAGCAGTTCATTCCTATGTAATACTTGATATATGTGCAAAAGTTGAAGTAAATTGGATAATAAGTTGTTTGAGTAATAATTTTTTTAACTTTCTAAATGGTTTTCGTTAACGATCATCTTGTTATATTATTTGGGTTTAGGATCCAATAAAAAAAAACAAAAGCCTTTTTTTTAAATTGTCGTCGTTTCCCAACTTTATTGAAGTAAAATCCTTATTATCAGTCTTTACCTACTCCGTTGGACGCAGATATTTCCCATATATTAAATTTCTAAATGGATTTCGTTAACGATCCTCTTGTGTTATGTTAGAGAGGTGTATTATTTGGGGTCAAGATCCAGTAAAAAAAAAACAAAAGTCTATTTTTAAATAGTATTTAAGCTATGCCGCGAACTGACAGAAGGACCGACGGAATTGATAAAATATGTTCCTTGGCATCTAGGGACGCTAAAAGTGAAGATATGTAAAATCTGAGAGAGTTTTTCGGGCTGAATTTTTAAATATTTTATTATACCTCCATTTTGTTCGGCCATATTCTATTCGTACCAAAATTTTACCAGTTGAATCCAACATAATACTTGATGTTTATACAAAATTTGAAATAAATTGGATAAGCAGCTTTTCCATAATAATTTTACTAGTTGATTCCAACATAATACTTGATGTTTATACAAAATTTTAAATAAATTGGATAAGCAGCTTTTCCATAATAATTTTTTTAACATTCCACTTAGACGCCATTTTGTTTTGCCATAACGGATGTTTACCAAAATATTACCATATCTTCCGAATATGACCCTTAATTTTTGGTTAAAATTTGAGGTCAATCGGATTAATTTTTAAGGTATGTTGCGAACTGACAGATAGAAAAACGGGCAGACGGATTTGATAAAACATATTTTGAAGCATCTAAGGACGCTAGAACGTGAAGATATGTAAAACCTGAGGGGGTGATTTTTTCACGATTACAAACATTTTATTTGGCCGCCATTTTGTTCAGATATCTTGGATTAGTACCACAATTTTACTAGTTAGCCCCTACATCACAATTAGCTTTGACACACAATCTGCAATCAATCCATTAAGTAGTTTTTTAGACTGAATTTTTAAATATTTTATTAAGCCGCCATTTTGTTCCAGCATCTTGGATTCGTACCAAAATGTTACCAGTTGATTCCAACATATTACGTTGATGTTTGTGCAAAATTTGAGATAAATTGGATAAGTAGTTTTTTAATAGAATTTTTTTAACATTTGACTAGGTCGCCATTTTGTTTCGCCATATTGGATTTCCACAAAAATATTAACAAGTCATTCCTATATGACCCTTAATGTTTGTAGAAAAAAAAACCAATCGGGTAAGTAGTCTTTGAGCTATGCCGCGAATAGACAGACAGACAGACCGACAGATCGACCGACCGAATTATTAAACATATTTTTTGGCATCTAGGGATACTGAGACGTAAAATGTGTAAAACTTTTTGATTCCAATATAATACTTGATGTTTTTGCAGAATTTGAGAAAAATTGTGTAAGTAGTTTTTTAATAATATTTTTTTTAACATTTCACTAGGCCGCTATTTTCTTTCGCCGTCTTGGATTTTTACCAAAGTGTTACCAGGTCATCTTCATATTACCCTTAATATTTGACCAAAATTTAAAGTCGATAGCGTAGGTAGCTTTTTAGCTACGCCGCGAACAGACAGACAGACCGTGGGAATTGATAAAACAAGTTTCAACAACTCATTTCGGATTCGGAGGGTGATTTTTTCACAACTACAATACTACAATAAGTACCTATTATACTTTCCTTTTACAAGGGATGCAAGAAAGAACACCAGTTGCCTAAATTATATGTATTCAATATTTATGGATAGTGCCTATTTAGTAGTTAACTGTAAGTCTATTTGCGCATTTTTTCTAAATTTTCATTATTCTTTAATTGCAAACGTTGTATATTTACCATTTGTTTTGATTATGTATTATTTTTTAATTACGTCTTTTGTTTGAAAATTTTGAAATAAAGTCATTTTATTTTAACTTTACTTTTACTTTTCTATGCTTTTTGATTCATTGCAATAAAAATAAAAATCTTTTATGGGCAATATTTTTCTTTAATTTCCAATAAAAAAAGGGTATCCTAATTTTTAGGGTAACCATCTGAAGAAGCTATACGAGATATGGAAAGGTTTAAATTGAGGCAAAGTTACGCAATTTTCTGTGTGCCGCTTTGAAAGTAAGGATATTTCGAGAACTTCCGAAGATAACCGGAAAAAAAAATTGAAATTTAAAAATCATCTTAATTTTTTACCGAATTTTTTTGAAAAGATACTTTCAAATAAATATCACATCATCACAGCCACAAACGATTTATCTCCAAACGATGATTATAAACTTTGCTTTTTAAATAGTCAAAAATGTTGTGTTCTTAATAAACACTAATTTTGAATCTATATCCAACAGCATATCACACTTAATATTTTTTTCGATGTTTCGGACTAAAAGACCATCATCAATGCTAGTTAATAACGATTGCATAGGAACGGAACGCCCGCGTCGGGTAAAAAATTCAATTACCTACGTTATTTTAAAGCGGCGAAAGAAAATGTGGCAATGGAAATGTAAAATTTATTCGAATCTACCTTTTTTATTATAAACAGAAAAGAAGTATCTAATTGAAAAGTATTTCACTTTTTTTTCTACTCCGAAAGTTATTTAAAAATCCATTCTCATTGCCATTTTTTCTCGTTGACAATGTGATGTGATTAGATTTTTGACCCGATGTTTCTTTCCTCATAAATCATAAAATAAATTAGCACTGACGAAGGGTTTTATTAGTCAGAGAAAACGCTCGAATTTGGGACAGCCTGTACCTTTAATAACTCAGAACAATGTAAAAAATAAATTTTGTCTTAAAAACAGATAACTAACAATAATTTCTAAATTAAAATTTAGATTTAAACGTTGACCTAGAAAAATCTGTTTTATTTTGTACTCATAAAATAGCACAAGGTTTTTTTCCTATTTCGAAGACCTATAATAGCTATGGCCATGTAAATGGCTAAACCGGTAGAATGTATGTTAGATTAAATAATAGCGTTGATTAATAAATCAACCATAATAATATTTGCTTGCACCGCACGGTCTCATCGTTTTTCGATCAACGCCGCCGCCGCCAACCTCCATCACAGCGAGAACCAAACGAGTGCCAATGAGTGTTTTATGTGTTTGCCGCAGAACGGCTCTACCGTACAGTACCTGAAACGTAAAAGGAAGCGCTGTCACGAATTCGCACGAATTGCACATCTTCTTTTTTTCCTTCAATCAACGATATGACTTTGCAGAATTCAAATCGGATCATCCACGCCGCATCCAGACACGCTGAAAGGCACTGCATTAAAAAAATTCAAATCGCAATTGTGCAAAAACGAATTATCACACATCGCTTGGTTCTGGTATGCATAAAGCAGAACATTGCTTCATTAGTTTCGATTTTATAAGCCCAAAACGAAAGAAACCGCGATTTTTCTCATTAAACTGTTTATAACAAATATACAAATGATAGCTGCGAGTGGAAAACATAATGGAATAGTAGTCTATAGTAACTATCTTGAGTGTTATGATTCACTTGGTTTCCGGTTACTATTTTTGGCAACAAATCATTAGATTTTTGTTCTATTAATTGGCTTAAAGTTACAGCAATGGCACCTTATGGCTTAAACTGGAAATGGCCATATCACCAGGATATATTGTGGTACAAAAATGCAGACCTTATAAAAAATATATCAGAGCTAAAGTTATAAATAAAAGAGGTATTTGTAGTGTTTGGAATATAGATAGTTTACTATAATTCAAAACTTGTTTTAATTTCTTGAGAAAGACGTACTTTATTTATTAGTTTTTTTAATGTATAATAACGTATTTTATCATTAATATTATGGACGAATTTTAATATTTATTTAAAACTTGATAACTTTAACAATATATCATAGGAGACTTAACCAAAAGTTATATATTCATTATAATAGTTTAATTGAAACCAACATAATAATTAATTTTGATCTTATTATTGTAGATAAATATCAATATTCATTTAATTTGCTTTCTTAGATTACTTATTTTTTTTTGAAGCAAATTAGTTGTGGAATTCCCATTCTAACAATGTGCCATATATAGTTATAGTTAGTTAAACCAAAGATTTTATCATTCTATTTACCTACATAATTAAAAAAAAAGAAATGAATTCAAGTTATAATTTATTTTCTTTAGAAAATAAGCTATTAGAAGTGAAAAAATATTAAAATATACTTGTGATCTGAAATTTTTGTTACCATTGAGTAAATATAGCCATTTATGTTACCTATCTTATTTTTATAGTTAATCGAATAAACTAGTATTTTATAGACTTTAATATAAAAGTTTATTGTTTTATATACACAAGAGTAACAATAAGTAATGTTTACATAAACACTCTAATGATCAAAAATAGGTGGTCAATAATTGGTTATCATTGTTTTTTTTTTCAGAATATCTTAATATTTCCGTTTTAATGCAAAATTATAATAAAATGGCATGTTTTTATGGGAGACCATACTTCAAAATACTTTAAATAAATATATGTAGAAATATAATTAGCTTTAGAAAAAAAAAAGCACCTAAATAAAATAGCAGTTTCTGCTTAAGCGGTCAGTAATTGGCTACTTTACCTGTGGTGTCAAAATATAAATCAAAGCTCTGTATATACATTACGTTAACTTATTATATCATGAATGGCATTCATGATATAATTCGTGCACATGATAAAAAAAATATTATGATTGGTGGTTATTCTTGATATCGCGAAGACACTACTAATCATGGTATACTTCTCGAAGCTCAAATATTGTGCTTTTCGTCTCAATCCCTTTTATTTGATTAGCTCATCACCACTCATAGCCACACCGACAACATTTTTTGATAAAAAAACATTTTTTCTGATCAGTCCTACAGGGTTCAGTTCTTAGTCTGATACATTTTTTTTTTGATCTATACCCCTTTGAAAGTCGCTAAATGTGTGTAAGGTACAAGCTTTTACTAATGACACTCAGTTATATTGTCGTTTTGATGCAGAATATTATGTTGAGGCTGAAACCTGATCACAATTTGCAGTTAAATCCGTCCAAATAATTTATTCTTATAGTTGGCGATAAAAATAACTTACAGGTCGTGAAGGACTCACTAAATATAATGTGATTTACTCGTTTTATAACATTTTATTTACTCTGATTTCTTGCATGGGTTTTACCTTGGTTAAGGTATTTAAGGTGGGTATCTATTATTGTTAAGAGGATATACCTCTATTAGTTAAATACCACACATAAATTCCTTGATTAATTGCATCAGACATAAATTGTTTTTGAATAATCAACCATATAGCGCAACTAGCTTAGAAGTATAATGAAAAATTGTACATACCATCAGCTTAGGTTTTATTTGTAGTTTAGTGTACACATAGAGCTTAAAAATGGTCACAATCCGAACGGATTTGAAATCGCGGAAGAGGGCAAAATCGTTATTGATGAACGACATCCGTAGATCTGTCGTAGGTGTAATGCAAACTTTTTATAATCTGCCTAGGCATTTTACAAAAAGCCGGCAAAACGCCAGCATATAATTTATCTTTCGTTATGAATACATCAATTCAGGCAAATTGTTTATCAATTGTCAATATCGTCAAAACGAGAAACAGAGTATATCACGTTAAGACTGATTATTTTTAGGCATTTTACAATTTACCAAAAGTGGTGCCGTCAAAACGTGAAAATAAAAGCAAGCGTGAACGAATCGTCGGGAAGTCGGTTCACGTTAAATAAGAAAAGCATGTGACGACTGTTTTTTGACAAACTTGTACTAACCTTCACTTAACAGTATTATAGATTTTGTTAAAAAAATCCTTGTTTTGATATAGACTCGGAATTCGGTTAGCACGTTACTGTGCGCTTTCTTTACAGCAAACCTAACCAATCATAACCTAACCCAACTTTAAGAGAATAAGTAATCTAAATTTTTATGAATTATAAATAAAAAAAGTGTCTCCTTTGCTGGGATTCGAACCCATAACCTATACGACGCGACCACTACCCTACCAAGCTTCTTAACGAAAAATATAAATAGCTTATATTAGAGTGAACGTTAATGACGTCACATGTGGTTTCGCGTGAACCAACATTTAGAAAATTCGTTCACGTTAGCGTGGAAGGTGACATAGCGTTAAGTAAAATAATACAGTTACAGTAAATGTATTAAATCTTTTTATTAAGGAAACATAAATAAACATTTAACACTTCATGATATAAAAATATACCTATTAACTTTAGTACTTTTAGTACCTTCGTATCACAAGTATGAAACTACAAATTAAAATTAAAAAACAAATCTTTTGAAAATATTAAAATATGCTTATTTATTGTATATAATCGATAAACAAATACTACACGATGTCGAACTTCCATGACATTTGGAAGAGTCTAAACTATTGTAAAAAAATAGTACATACCTATTTAATATTTAGGTAAGAATGTACCTACAACTAATATAAAATTACAAATAAAAATGGAAAACAAATCGCATGAAAGTAACAAAATATGCTTATATATTGTTTATAATCACACATTAATTTATTATTGCATGTCGAACTTATATGACGATGGAAAAAAGTCGACACATTCTCAATTCATGTTTTGACAACGCTTTAGGTAAATTGTAAAATGCCTAAAAGTAATTAGTCACAACGTGATATACATTCTTCTGTTCTTATTTTGCCGGCATTTTGTCGATTTGCCTGAATTCGTGTAGTCATAATGAAAAATGAATTGTAGATTATAAAAAGCCTAAATTTGCATTATGCTTACGACAGATACATAAATAATATTTTTATATATATATATATATATATATATATATATATATATATATATATATATATATATATATATATATATATATATATATATATATATATATCTAAAAGGAAACAAAGGTCAAAACGATTTTATATTCATTAGTTCCGGGTTTTGCCGGACAGCAGCAAAAAAAAGAGGAAGCTTATTGTCTAGCTTTCGAGAATGCTTATTTTCCTCTTCAAGCCCTTTCTGACTTTAAAATTGAGAAATTTGTAGGGGAAAAGATTGCCTACAATTGATGATATTAATCTTACCAATGTGAGTTAAAAGTAAACATATTCATTGCACACCAAAGTTGCGGTATTGAAAAACATATGATTTAAATAAGCCATGTAATATCTAGTCTAACCACAAATATATTATGCACTTTAGTTTATCATTGCCGTTCATAGCTTAAGCAAGTTCCACAATACCGCACCTATGTTGTGGAATAGTCGGTGTTTGGAGTGTTCAAAGATATCCTAAGGGGCGGGGGAGTGGAATTAAAATAGTCTGAATGGATAAAAATATTTAAATATTCCAGATGTCGAGTGACACATTTTTCCTTAGGTTTGACGACCTAATAATACATAAACAGTACACTTATATCAGTTAAACATACAGGGTGTTCACTTGAAAACTCAGTTCATCGGAATCCAAAAAGAGGCGCATTTTACAAAATGTCTTGGATACATTCCTTGACACCCCTTAAAAATATCAAACGGGAAGATGGGTCAAGTGATATGTCCTTTGAAATATCTTTAGATTACGTATATTATGATGGTTAAATATAAGGGCATTAAAAACCTTTCAAATACAGTGTCATTTGATTATCTTTCCTGTTTGGCATTTTTAACTGGGAGGGGCTGAGGGTTGACCTAAAACTTATGATGATATATGCACTTTACATAATATTATTGACATATTTTGGAAGTTTGTAAAGTACTTTTTAATTTTAACTTATATAATGTAATAGTTTGTATATAATGCTTTTTAAAAAGGTGAACTTTAGTATTCTAGAGTGACCTCTCTTAAATTTATGAAATCAGAACTAAACCTGAGGCAGTTTCTATTTAATTAATGATCAAATATGTATATTTAATTTATTGGTATTTACTCTCTAAGCTCTAAGATATGTATAAAAACTAACCTTTGGAAACTGTTCTTTTGATACACAAAACGTTATTTGGAATTAATTTAAGTACAAGAAAATTTACAGATTTAGAGGCCGAAAGTGCTTTTTATTTGTGCAAAAAAAGTAATGCGTTTTGTAAACTACAAATTAATTTATAAGTAGGAGAGGAAAAAAGATAATAAAATAACACACTGCTTTTGCAGATTTAAAATAGTTTTTTGTTACTTAAAATAATATATTAAATGCAACATGTAGTACAACTAAAAATTGTACAAAATGAAATTATCTTTTTAACTGTGTGTACAGACAAAAATGTATCTATCAATGGTTTATGCTACTTTAACAGTCAAGTTACCTCTAATGTTATATTTACCAAAAGATTAACAAGTCTATGAGGTTTTAAACGTAGATAAGTAAAACAGATAATCATATTTTAAGACAGATACGAGTATATCAAACTAGCTAAAATGTAAAGCAAAAAAAACATTTTCTTAAGAGATTATGGAAGTTAATCTAAAATGTGTCAATATTTTAGCAACTTATTAACCGACGAGGAAAAATGGTTCGTAGTAAAAGTATATTGTTTTCCTTTAAGATTATTGGAAAGTCACCGTTTTTTTATATTTTATGTTTTCCTGTTAATTAAGTTTGGCAACCCCGAAATTGACTTTTTAAAAAACAATTTATTTTGAGAACCGAGTTATATAAACACTTATATTAAAATATGTGCTGATGTCTGCAATCGAGGTCTTGTGAAAATATACAATTAATCAGCGTTATCGAACAGATAACTCCTCCCGACCTAGAAACGAGCTTACGGAGGTAACGAGCTTCAGATGACTATCTCTGAGCTGGGCGTGGTATTAGCTTTTGGTATCTGTGGGTAGGCTTGGGCTTTTTAAATCTCGGACTAATGAATCTCTTGTAGGAGAAGCAGTAATAGCGTCCAAAAACTGAATTTGTGGAAGTATACTGGCTGATGAAGAGCTTCGTTTAATTTTTGGTGTAGAACCTCAAGGGCTGTTATGATTCTTCTTGCTTCGTTGAGATTTAATGAGCATAGTTCAAAGTTACTAAACTTCATTGGAACCGATTCTTCGTTTGAATACTTTAGATTAATTTGGGGAAGTTCGATATTTTTAAAGGTTATTTTGGGATCTTGGTACGTCTTTAATAATATGTTGTTTATGTGTATTTCGCAGCTTGGGTTCAATTAGAAGATGTAAGTTCTTTTTAGTGTAATATTATCTTTATTCATATTGCATTGTCGTACTGCTACTATTTGCTTTGGAATTATTAACATCCATTCTTGCCTTTCAAGTTTCTCAATTTTGATATCCTGAACTTCAGTTTTCATCTGATGACATTCAGATATATTTTGGATAAACTTCAGCATCTGTACTTCGCATGGCGGTTTTTGACCGATGGACCCGTTAAAGGAGGCATACCTCGGCTCATTGAGAATGGGGTATTTGGATTGAAGGAACATATTTTGAAGTGATTTGAGGAAGTGGATGCTAAAGGATAAAGGTGGTAGAGTATATAGTTATTGCTTGCAACAATAGGCACCTCTATTATGAAAATTGTTTGATTTCTTTTTAAATAACATTTGATTTGTAATATTTTTCAAAAATAAGTTTACCAGATTTTATTTCGTTTGTTGATCCTAAGATAAGATGGTTATGTGTTTAGTTTTTGAAGACTTCTTGAAATAGTTTATTAGATTTTTGTATTATGGTTATTTGCCTTTGCATTGCTCATTTTAAATGATTTTTGTTCGCGAATATTGATGAGATTTCTTTGCTGTAGTTTTCGGCATTCTCTTGATTAAGATTACCTATTAAAGATTTTATTATCGAGCCAGAGCCATTAACGAGTCTCTTTTTGTTCTGTTTCTAAATGCTATATGATTTATTTGTGCTATTTGTGATTTAATTTTATTTTTGTGAATAGAAGCTAAATTATATGAGTTGTAAGATTATTTTTTATAGGTCGTTGAGTTCTTTAGGGAGGTTATTATTTGTTTGAAACTAGTTTTTAGAAGTGAACGACAAATATAAGGGTTATGTCATAGATTTGTATGAATAAACAAACATCGATTATATTTTGGGAGTTGTCAAGTGTGAGTGGTAATAGTCCTGGGTTCTTGCCAAGGTTGTGGACGGTCACTTCTGTGCTTGTGCTTTCGAAGAGCTTGCAACAACAACAATTTTTAGTTCTTTTAAGTGAATAGTTTCCAATTTATTGTTCGATTTATTTTTCATTGAGACTTTGTTGTTTACTAATAGTTCGACAATTTCGAAGGGTCTTTAGAATTGGTATGTCCTAAGTCAAGTATGTATGTCAAAAGGGGTGTATTTAGTTGACGACAGCATGGAATTATTATGTGGTATCGGGCATATTTCATTATTGTCTTTGTGCCTTCCTTTTTGAATCTAACTCTTAAAACACGTAGATGTTCTATAATTTTCGAGTGAAAGCGTTCTACGGGTGAATTAGATTCATGATGAAAAGGTGTTGTAAAATGTATATCTAGTTTGTGGGCTTACTTTGGAAATGTGTTTATAATAAAACATGTATGTGCAATAACTGGGCCCATAATAGTTTATTTTGAGTTTTTCAAGGGTTTCAGAAATGCCACGGTGATTACACTTGCATTTTTGTTGGTTTTTAATAAGAAGGGTGCATTCTTCGGTGTTGCATAAAAATTTCTCATATATATGTCATTAAATTCGAGATAGATAGAATCGCCTTAGAAACATAAATAGGTTTAGTTATCTGTAGTGTACGTTTTCAGGAATTCTAGTATAAGTTGAGGGTTTCCTTTTCCGATTTTTACGTTCAATATATTGTGTTTTAGAAAGGTGTGTGATTGGGTTTATTATTTACAATTTCGTCCAGAATAGAGACACCATCATTAATTGTTTTATGGTTACTACTTTAGTGAAGTGTTTGTAAACTACATTCTGGTATTTGGGATGGTTGAGGTGGACCTATTTTTACGTCTTGTAAAATTTTGGATATTATTTTCTTTTAGGTTCGGTGGTTTTTTAAAGTTGTGGTAATATCGGCTAGTGCTAAATTGTTTGGGTCAAATGATTGGTCTAAAAAGGTGTGTATATCTAAGTCTATGTCTCCCGGATTATTTATTACGGTCTCATTTTCGATCGCATTGATGCATATTCGCGAGAGTGCGACTGCGTTTGTATTTTGTTTACCTTTTTTTATATATTATTTTATAATCATATTCTTCGAGTTTTAATCTCCGTCTTACAAATTTACTGTTTGGATCTTTTAGGTTAAACAGCCAGACTAGAGGACGATGATCAGCGAAAATTTGAATTTTTTGACCAAATAAATTGTTCTAGAGACGTTAGCTATCAGTTTGTCATTGAGTACATTTCCTGGAGATAATACTGCACCTATAGCAAAGTTGCTAGCGTTCGTTGTGATAATTAAGGGTTTTTCGAAATAGGAATATTGGAGGATTGGTGTATTGATAAGCAACTGTTTGCAGTGATTAAACGAATTGACGAAATCGGAGTTATCAATTATTTTTGAATCCATTTTTAGACAAGAAGTCATAGGTTTGATAATTTTTGCAATATCTCTGATAAAACGTCTGTAATAAACTAATAACCGAATGGCATTCTTTCGAATTTGTAATGCCCATTTTCGGTAGAAAAAGCTGTTTTTTGAACGTCTTCGGAATCCATCTCAATCTGATGAAATCCTTTCGCTAGATCTAAGGTTGTGAAGCACTGGCTTCTGCCTAACTTGTCTAGGATATCTGAAATATTAAGGAGGGGGTATTTGTCGTCAGTAGAGCGTTTATCAAGGCGTTGTTTGAAAAGACCTAGATGCAAAGTTATTTGATAGTAGCATGAGTCTAAACCAATGTGAAACATTTGGTTGAGAGTATACATTTTGTTGTTTCGATTGAACGCTTAAATTTTAATTTCTTATATTAGGCAAATTTGTATTCTAGTTGGTTTTAAAACTAAAATTCGTTGTGTAGTTTCTACCTGAGCTAAAGTAAATAAAATTTTCTTCTTCACTTGTAAATGCTAGTGCCTCTTCGAGATTTTGAGGATTTTTAAGTATACTAATTGCATATGGTGGGGAAGATCTGCTGAAAATGTTTTTAAGGCGAAGACATCATAATGAGATATTAACCTTCTTTTTTCTGTATTGTCAACTATAAGAGTACTTAATTTTGTAAATAAAAAACTCCTAACATCTTGAAATTTAAAGGAGGTTAATTTCTTTGTTGTTTTATGGAAATTAAGTCTTGTATGATGCAATACCTCAGAATGAATTTATTTTTACTTAGAGTTCCAGAATTAAGTTCAGATCTAGATGCAATTAAATCGGCTGTTCTTCCTAGTAATTTACTTAATATAGTATCTAAAAGCATTACATTCATAGGGGACGTCAAGACTTGTAGAATTTTGAAAAGTTTTTAAAATTTTTCGCATAAACAAATAAATCTTTGAAGCAATTTAGTATTACCGTCAAAGAGAGGAATGTTATCGGCTTGGTATCTTATAAGTGGAATATCGCGACTTATGGTCTCTGTTGGTGTGGATGTTTTGAGAACTAAATTATTTTCAAAAACTGCCGAATAAGTTTTGTTGTTCGAGCTTACATTTAGTTGAGACAAATTTGTAAATATTTCGTCAATGTCAGACAATAAAAAAAAATGTATATATATTAAAATAAAATAGAACGCCTATGTATAATCGGGAGAAATGGAAATTTGTGAAGGAAACGAGCACTTACGATAGTATCCCAGCGAAGATTAACTACATTGTTTTTCTTGGTTGCTTTTTCTTAAACTACCTACTACCTTAAAGATCCGATGTGAGATGTCTCAGGCGTCTTAGTTCTAGGTTCCCAGAGGTTTGGTCGATGTTGGACTTCTCTCTGGTAAGTACTCGAGGGGTGCAAACTATGTTTTTTCTATTTCCTGATTCTTGATCGACGAACTGTTGAAACAGACGGGATCTGCGATGTATGTCTTTTCGGTTCGATCAAAATCCATGCCCGACTGCACCAGCTAAGTTTCGCAACCCCAAAATTGACTTTTTAAAAAACAATTTATTTTAAGAACCGAGTAACATAGATTCTACCTTATAACTAACTTAACAATATTTTACGAAAACAATTTATACTAAAACAATTTATACTAAATATGACGTCTGCAATCGGATTCTTGTGAAAATATTGAATTAATCAGCGTTATAGAATACATAACTCGTTTGTTATACTAAGACCATGTCAGTGACCCATTTCGATCTGTCAGACTGTAATTATCATGTGATTTATGTGTGGAAGTGGAATCAAAAATTTAAATTCACTCCTATGTTCTATTAAACTTATTTATTAGTTAATATAACATTAGGAGCTAAGGTTCTTTTAAGATCTTACTAGAGGATGCAAGCAGTACCTAGTTAGTCTGATGATCTTCACGATAAAATAAATTTAAAGTTCGATGCGAAATTTAAACAACTTATTAGGAAATTACAATTATTTTTTAATACTGGTTAAATAAAAGCAAGTCAATTTGCAGCCTTCGGCACACTTTCTAAGATTCACTCTACAGTTGAAACAGTTACAGTTGAACTATCTTTGGATTGGTCCTAAAAAAAAATTAAATATATTTAAGTACAAATTGACTTCATATAAATTAATGAAAAGATGAGAGCCTATAGTTTAAAGCATCTTAGTTATTAGACATTCTGACCTAAGAAAAAAATTATCCTTTTAGCTTAGCAGCTATAAAATTTAAGAGCTTTAGACTATAGCCTACCATAGAACCATTTTAATAATTCATGATATCTTTATTATGCTGAGTAATACATCACTATTGAAAACATAGGAAATCACATGTAAATTTCAAACTACTTAAAATTTTGTTTTCCTATGATGTTTATTACAAAGTTTTCTTGGCGTTGTTTTAAGCACTCTGAATGTTAAGTGCACCTACGGAATTTGAACAATTTTTGGCAAGTCAAACTTAGTTATTTAAATAAAATTGCAGCTTCTTTTTCATAAAAATCGAACGTATTATAAAAGATTTAGAAAATCCTTATATTTGAAAATCCACATATTAGGTACCTAAAGTATCAAAAGTTCCATTTATTAGCTGCAACTTTATTCAAATAACTTAAGATAGAATTGCCAAAAATTGCTTATTGTTTGGCATGTATAGCTTCTTCAAATGAATTGTAAAATTCGAAAAGCCTAACTATTGTTACTTATTAATACAACATACTGAGAATATATAAGCTGGATAAACAATATGCTTATTTTATTTCTATCACATTTGGCCTAATTGGATCCAAGCTCAAAAAGTATCTTATAGATGAACCGGAAACATTTGCACATTCTGATGCGGTCAATGTACCACTACCAGAATAAGCGGTCAATAAACTTTATGATGCTCCAGGCAATGTTAATATGTCAAAACTGTATTTGGACCTAAAAAAAATATATAAGTACAAAGTGATCCCTATAAATTAATGAAAGGGTAAGAGCATATAGTTTAAAACATTTTAGTTTATAGTTTTTGACCAAAGAAGTAAATTCATTTTAGCTAAGCGGCTATAAAACTTAAGTGCTTTAAACTATAGGGTCTCATAGAACTGTTTTAATGTTTTATAATAATATCTCTATAGTACTGGGTAGTTCATAATTGTTGGAGACAGGAAATCATATGTAAATTTTAAACTTACTGAAAATTTATTTTTCTATGATGTTTAATACAAATTTGTTATGGGATTGTTTATAGCTCTTACTGTTTAAAACAATGCGCATATCGAATTTGAGCACATTTTAACAACCCAAACTTAAATTATTTAAATAAAAGTGCAGTTTTTCTTATAAAAATAGGAACGAAAGATTTAGAAAAGCCTAATATTTCCTGAATCAAAATTGACAAGTTCACAGTATTAGGTCCCTAAATTATTATGCGTTTCATTTATTTGCCGCAAATTTATTGAAATAACTTAGGATTGCCAAAAAACAGTTCGGCATTGAGCACCACCCTATCTAAAGAATATTATGTATTTTTTAAATGTAGATCAACAAAGGTCTTAGATTCTACAGTGCATCCACAAATCGACACGGAAAGAATATTTAGAATATTTTAATTAAGATTTAAACGTAAAAAATATGCTTTTTACATTTGGGGACCCCGTAAAAATGTTGAGGCTCTACGCCCATGACAACTAAAATCCAAACCCTGGGATACATTGATCTTTTTCGGTGCAAATTTGACATTCAACTAAGCGAGAAACAGAAATAGTTTTATTCAACGCATACAATTGCTGGATTCACCTACGCCCAACAGCTGTCGACTAGGTTCATGGCCGTTATGCTTGCAATTAGCAATGATTAATAAATAATTAAAAACGACATTATCTTTCGGTAGGCAAAAGAAAAACAGCAATAAATTAACGCTAAGGTTGATTTTGGCAATATTCACTTCGATTTTTCCAAATTCTAAATTGTCATTTTAAAAAACTAATTAGTACATCTAATAGCCACGCAAATTACGCATATTTTATTCAAATATTCATCAAAATCGATGTAGAATTAAAGTTTCTATCTAAATTTGAATAATCAAGAAAATCGTGATATCACTCGATTTTCCTAGTGTCAAAGGGTAGGAAAGTGAAAATCTCCCCTATTGATTTTAATCAAACGATTCCTATGGGAGATCAAAGGTATACCCTAAATAATGAAAACCTGTAAGTTTGGTAAAAATGCACGGGTTATGGCATTTTTTCCTAGAAAAAAATTGTCAAAATTACAAAATTAATTTCCTTTTTATGATTTTAGACACAGTTAATTATCTAAAAAATCAAAAGCGTTACTAAAAAAGTTCATAAAGAAAAAAAGATTCTAATTAACAAAGACTACACCCTGGACTTTTAAAATATGAATTAGAAATAACTACATTCCAAAATTTCAAAAATAAAAAACTTAGCTTTAGCAGACTGGAACGAATCTTGCACCACATGCTAGGTAACGAGCAAACTAAAACTTTACCTAATTATCTTTTTCAACATTTTGAGAGTAGTCAAGAAGTATTGCTATCGAATCAACTCAGATTCACACAGGGAGGTGTGGGAAGTATCGCCGACGTGTTAAAATGCATTTAATAGCAAAGTATTAAATGTTTCCAAAAAACATAAAAGTATTCAGAAAATTCTGAATACTTGCAAGATGCATTAGTGGTCGGGCAATTAATTAAAAATAAAAAAGAAATTCTACTGCTTATCATTTACCCCTACAACAGGGTGAAGTAATGTTATTTTCAGCGTAGACGGGAAATTAATGAACAGGAAACCGCCGAGTTTTGTTCGGTTAGCTCCTTATCTTTTTGCCGCGATTGGCTCAAATTGACTTTTAGGGATCGGCTGCGGAAATCTTATAAAGCTAGGAGCTAAATCAGTTTGACATCACACAGCAGTCAAACAGCAGCATCATCACAGCATTCCGAGACGAACTAACGTATGGTTAAAATCAGTGCGAAAAATAAAATTAAGCAAAAGTGCAGCAAGGAAAACGACACACACAAAAAGTAATAAATAATTTAGTACGTGGCAGTGCCAATGCAAAAAACTCACAATGGCAGGTAATGACAGGGAGGCGGCCCTCCTATTAATAAAGAAACTTTACAACCTCGACTATCCGAATCGCAAATTAAAGTGTTAAAAGAAAAATATCAAGCTAAACTAGTGACAGTGAAACAAAACTAGATCCAACTGGATGAGTACAACAGCAACCTTACTCAACAACTAGAGCTAAAAAGAGCGAAATACGAAAATACCCTGAAAAAACAAGAGGAAGTTATAGACAAACAAGAAAAAGAAATGGAAAAACTCAAAGAAGAACTAAATTCTGCGTTGGAAAACATAAGGTATGTTGATAGTGCCAATTCTTTAGGTGCTGTGCGTTATACAGATGAATGAGATTTACAAAATGACGATATACATACTTGACCAAAATATGGACTTTGACTCTGACAATTCTCTTTCTTCTAATAGTGTAGAGTACGAAAGCAATGACACAAATAAAAACAGAAAACGAAAAACTAAAAAATAAACAAACCACACTTTAAACCAAAAGAAAACAGAATTAGAATGACCTGACCTACCTTCAACAAATTCCCCTAAACTAGTTAAAATTTAAAATAAAAAACGTTCTGAAAACTCTCCAAAAAAATTAGTAGACCAAGAAGGAGAAATATCTGACAATGAAAATAATTCACCCCCAAAAAAAGTAAAAAACCCAAATTGTAATCAGGGACAAATCTAAATTTAGTAATTTTGCGAATCAAATGAGACAACCTAATGTTAATTATGGTAATGTCATCACGGTTCGAGATGGAATACAAATTTTCCCAGTACACCCAGATAATATAAACTAATAATTAAAAATCTAAATGATCAAAAAATACCTTTCCACTCCTTTCAAATAGCAAATGAAACACAACTTCATGTAGTTATTCGCGGAGTTCTTGAAGAGTGGAGCGAAGAATTAATTTTACAGAAAATAGAAATTTTATGCCTTTAGCTATGGTCATATTACTTAAAGACCAAAAACATATTTTTAATTTAAACTTTTCAAATTACATGCAAACCAAAGTAGAATCTCAAAAAACTAAACCCACAGATACTCAGTGCTATCGCTGTCAGCTTTTTGGCCAAACCCAGTTTAGATGCACGGCACAATAAAATGCCTTAATTTGCAAAAGAGCATTTCTCTTATTCCCCATTCACTTGAGGCCAACAAAAAATTTCTCTATTAGCAAGTGCTGCAAATTCTGCAGACCAAACAAATGAAAATAGTACCACGCAGCTGTTCACAGTAGTTGCACAGATGCATGATACTCTACAAAATCTCATACATACAATGCAAGCACAACTTAAAACGCTTGCACCTTTCATGGAACAACAAAATGTCTGTGAACCTTCAAATGGCCATTAAAATAAAACCTGGCTTTCTAAATATTGCGACTATTAATATCGATAGTCTAAAATGCAGAAACTAGAAATATTTAATTTCTTAAGGGAAAAAATTTACGCATTCTGTTGTTGCAGGAAACTTGGCTGAAAGGGTCCAAATTTCACTGTATTTCGTAATGATAGACTAGATAGACCAGCAGGAAGAACCATGATTTTAGTCAAAAAAAATATCGGTGCCTACAGTATACCAAACCCAGAAACCTCAAATACTATTGAAAGAACATACATCAAAATTAACATGCAAAATGAAACATTAACACTGGGTTTAGTATACTGTTCGCCAAATTCAATTTTCACTAGTGAACACCTTAAAAATATTTTTGATAATAATAACACTACTATAATATGAGGAGACCTAAATGCAAAAAATTGTATTTGGAGCTGCAGAGCCTCTGATATTTAAGGTCTAACACTTTATAATAAATCCAATGACTGGAATTATCATATATTAACGCCGGAAAGTTATGCACACCTGAGTGGGGGAAATTTCATGCCGGAAATATTGGACCTATATGTAATCAAAAATGCAAATAGAACCTCTCAGCCGGAAGCAATTCATGATTTGTCATCGGATCATTTACCGGTAATTCTAAATTATGGAGATCTCAGGAAAAAGTCCAAGGGCTATATATACTCCAATAAATCGGTAAATTTCTTTACCCGGAACTTCCCTCGTAATGATTTTTTTCCATTTGTTGGGAATAGTGAAGTGTGACCCAATTTAGTTCAGTACATAGTCACAGTATATATGTGTTACACATACTGTCTTTTCATTTTTGTTTATTCAATCTTATTGGATTCGTACCAATATTTTACCATTTTCTTTCTAACTATGCCACACTTGACTTTTGGGCATAATAAAATAAATTTAATAACCAGTTTTTACATCGACACATACCGCCATTTTGCTACGTCATATTGAATTCGTACCAGTTTATGCCATTTCCACATCTAATTTTTCTGCAAAATCATGATTTTTTTACTTTGATTTTTTAAAAATTTTATTTGTTCGCCATTTTGTTTCGCCACCTTACATTGAAACCTATATCATCAGTCTTTACCTACTCCGCTGGTCCGCAGACACTTCCCGGATATTAAGTTTCTACTGGTTTTCGTTATTGATCCTCCTGTTGTTATGTTAAAGTGGTGTATTATTTATGGCTAGGATCCAGTAAAACAACAAAAGCCTTTTTTAAAATATCTACCTTTCGCAACTTTGTAGTTGCATGCTCAGGACACAGATTTAATATCCTACATGAAACCCATATTATAAGTTTTTACCTACTCCGTTGGTCTGCAGATATTTCTTAACCCCAAATAATACACCACTCTAACAACAAGAAGATCGTTAGCGAAAACCATTTAGAAACAAGCAAGGAGTAGGTAAAGACTAATAATATGGGTTTCATGCAGGATATAAAATTTATATGTGTCCTGAGAACGCAACAATAAAGTTGCGAAACGTCGACAATTTAAAAGAAGACTTTTGTTTTTATCACTGGATCCTAACCCCAAATAATACACCACTCTAACATAAAAACAAGAGGATCGTTTACGAAAGCTATTTGGAAACTTAATATCTGGAAAATATCTGCGGACCAACGTAGTTGGCAAAAACTGATAATATGGGTTTCATGCGGAACATAAAATCTATATATGTGTCCCGAAGATGCAACAATAAAGTTGCGAAACGTCGACAATCTAAAAAACCTTTTGTTTCTTTATTGGACCATAACCTCAAAATAATACACCACTCTAACATAACCACAAGAGGATCGTTAACGAAAACCATGGAAACATAATATCTGGGAAATATCTGCAGACGAACCCAGTAAGTAAAGACTGATAATATGGGGTTCATCCAGGATATAGAAACTATATGTGTCTTGAGGAAAACGTCGACTACTTGAAAATAGACAATTGTTTTTGTACTGGACCTTAACCCCAAATAATACACCACTGTAACATAACAAGAAGAGGTTTATTAACGAAAACCATTTAGAAACTTAATATTTAGGAAATATCTGCGGACCTACGGAGTAGGTGAAGACCGATAATATGGGTTTCCTGCAGGATATAGGATCTATATCTGTGTCCTGATGATGCACAAATTAAGTTCCGAAACGTCGATATTAAAAAAAAAAACTAGTTTCTGGATCTTGACCCCAAATAATACACCACTCTAACAAAATGTTTTGAACATTGTTGAGCCTTATTAGATTTTTACTAAAATCTTACCATGTCATCCTCATACGACCCTTAATTTTTGGTCAAAATTTGAAGTCAATGGGGTAAGTACTATTTAAGTTATGTCGCGAACTGACAGACACCCGGACAGACGGATTTGATAAAACATGTTTTTGGCATCTAGGGACGTTAAAACGTAAATATATGGGAAATCTAGAGGGTGAATTTTTGCCGATTACAAAATTTTTATTCGGCCGTAATTTTGTTCCGTCATTTTGAATTAGTAACTAGTTTTACTAGTTAAGCACTATACCACAATTGGTTATGGCACACAATTTGCAATCATTAAGTTGTTTCTGGTTTTTTATTTTATGCCGTCATTTTGGATTCGTACCAAAATTTTACCAGTTGATTTCAACATAATAATTGACGTTTATGCAAAATTTGAAATAAATTCGACAAGTAGCTTTTTCATAATATTTTTTCTTAACATTTTACTAGACCGCCGTTTTGTTTTTGCCATACTCGATTTTTACCAAAATATTACCAAATCATCTCCATATGACTCTTAATTTTTTATCAAAATTTGAAGTCAATCGGGTTAGTTCAATGCAGCGAACCGACAGACCGACACACGTGCCGACGAAATTGATGAATTTTTTGGTATCTAGAGACGCTAAAACGTGAAGATATATATAACGCCTGAAAGAATGGGTGATTTTTTTCTCTATTACAAACATTTTATTTGGCTGTCATTTTGTTCCGCTATCTTGAATTAGTACCACAGTTTTACTAGTTTATTTCTATACCACAGTGAGCTATCGCACACAATTTGAAATCAATTCATCAAGTTGTTATTCAGGCTGAATTTTTATATATTTTATTAGGCCGCCATTTTGTTCCGCCATCCTGGATTCATACCAAAATATTACCAGTTTATTCCAACATAATACTTGATGTTTTTTGCAAAATTTCAGATAAATTGGATGAGTAGTTTTTTAATAAAACCTTTTTTAACATTTCGCTAGGCCGTCATTTTGTTTCGTAATATTGGAATTTTACCAAAATCTTACCAGGCCATCCCCATATGACCCTAATTTTTTACCAAAATTTGAAGTCAATCGGATAAGTAGTGTTTAAGCTATGCCACAAACTGACAGACAGACAGAAAGATCGACAGACGGACCGACGGAGTTGATAAAAAGAATTTTTATTTTGATTGTTAGAGAAAACCATTTTGGCATTTAGTTATGGCACACAATTTGAAATCAAACCAATTTTTTATATATTTTATTAAGCCGCCATTTTTTTCCGCCTTCTTGGATTCATACCAAAACATAACCAGTTGATTCCAATTTAATACAAGTTTTTTTCTCAAAATTTGAGATAAATTGGATGAGCAGTTTTGTAATAATAATTTTTTTAATATTTCACTAAGACGCCATTTTGTTTCGCCATATTTGATTTTACGACAAACACGGTCAAAAACTTAATCAAATACCTGAAGGTTAAAAAGGCACCCGAACTAGAGAAATTTCAAATAAAGCACTTTAAGTGTTACGAGAAAGTGTATTAACAGATATAGTTTTCATTGCTCAGGCCGTGCTCCTTCTAGGTCACTTCCCTGAACAATGAAAATTTGCCAAATTTATTTTAATCCTCAAAAAAGACACTAATTCTAACATCCCCAACAACTATCGCCCTATAAGTCTGTTAACTAACTTAGGACAAATAATGGAAAAGAATAATTGCATAGAAAATGTAATAATGGAAAAAATCCCACTTCCTGCAGAACAGTTTGGGGCTTTCGTCCTAGCATAGAGGCAGTAAATCAATGTACTGGGCTCGCAACTACCCTCAAAAATTAATTATTTACTCTTCTCTAGAACTTCGCAAAAATAATAAGGATTTATAATACCCTGTTTCATTAATAGAACTGAAATTGTCTGATTCTTCAGTTGAAAATTACAACTATGAAAATACTAACCTGGATTCGACCTCTAGTCCGAAAAACTTTAGTTTAGATGACTATAGGTCTATCTACTCCGAACCATTCGCAGCTACAAGACCACCAATAAATAAAATGAATCATAAAAATTTGAATAAAGCACCAAGACCATGTACTGTAGAAAGGTCACGTCCCATGAGTGCATCGCCCGTTCGAAATGGAAAATTACTACAACCAACTCATATCAGAATCTATATTCATGGTGGGAAAATCCCAGTCAAGTTCAAAACAATCAAAATAATATTTTTTCAAATCAAAATCATCCTTTATCAGAACATGGCATCCTTATGAGCAAGTATCAAATTTCTTATTTTAAATGGGATAACCTTAATTGATTTTTGGTTTCTTGGATAGTTATAGTTAAATTATTATAGATCTGAGAAAAAAGGGAAGCGGATATATGCATAGTCAAGACATGCATAGCTCCAAAACATAAAGTAAGGAAAACACCATATCTATGTATATTCGAATGCAACGAAGAAAATGAAGAAATTTTGGAGGTTGAATGCCAAAACTGTGCTGCTCGTGAAGGTGGTTGCAAGCATGGTATCGCTTTAATTTTTTGGTTGCACAGCAGAAGTGAGGAGATATCCCAAATATCAACAACATGCTACTAGGCCAAAGCAAAACTATCTACAGTTGGTAGCGACTTAAAATGTATTAAAAGTACCGACAAAGTAACATCTAGCTTTACCTGAGAACCAAAAAAAGTCTAACTACATTTTTAAAACAAGTTCTAAACAAATCCCCAGTCTCAAAAAGATTCAATGAAAAAATTATCATTAAATAATTTATTATGCAATTTTAAAAAGGAATATATGGCGGCCAATAATCCAGAATTATGTCTTTCTTTCTGCAAAGAAAAGATGCTCAAGAATGGTAAAAATAATCGAGAAGGCTACCAAAGATCAGTCGGCCTGTATGGTCGTATTACGGGCTCAAAACTTTACGATGCTGCTCATTGTCAAACAAGAGATGTTACGTTAGTAGAACAGATAATGGGAGCGTATTCGTTCAAAGACACATTACAGATAAAAAGAGGTAAAATATTATGTATTTTAAGTTAGTTAATTCTACTTGCTCGTTACGTAAATTTTAAAGGAGAGTTCGTTTAATTTTGTGGGTTACAAATGATATGTATTTTACTTGAGTTAGCTATGATTTTTTTTAGGTAAAAATCTCGAAAAAGAAGTGCGGTATGTACCTACTACAAAGAAAATTGAATATTATAACCATGCTATTGTATTGAAAATAAATTTTCCTAAAAATAGCTGTGCGCGAACGGCAGCTCTTCGTCAGGTGGCAACAGTGGGAAGTGAACAAAGAATACTTACACTTTATTTTGGGCGCCACTTAGTTAAATTATCACAGTGCCTACAGAGCCATTTAACTGCGAAATTCTGCTCTGAAAACAACTGATTAAAATGAACCACTTGAAATGAAATAAGTTCTAATCTGTTTACTTTGCATTTTTGGAGTTTTATAATGTTACCCATATGATATTAGGATTCAATATGGGCAATAAGAATTAAATAACAATTTAATTAAAAATTACATTTTACAACCAACTCTGATAAATGAATCTTTACGCAATGCTTTCTTAAAAAAGAAGATCCATATAAATAAATCTTTCAAATTTCAGTACCTCCATCAAATAATCTAGTATATACGCAAGTAGTATAGGGGCGGTCCTGGAACACCTCTATGGCATCTTGACCACCGATCGGTCCCAGGAACTCTTCGGCTCACCTGCCTGCAAGAAGTCTTTACCTGTCAACTTTTGTGCACCTGTCTTAAGCGTGACACCTGGTTTGCACAGGTAGGTGTTATTTTTCAAAAAAAACTCCAAGAAGCGAGCTTCGCCGAGCCTCGCGTCGTCACAAGAGCCGAGCCTCGCCTCGCCGAATTCCGTAATACCTAGAATTGTTTTTCTGTTAATTAAAATTAATATGGATATTGGACGTAAGAAAAGGTCGAGGATGTAGATAAGGAGATGTTTGTGTAGTATTGAGATGAGCAATATTTGAATAAATACGTAAAATATTTGTTTTTGGAAAAATACCGAGAATAGCTTGTTTTCATTTTCGACGACGTAAGACTAAAGGTCAGGTTCGCAGATAAGTAAAGGTCGAGGATGTAGATAAGGAGATCTTTGTGTAGTATTGAGATGAGCAATAATAATGTTTTAATAAATAATATTTGTTTAGAATAATAACGTATACCAGATGATTAAAAATTATGTTTAGAACACATAATTAATATATATGTAAACCTTCTATAAATGAATAATTCTTAATTAACATGGGGACTTGGATTATACTATACACTAATGATGCATGAATATTAAATCTAATTAAGTATTTATTGACTAAACTATAATTATTATTTAGATAAGGATTCATACTGTATACCAAAATATTACAAATATTTAAGGTTTATCAGTTAATGTAACTCTTCATTTAATTAATCTACTGCGTATTAGGCATTGTCAAATATTGCGCAACGTTTTTCAATGGTCTTATTTACGTGCAAAAGCTGATGTATTATTATGAAATGTTGTGCAACATTTTATACAGGTGTGCCAGATATTTTCGAAATAAAAACATCTACCTTGAATATAAGGCTGTAGAACTAAAAGACATTTTTAGTGCACATTCCACTGTTTACAGCACTGGTCAGACAGAGTTAGGAGACATTTTTAGTATTAATTCTACTATTTACAGTACATGTCAAATTATATATTTATTATAATAAGACCCTGTACGTACACAAAATGGATTTTGAAAGAATTCAATTTTTATGTCAAATATGTAATTGTTTAGTAGAAAAAAAAATATTAATAAACACTTAAAACGTAGAGTAGAGTTAAAATTTTGTGATCCTTGTTTAGCGAATTATGTATTTGGTGTAAATAGTATTAGGTCTATGAGTAGAGGGGATGGGGGGGTTAGTCTCGCTCCCCCCACCACTTTTTTCATTGGTCTCCCACTTCCCGCGCCTGTCCCTGCCACGCCTACTTGACTCTGCTTGATTCTGATTGGTCTTCCCCACTCTTACGTGTGCATCCGGAGGGAGATGTTTTATGTAAGCGCTAGCAGCCAACCTAACAGATCAATTCATTTTCATCTCTTAAATTTAGTCAGATGGGTTCGTTGAATACAGTACCTACCGAAGATATTATTGAACGTGTTGGTAAAGTTATTTGTTTAGCACTAACGGCGCCATTTTGGGACATTCCGGTGGGTGATCTAAAATATATTCCTCTTAATTACTTAAGAAGATTTGTAGAGTGAGTGGAGTTGTTACAAATTTGGGAAAAGCTACCGACGAAACGCTATAGACGTGACAAGAAATTACAGTTAAATTTACCGTGTTATACTCATCATAACCAAGAGGGTGACTGTATAGATGGACCACCGCGATCTATAAAAAGTTGTTGTGGTCATGTGCAAGTTAGTGAAAGCTGTTAAAAAGTTAAGTAAAAAATTCTACTTGTTATCATTTTCTTATTGTCAGGATTCTATGCAAAGCAGACCACAATGGTGTCATTATTACGAGAAACCATCGAATGAGTATGCGAGTGCTGCATCTGCATGTGACAAATATTGTGAAACATTAGATTTAATACAACTTATTCATGACATAAGGAGATTGGGATTTGGTTATCATCTTCTTAAATTGAAAAAATATATTGAAGATCCCGTTCTAGTGAAAGACATTTTAAAAGAGGAAGAACTTTTAGTGTAATCATGGAGGAAGTTGTTAGAGAAATGTATGAAGAATTCATAATGTCTAAAGCTTGCTCTGAGTTTTTTGCGTTTGACGGACAAAGCAGTGAAGCTCAAAACATTACTGTTTATTTGCACTATATGGAACATGCAGAATTATGTGAACTCGCTGCTAAGGCATGTATAGATTTTCTTAAAAGTAAAAATGAAAGAAAATTTATACATGATTTAAAACAATTAGAGTTAAGCGAACATATATTATGTATAAAGAAATATTTAACCAATAAAACAAATATATTTTAAAACGAATCGTTTTATTTCATAAAAAAACAGTTATACAAATGAAAAACATTTGCTAATGCACAAAAACAAGGCTGGCTGTTCATCAAATTCAATAACTGGTTTTTGAGAATATTTTCTGACAAACTCCGCCTTTTCTTCACCCTTAACTTAGATAAAGTCGACTTTTTCGGTTAAATTTCTGATAAAATCTCGACATCTATGATAAGGAGTAAATCCTTCATCCCAATCGATACAATGATGATTGTTCATTAGCCAAATAGCGTTGCTGTATAGTTTTGATGGTAAATGATTCATAGGAAAGGGCGCTTTAAATATGTGGTGGCTGATTTTAAACCCATCGTATGCTGCCAATTCTTTGCAATTAACTTATTGCTCTCCACTGTAAATCCTTGTATATCTACAATTACTTTCATATCTTTAAATAGTGAAATTTTTTTACCATTTCAAATTTTAATTGGTATTCTTCTATCTGTTTCTTTAACTCTTGTAATTTGTGTTGAAAAATGATTAACCGATGCATATAATCCATAATGAAAGAAATTTCTTTGTGTCATGCTATAAATATTAAAACTGACGCATGCGTATTAAAGTTGTTTAACTATTTTTGTTAGAGGATTATAGCTAAATATTTTAACGTGAGACAATAAACAGAGGTATTTTTTTGAATATTTTCATTTGTTTCAAATTCAACTCTTATAACTACAGAACCACTTTGAAGCGATTCCTTCTGATGAGAGCAATCAATGTGTGAAATAGGCGAAGTTGTCTTAAATTTTTCAGGCGCAAAAATTGGTTCACTTGTCAATCCATAGTAAGAATTTCTAAAATTGGCAAATATTTCATATAGAGCAGAAAATTTGTTTTCTTTAAAATTTAAATATAAATCGTGATATGGATATCTCTCAGAATTTAAAAAAATTCTTATGTTTGTTAGGTCAACGTTATCAAATTGACTCATGTCCTTTTTTAATTTTCCTTTTCGAACTACTTGGAAGGCAATAACAGCATGACGGGGCGTCTCCAGTTTACTAGTTGTTTTTACCGGCCATGTATGACGCGTTGCTTCAGGTAATTCGGAATATTCAACACATTCCCAGCTTCGAAATCCTAACAATATTTCCTTGTTTGTTTTTAAGGCAAGTTGTTGAGGAATATCTACCTCGATATGTGGCACTTTCCAATACAATTTTTCAATCGTGACTTTTGGAGTAGGAAGTTCTAATGTTTTGGGTTCCGTATCATCTATAAAGAGCACAGCATCTAAATCATTACTTGCTCTGATGAGTACTAATTCTTGCTTCAAATTTAAAATAATTTTTTTATAATCCTCGAAGAATCCAAGTAGCATCTTTAGGGGTATCGATACATTAAATTTACCTTTATTATCTACCAAAATTCTGTCTGCTTCATTTCTGTTGGGAAACCACCCAGCATTGTGAAGCTTTACGCTTTCATTGTTATTAAAAGATAAATATCCTTTGAGTGTTGATGTTAAACCAACATTTCTTACAGAGTCTACAGTTACTCCATTTAATTCATAACGTATTTCTCGAAACAAAAACGCAATACCATTGTTGACAAATCTTAATTTTTCTGTATATTTTCCTTCTTGATTAGCGAGATTTCCTTCTATATACAGTGTGTATCAGCCAAATGGAATAAATTCGATAATAAATAAATGGGGGCGTGTTCGGAAAAACGCTTGGACCCGTCGATTGGTATTTTTAGTTGCTCTTTTTCTCCAATAAAAACTTTTTATACAGGGTGTGTCCTGTAACAGTGGTCAATGCCAACTTTTTTATTTCAAATGCAACACCCCGGATATTATTTAATTTTTGGATTCTTTAGGAGATTCTAAACATATTTTATGTTCAATGTCCTATACCTATCTTCAACTATTTCGGCAATATTAAGTGTTTTCAAATTTATTGCAAAAATTAAGATTAAAAAAATAAAATTATTTATTTCTTGATAATGTATAAATAAAAGTAAAAAGTTAATTTAGGAATTGTTGAATATGCTCGCCGCTAACGTCTTGGCAAATTCCTAATCTTAAATAGAAATTTCTTGTAACGTTATTTAGCATCTCAGGCGTGACCGATCTAATCGCAAGCGTTATTCGTCTTCTTAAGTCAGCTAATTCGAGGGGCTTAGTTTTGTATACAACATTTTTAATATGTCCCCATAAGAAAAAGTCTAATGGCGTCAGATCAGGGGATCGCGCTGGCCATTCTATCGATCCTCGTCTCCCTATCCACCGATTTGGAAATATTCCGTTGAGGTACTGCCGGACATTAATTTGGTAATGGGGCGGTGCTCCATCTTGCTGAAACCATATCATATTCGCTGGAACTTGTGGGTTTGCTGGATCCGGATACAAATTTGTCAAAGTTGGCACGATATTATTTTGGAGCAGTGCTAAATAACTATCGCCATTCAAATTGCCGTCAATGAAAAAGGGGCCTATGATATGATCCCTAACAATTCCTGCCCAAACATTAACCTTTTGAGGATATTGAGTATGTTCTTCGCTGATCCAGTGAGGATTTTCCCTAGACCAATAGCGGCAATTTTGACGATTTACATGACCGTGAAGTGTAAAGGTGCACTCCTCCGAAAACAAAACATGTTCTAATTGAATAACATTGTTATCTATGCATTTAATTTTCTTTTAATGTTCGAATAATCGACGAATGGCTAATATCGAACATTGCGGCGGCTTGTCGACTAGAAATATGTGGGTTTTCCTCAAACTCAAGCATAATATTCAATTTAGTATCATCATTTATTGAATTGGCAGCTGCTTTTTTTATCTGCCTCACATGTCCAAGCTCGCGAAACTGCTTTTCTATTTTACTAATTGTCCCTTGGGATATATGCGGCAAATTTGGAAATTTTTCATGAAGTAAGCGAGCAACTTCCACTTGTGTTCGTGTGTTATCTCCATAACCAATCATTTGTAGAATTGTTATTTTATGCATTTCTGTTAAATGAACCATTTTTCTGATATTAGGTATTATGCATTAACGAAATTCAAAAGACTATGACACTGACACTGACAACTACTGTCTTGCAAAGAGAAAGGCCAGTCATTTTACACAAAAGTAAACAAAACTTAAAAGTAAACAAAACTGGCTCTTTTTGTTCCATATCAATAAAAAGGAACGCTAAAATGGTTTTTGCTTACATTCTTAATATGAAGACCTAAATGGTAAATAAGTATTGAGTGTGTTGTAGCGAATTTTTGTAATCAAATAAATAGTTCAGTAACCAGAGCCACTTTCATGAATAATAATAAATTCGAAATAAATAAAATAAAAATAAATTTGAAAACACTTAATATTGCCGAAATAGTTGAAGATAGGTATAGGACATTGAACATAAAATATGTTTAGAATCTCCTAAAGCATCCAAAAATTAAATAATATCCGGGGTGTTGCATTTGAAATAAGAAAGTTGGCATTGACCACTGTTACAGGACACACCCTGTATAAAAAGTTTTTATTGGAGAAAATGAGCAACTAAAAATACCAATCGACAGGTCCCAGCGTTTTCCCCAACACGCCCCCATTTATTTATTATCGAATTTATTCCATTTGGCTGATACACACTGTATAGAATACTTTCTGAAGGTAATGTGTATGTGTCTAATTCTTGGATTGGAATACGTATTTCATCATTATAATCAAATTTTGAAGAAATGAATGGTTGATAGGTATGTAATTCGGAGCCAATTACAGAGTTGTCAACATATAGACTTTCATTAACGTTTAAAATATCCATTATTTAAAACTTTAAAACCCAACGATTTCAGAAACTGATGGTTTTTTGTTGTTAACCGTTTGATGTTTTTGGAACTACTAACTTTCTGGTTAGGTTTTTCTTTTTTATAAGATTTACTTACGGTAATAGATTGAAATTTAGATACAAATGGTCTATTATATCTAATAACCATTGTTGTTAGTTTTTAAATGTAACCTTACGGTAATGGTTTCGTTTCTGAAATTTATAAGGTGACCGTCTTGATCAATTATTTTTACAGTAATGTTGTTGATTGTTTGAACGCTAATTGGAAAGTATAATATAGGTAATGGTGATTCCACTATTTTATACCCTGGTGGTACCGTTGGAAAAAATTGGTGAATTATGTGAACTGGTTTGCCATTGTTAAATGAACCTACACAAATGTTACAATCAACACAAATAGCATTAACCTTAGAAATATTTACAACATTGTCAGATTCACTCCATTCATGAGGCTTGATTTTCCGTTTATTAAAACCTAAAAGGTTTCCTATTGAATCATCTTTTGTGAAATCAATTTCTTTACTGCATTTAATACTGCATTTTAGGGTATTGAGATTTGTCGTTAATCTAAACGAAGAGGGTTCTATAGTAAAAATTTCATGCAGTTTGTTATTTAACAATGTACTTAAGTCTTTTATGTCATAAGTTCCATCCGGAATAACAATCACTTTACCATCTACGTAAATTTTATTGTTTCCATCCTCTATATTAGGGATACTCATAAATGACTCAAAATCAGCTAAACCTAATAAATATTGCTTGTCGTCATCCAAATAGATGGGAGGATTAAAATCAGATGATAAAATAGAAGAATTTCCTGTAAGCGTAAATGTTGTAGACATTCTGTTAATTTTTAAGAAATGCCGTAATAATTTATTTCATGTGCTTATATAGAAAACTAAGAGCTAGCTGTCCACAATTATAGTTATTAAATTTTTGTTTGACCTCATAGGTGTAATATATATTTACACCCTTACTTGTATTAAAATATTGGATCAACTCAAAAGGTGGTTTTAATTTACCATAACTATCAAAATACACGACATCTTTTTGCTTTTTTATGTAAGCTACCCAAAGAGAACCATCATTTTTTTCACTGTCCAAATTAACAATACCAGTTTCTTTTTGTCTAATTTTTCGCGGAAGATTATCACGCATAAAAATACCTCTAAAGTAAGGTATCTCTAAAATGTTTGCATATTTTATTATATCAATGTTAGTTAAAGCTCTTTGCGGAAACTCTATTTGAGCTTTTTTTTAATGTTTTTTTTTTAAGGAGCCCCCTTTATAGGGCTTAATGAACAATCCTTTTCCTTTTCTATATGGCTTTGCAAATAGACCTTTTCCGGCTGCAACGTTTTCCATAGCTTTGTTATGACGTTGAGTTTCTTCGAGCAATTATCTTGATGCTTTTACATCATTAACAGCTTTAGCAATTCCGGCTGCACCACCTCCCAATGCACCGAGGGCACCCAAAATTGGAAGCAAAAGAGGTAAAAATCCACCAATTTTTTTTGGAGTTTTTATAACGCGTTTTTTTATCCTGAGTTTTTGTTTGGATGTCTTAACACCCATACCAAACTTTTTTTTTCCTTTCATAATACCTGTAACCATCAAAGCTGCAGTTTTTTCACCCAGCGATGAATCCTTAGCCTTTACTTTTTGCCAAGCTTTATCTGCTAAAATCTTATCTGCTTCGTGTCTGTTTGATAAATCGTTAGATTGCGAGTACGCTATGTCATGATCTTTACAAGCATCGTCTAAAGAATTTATGCCACTATCCCCCCTACTTAATCTTTTTTCCAACTTTGTTCCCGGACCGCAATAGTTATAACCAGGAATGTGTAGTTCAACAGGTAGACTATTAATAAGTTTATTTACTAAACCCGTACCTTTCTTCTTGCTAAGTAGCTCGAGTAAGGGTTGTGTATGATCATTTTATAGTTTTTGTAAACTGAGTCGATAGAGTTGCTCGTCTTCTATAAATAGTAAAACGGGCAGCAAATTGACTTGGCTGTTTTTTTTTATAAATACATATTATTTAGAATGTTAGGTCAGTTATTGCTGACGATGTGGATTGAAAAGCAAGCTTTTTCTTTACCTGTTAAAAACCATGATGAAAAAATCTTAAACCATTTAGAAAACATGGCGATCTCTTTGGTGGTGAATCAAAGAGATGTCTTGTTGTAGGAGCATCGGGGGTTGGCAAAACGAACTCCATTCTCACATTACTTGAACATCCAAACGGAATAAGATTCGAAAATATTTATTTATACTCAAAATCGTTACATCAACCCAAGTATGAGTATTTAAGAAATTTGCTAAAACCTATTAAAGAGATTGGTTATTTTGAATATGACAATGATAAAAATATTATATCCCCTCACGATATTAAACCAAATTCAGTTATTATATTTGATGGTATTCCATGTCAGAATCAAACTGTTATAAGGGACTATTTTACATTTGGGAGACATAAAAATACGGATTGTTTTTTCATTTTTCAAGGTTATCATCAATTCTCAAGAGGCTTATACGTGAAAATGCAAATCTCTTAATTTTATTTAAACAGGACCTAACTAGTTTAAAACACATATATAATGACCATTGCATGATGGATATGACATTTGAGAAATTTAAAGCTCTCTGTGAACACTGTTGGAAAGAAGACTACGGTTTCGTTGTAATCGATAAGGACTGTCCCTTAAATTCTGGCAGATATAGAAGCAGGTTCGATTCATTCATACACTTATAAACATGGATAAACGACTAGCAAGAGAGTTAGTTAAATCAAGAAGAGCAGTAAAACAAAAATATCAAGCATTAAAGTCAGAAGCCTCAATGACTCAAAGCCAATTAGAGAAAACATATCAACCGATAACACAACCACTACAGCAATTAATTTCAAATATTGCAAAAACGGAACCAACTGACATAAAAGAAGAACCTCATACTTTTAAGGAATTTTATAGTACTTCTACTCCAACAAGGACAGCTAAGAGAAAAACGGGGAAAACTCCCGTTTTACCCACTGAGCTACCATCATTTTTTGATAGGAGTATTGCATCTACTAGTAATTTCCCTACCATTCAAGAAACAAGCACAGTAGCTGAAACTACACCCCCATCGGGTGATAGTACTGTAGAGAATTTAAATATCTCTGATATTTTAGAGCAAACTAGACAAACAATTCAACAATACGTTGACACTCCAGGATATAAAGATTGGTTGGAAGATTTTGATGAATTGCCGAGAAAATATATCGATGAAGGAGTTAGGGATACAAGACATATATTTGATCACAATTATGGTATTGTTCATGATTTGGAAACAAACAAATTTCTTTTAGGGACAACAATGAAACCAGTTGAAATTATTAATAAAAATATAAAAGTTGAGGGTGTAACCTACAAAGGCACTCCAGGTTTATACGAACTACTTTTTAAAAAAGAACCTATTGGTTACAAGAAAGAAGACTTAGATCAGTATATGGACATTCTATCAAGAACTAATGTATATCGCAGAAATCACGACCGTAATGAGCAAGTTCAAGGTAACGGTTCAGTCAAATATGTAACTATTATAGGACCATACT
The DNA here is from genome assembly GCA_030620095.1 of Kuschelorhynchus macadamiae. Lineage (NCBI taxonomy): Eukaryota > Metazoa > Arthropoda > Insecta > Coleoptera > Curculionidae > Kuschelorhynchus > Kuschelorhynchus macadamiae. The sequence goes on from JAUTXW010002812.1 coordinate 103,591, forward strand.
TACAAACCAAAGGGGTAACGAAAACAAGAAATATTAAAACACCTGCAAAAAATCTCATAGAAGCATTTAGTAGACCTAAGGCTCCATATAGGCAAACAAGGCAGAAACTGGGAATGGGGATATTGAAACTTAACAAAACAGATACGGACTATGTATATTGGGACAACAAACTTGTTAATAGACTTTTAATGGCTTCTCGGGTTGCCGGGCATACTGGACATAATAATGAAATAATCTCAATTATTGAAGAACTACGAGAAGCCAAAGTAATTCTATAAATAAAAGTTTTTGAAGTAAAAAGCAACAGTTGCATATTATATATTGAGTATGTCGGTAAATAAATTTGGAGCTCATATCCTAAATGCCAATGAAGACTTATATTACTTTTGCATCCTTCCCATGGTTCTTGGACATTCGACAAAATCAATTAATCTACCGAATGGTGAAACAAGACGTTGTTTTACTATTAGCGGCGATGAAACTACTTTAGCGTTTCCATTTCCAGAAGTAGACGTGATAAAAGTTCACTGTAGTAAAGACATAGATTTTATCATAAATAACAATATATTTAGTTTGATTGAACTATTAGGTCATAAACTCGGTAATGGTGATAATATTTCTGTTGTAAGATCTCTTAAATATTTTGCATCACCTGGAGTGTTATACGCAGGATTGGTTTTAAAGTGTAAGACTGAAAATGAATAAAATTAAGGAGGATGTCGTTAATGAATTGCATAGACCCGCTAGAAGAAATTTTAAACGAAGACGAGTAATCGTAAAAGGGCTTAATGATTTGTTTTTATATTAGTGGTAATCAATACTTTTTCTAAATTCGTTTGGGCACTACCTATTAAAACAAAAACTGGTAAAGAGGTGGCTGCAGCAATGAAACAAATTCTCAAAGACTTAAAAGAAGCCCCTAAACACCTGCAAGGCGTTCCAAAAAATATACAAACAGATAAAGGAACAGAATTTTATTCCAAAGATTTTCAGAAGCTAATGAAACAGTTTAAAATCAATCACTATAGTACTTTTTCTAATTTGAAAGCAAGTATCGTTGAGCGAGTGAACCGAACATTAAAGAATAAAATGTGGAAAAAGTTTAGTCTTCAAGGAAATTATAAATGGTTAGATATATTGCCTGAAATTGTTAGTGTGTACAATAATACAGTACACTCTACAATTGGTAAAAAACCTAATGCTGTTAATAAGGGAAATGAAAAAAATATATTGAAATCATCATTTACTCATATGAAAACAGTTGATCCCGATTTAAAAAAATTTAAAGTTGGTGACTTTGTTCGTATAAGCAAACACCGAGAATTTTTTTCTAAAGGGTACACACCCAACTGGTCAAATGAAATTTTTAGAATAAAAAAGTTACAACTTACAAATCCTACAACCTATTTACTTGAAGATGAAAACAAATCAGAAATTCAAGGAGGCTTTTACGGAAAAGAATTACAAAAAGTCAGACATTCAGACATATACTTAATGGAAAAAGTAATAAGAAGAAAAGGAAATAAGGTGTTAGTTAAATGGTTGGGATTAGACAAAACACATAACTCATGGATATTAAAAAAGGATATTTTGTAAAATATTCATCAATAAAACACATTTTTTTTTATATTACTATTGTTTTATTTTATAATCATATTTAACATATTATTTAAAACAGGTTTTAAAATAATTTCACATAATTCAATTCGTCTTTTAAAATGTTGTTGGTCTACAAACTCTTGAGGCGACATACGAGATTTTCTATATGCAAACGTCCATGCATGCATCGTATGAAGTTGATTTTTAGTTTCATCAAACCTTACTGATTTCTTCATAATATTTTCTTTCTCTAAATTTTTGTTCGAGCTGGATTGGATGCATTAGTAATTATTTTATTAGGTCTTTCCAATCATCTTTACTTAGAAAAAATAGATTGGTTCTTGTTTCCACCAAATTCAACACATAGCGTAAAATCACTTTCTAAACACAAACCAATATTCACAAACTTTGATTTGGATTTATTTAAAGGGTACTGTTTACAATTTACTATGGTTTGTTTTTCGATAGAATGTATAGATGTTTTAAACACATTGGACGTTACTCTCTGAGGGCTGAACATTATTAGACCGTAGAATATAGAAACTAACTAAATAATGATTTGCAGCACATTTTTATAGTCTACTGTCCCCTCCACTTAAATGGAGGAGGGAGATTACTTAACGTTCGAGGAGATAAAAAATTAAACTACAAAAAAATCAAATACTAAAACTTTTAATTCAGGTTTTCAAATACATTACAAAAGCAACGTAAGATGAAATAATTGATATTAAAGTCAGAAACAATACTATTATATAAAAATATACATAATTACAATTATGTTTTTTATGAACAAATTCTATCCATTCTGAATAAATGACAGGCTTTTTATCAAAGAAATATTTAATTTTCATATAATTATTAACACTTAAAGCATTTTCTGAAATATTATAACAAATGTGAGTTTCCATCTATGTAAATCATTCTCATTTGCTTATAACAATCAGTTTCAATTTTATTCTTATTGATGCACACGTCGGCTCTAATTGTGTTAGGAATATGATTAACATATAGTATTCTGCCAACAAGGGAGACTAACACGACTAATGAAGTAGTAGTCATTGTTCTAAAACAACTAAATAATACTGTTTGTTACAACATTTTATATATTCACACAAATTAGTGAAACAGATCATCAATGAAACAAATTTTATAAAACTTGACAACTTTAACTTCCTTTTCCAATTTCAAAACCGGATAACAATTGTGTATCAAAACCACTTTTATTGCGAGTCTCTTCTAAACATCGTCTTTTAGATTTGGGTTCTTGTTCAGATTGTAAAATAGATAAATTTTTAATCATTGATTCTATATTGACAATATCTTTGTGACCCCATGCTAAAGTTTTTGTGGTATTTGAAAGACGATATCTTTTATCGTCATGACTTGTCAAGGCTAGTTTGTTAATCAAATTCGTATAAATATTGTGTAGATGTGACTTAAAAACATACATTGTGCAGTATACTTTTTGACCTTTTTCCACAACATCTTTATAATATGATAAGTTTAATTGTTTTTGTACGGCCGATTTACGAATACCTTTTGCCTTTTTATCTAAACTATCTTTGGTTTTTACACAGTATGCCTTAGCACCGGTACCAAAAAAACTTTCTAAAGGTACACCTTTATATTCATCCTTAAATTTACCAACCACTGATGTGGATATCGGCATATTATGAATATTTGGTTCAGGATAGTTAGAGGTGTCAAATTGCCCAGATTTTGCTTCATATCTTCATAAAAATTTTCCGTTTCAATTTCTAGTATTAAAGAATCAGTATCAGTGTACAATAAACTTACATTATCTCCATATTTTAATTTTAAATATCCGTAATAAAAATCATACATTACAGTTTTTGCTATATCCAATATACTCATTCCAACATAAGTGGGCTTATTATATTCGATACATATCTTTTGAAGTTGAATAGCTACTAGATTTTCTGAAAAAATTTTTAAATCTTTAAATTGAGGTTTTGCAATTAATTTCTCAGCACTTAATTTGTTTCGCTCTCTCTCCCATTGAGTTACTAGCTTAATATCTACTCGGTTATCGACATTCTCCACAGTTTTACCAAAAATACTGTTATTTGCCAATTTGTACGAATTTTTTTCAAATTTATTTTTTGAAGCATTTCGTAAATTAGTATTTAAATCAATATATTTAGCTAACCATGGCGATTGTGTAAATTTAATTCCCCTGTGTATTTTGAGAAGTTTAAGTCCAAATTTTAAGCTTTGCTTCAAAGCACGATAATGAAGAACATAATTGTACTTATTGTTTAAATTGGGAATTAGTTTAGAAAACTTGGAAATTGGTGGCTTAAATTTTTCGGGACAGAGCGGAAAGTCGTTATGGCTTTCATGTAAATTCTGAGGATATTCTAAGTCAACTTCAAATACATAACCCGTAGATGATGTATCTGAAATATTTAAAATATTAAGTTCATTAATTTCGTCCTCAGATAGCCAAACAAAGTTTTTTTCTGGCAAATACTGTTTCATTGCAAAACCATACAAATTTGTTGCATCTAAATAGGCAATATATTTTGTTGGATACTTAGGATTGAAATTATCAAGAAAAGGATTATTTGCCTCCGATTTTCGAGCTGAACAAGTACTAACTCCCCCGCGAACCCCTTTTTTGAAGAAATGAAGCATATCTGAATTCCAATTCTACATTTGTAAATTTCATCATAGCATCCCAACACATTGAAGGGCTTGTTATATAGTTCACGGGATCTAATTTATAAGTTTTATGACAAGTATTTCTATAATTTTCAAAAACATCGTGAATATTCACCTATCGTGGAGCAATTGAATACATTGCATACCTCTTTAACTCTAATGTAATCTTCATTACTAATATTTTCATAAATTAAGTCATTATAAAATTTATCAATATCGGGCAAAGATTTATCATCCAACTTTTCGTAAGAGTCAATATATGAATAAGGAAAAACTCCTTTTTGCCTAACATATTTAAATTGCTCTGCGTCTGAAAAAATGTTTCTTAATTTCAAGACATTGAGAATTATCTAAAATATTAGATAGTTATTCAAGAGATTCTGGTAAAAACTGAAATGAGTCTATAAATCGTAAATTTAAGTAAACTATCTTTTTATTTTTAGAGTCATACGTGTTTACCATAATTTTTTTACTAAAAGAAATATATTTTTCTTTGTTTTGAGCAATAATGCTAATTGATTCTTTATTGTTACATAATGACTTAATAAATAGATGAGAATCGTAATTCTTTAGATTATGAAAAATTATTGGAATGTAAGTTGGAGGTATGAAATGTAAATTACAAATAGAATGAGCAGCGCCCCTATAGTTACCGCTGAAATGACAGTGGTCCTTACATTTTTTAAAATTTCCGCCTGAAAAAGGTTTTTCACATATATAACACACAAATGCATTTTCAAATTCTTTTTGTTGCAAACTAGTTAACTTATTCATAGGCTTTTGATTTCTAAAATAATTGTTATAAAGATTTTTCACATCAAGTTCAATATATTCAATAAACTTTTCAGCACAATCAGTTCCACGATAAAGTTTTAAAGATGTGACATTATTATCAAATGATGATTTAATGTAATAAGCGAACGAATATGGCACATGTTCAGCAGTTTTAACTGTATAGGAAGTTGTAGGATCAAGCTTTTCGTTTTCAACGTTTTTTAAATAGCACTCGAAATCAGCATAAATTACAAAAGGTGCTTTATACTGCTTTTGAATATTTTGAAACTTTAATATGTTTTCTGGAATTTGATTTCCAAACTTATCTAAAATAAGTTCATCTGAAGGATATTCAATACGAACAGATGTGCAATCATATTCTAAGTGTCTTTGTAATTTTGCGTAGGTACCAAAATATTGTAAACATCCTTCACACAAATTTTTTCTACATTTCTTTTTTAACAGTTGTTTAAAAAGTAATTTAGATAAATCTTTTATCCAACAATAATGACTATTACCATCATCAGGAGTATTTAAAAGTAGATTGATATGTAAATTCTTTTTATGTCTATTATAGTGTAATGGTCCTACAATCTCATTTACATATACTCCATTTCTAAAAAATTTCTCAACCCCATAGACATTTATGGATAAATTATTTTTGTTTTCAAAAGTACTTATCTGCTCTAATTTAACTGGAAAATTAATACCTGTAAAATCAAAGACAGTTCTGAAGTCCGGGTATGAGGAAGTTTTCCTAGGGTCACCTCAAAAACAGAAATCATCTCAT